>JAOTQQ010000023.1:51719154-51744483 GCA_026546715.1 Gallinago undulata
GAGCTGGGGTTGTTTAGTCTGAGGAAGAGGAGGCTGAGGGGAGACCTTATCATGCTTTATAACTACCTGAAGGGGGGTGTAGAGAGATGGGGGTCAGTCTCGTCTCCCAAGTCATAGGAGATAGGACAAGGGGCAATGGCCTCAAGTTTTGCCAGGGGAGGTTTAGATTGGATATTAGGAAACATTTCTTCATGGAGAGGGTTGTCAGGCATTGGAATAGGCTGCCCAGGGAATTGGTTGAGGCACCATCCCTGGAAGTGTTCAAAAGGCGGATTTACATAGTCCTTAGGAATATGGTTTAGTGACTTTTATCAGAGTTAGGTTGATGGTTGGACTAGATGATCTTTAAGGTCCCTTCCAACCTAGACAATTCTATGATTCTATTCTATGATTCTATGTATTTACTGCCCTCTCAGCCCTAGGTAGGATTTAGGCTGGAGGATGCTCAGGTGGGCTGCAGCTGGGATGCACTGTGTGCCCAGCCTCTGTGCCTGGGCATGCCAAGAGGTGAGCCTTGTCTGCAGTGGGTGGCCAGGCAGGGTTCTGCCCCAGCCACCCCTGCCAGGCAGGGAACCTGGAGGGAGCCGGCTGCCAGAGGGCAGCTGGAAAGGCACATGAAGCTGTCAGGGCTTTAGCACAGTAGTTTGTTGCAAGGCTCACACTCTGAAAGGCTTCAAAAAGTTTGTATTATATTAATTTTGAGTCCTTTCCTGTCATTTGGACTGGAAGTCCATACAGTCTGATGGACATAGAAAAGTCAACATGGATTCTGGGAAATAACCTTTATTTTTTCCTTACTGCAGCAGGGGCTGGCTGTCCCTGACAAACAGCCTTTAAGCTTGCCTGAAGCATCAAAGCTGGAGATATTTTCCACCTACATCAAGAGAATCTGGATTCCCACACTCCCAAAAGCGCAGAGACTCCCTGCCAAGAGGTGATGAGTCCATATGGTCTGTGTGGTAACCTCCTCACCTGGCCAAGGACAACTTCTGAGGTGCTTCTCTGGCTGGGGGAGGTACAGCTGCAAGGAAGCCCTGCCTGTGGGAGAACTGAGGGAGGCTCTGTTTTCCAGTCTGGGCACCCATAGCAAGGGACAGTTAATAAAGCTGTTGTCGCTGAAATGAGCTACATTGTTATCACAGTCAGATCAGCTATCCCAAGCCCACTCCTGGCTAGAACACATCAAGAACATTAGGCAGAAAATAACTGTATGTTTAAAAATTGTTTAAGTTACTGATTGTGTGTGTTAGAGACATAATTTCTTGAGTAGTTCCATGCCATTTTTGTTTTTATTTCTGCATTTGTGATTTTTCAGGGAGGGACATGGAGTAAATCCTTATTCCACTTTGAGGACTGTGCATAGAACTCATTTTAACTGGGCTGTCTGGAAGATCTTTCATTCAACTAGATGCTATTTCTCTTTACACATCTGCAGCATTTAAACGTTGCAGGACTGTTTAAACACAACGTTAAAAGGCATTTAACATTTAATGCATTTATGTTTAAATGCATAAACAATGCATAAATTTATGTTCAAATGCATAAACATCACGTGACCACCTCAGTTCATGCTCTTAAGCATAAATAATTGGGGGGGCTGGCCTGAAGTAAGCAAACTGACAGTAAGGGAATTAAAGGAAACCACGGAACATCTCTCCATGATTGACAGATAATAGATAACAATAACTTTATTGACAGATAAATAAATAAGTGGGTGAGAGTCATATCCATTATCGGTGACCAGCAAACCAGCTTCCCCACTTACTCTCCTGGTAGAGTTTGAGAAGCCAATGCCTGGACACCCAGGAGGGCTGTTCTCTTGCAGCAGGAGGTGGGAAAATGGAGAGGACAAGCAGTGAGGAGGACAGGGTGTATGAAGGAAAAGGAGGCATGAGGAACTCTGATGGGCGAGTCACATGCATTAAAAAATATTTGGCTGAGAGGCATGGAGAAAGAGAAAAGAGAGAGTTAGCAAGTATCTAGCAAGAGAGGTAAATGGGAGGAGACGGAGGTCTTGTTACAGGAGGGCATTGAAGTGTTCTGGTCAGGAGACATGGAGGGGGAAGATGAGGAGACGTAATTGTTACATCCAAAACAGGCTGTGGCATCCAGTGAGGATCAAGGGATAGATGCAAAATGGAGGGAAAGGGGCTACACATGGGTTAGTGTCCATGCTTACTCGAAGGACCCAGGTACCTGGGACACAGGGGCATGGATGGCACAGAGGAATTAGAGAAGCCCACACTGGGACTACATAAGGTACATGTAGAATTGTTGGCATAGGGACACTATGGTCAGCTGCAGGAACGTCCTGTGTGGCCCTAGGAGAAGTTCAGGTCCTTTCTCCCCACACCTTTGCTGTTCAACACATAGTGGAGGCAGCATACACGGTGGGACTGTCCTAGGCACTGCACTGCACAGGATTGACAGCAATAAAACTTCCTCAGGAAATATATTGTGCATCTTTTATTTTCAATGGGTGTTAGGTGGGGGAAACAGCCAAAAGTAGTTCACTGGCTTATTTTCTGCTCATACTTTAAATTTCAAATCTTAAGCCACCTTCTTGGCACTGCAGCTGTTCAGCAGAGGTTGTAAAGCTCTGCTTTCAGTGGGAAGATGGATCAACATGAAAACAAAAACTTCTGTCTGAGAGACAGTGTCTTATGAATTCTGTAGTTTATACTGTTCTTTTTTTCCTTTTTCTGCTTTTGATTTCTTTGTGTGGGGAAGTTGTGCCACGTTTTTGAATATGTGCATACGTCTAATTGGGCATTTGTCATTAGATATATGTAAAACTCACGCACACACATTAAGCGTATGGAAGTCTTGTTAGGAAGGATTTATTGCCTCTGTGGCCATATACAAACATTTGAAATCCTGAATCAGACTGAATCATAAGGTTAAAAATAGACCGGTAAAGTCTTTGTATTTACTTTCTGAATTTTAAACCCTGTGGAGGCGTAAGGAAGCATTTAAAATTTTCTCACTTTAATCTTTTTCTCTGATACCAGAAGGAGTAAACAGGGGGTTTTCTTCCCTTTTCTTTTAATGAAAACAGGAGATTCTCAAGACTTGAAATGAAATCCTGAGAATAGGCCACAGCATGTTTCCTGCTTCCTTCCCGTGTTGTTCCTGCCAGGGCTCCTCAGCCTTGGGGCACAGCCCCCAACCCTCCTGCCCCCCCTCCAGCCCTTGCCCTCTGCTCTCCTGCCTCTCGCCCCCCTTGGACAGTGGGTGGTGAGCTCAGATGGGCTAAGGCTGCTCCTGGTCACTTCAGACCCAAGACTACTGTCACTGGGTGTAAATGTGGATGTAAAACCCTATCCCGGAACCTGAGGACAGTGGTTGGTTGTTATCTGGTGGTTGGTCGTTATCTGGATCTCTCTTAATCTCAGCCCTCGTTTCTCTTTGCACAGCAGCGGGGGATGGTGGGTGGGTCAGGATGGTGTGCGGCTCTTGCCAACGCTGTTTGTCCCCGTAACACTGAGGTCAGGCCCTGATTCTCCTCTTGGAAGTGCAGGAGAACCAGAGCCTCCAGGAACTGCCCGATTTAACAGCTGCAGATGAAAATGTCACCTGTAGTGACTGCAAAGAGCTGCTGCTGCCAGAGCGCCCCTTTGCTTTGCGGACGCAGGAATTGCCGCACTGCTCAGTGAGCTAATGAAAGTGACGGAGTGTGGGGAAATCGTGTAAAATCACCACAATCACCATCACCGTTGTCTGTAGAAATTTGTTTTCCACCCTTCCAGCCCTCCAAAACAGCGATGCTCATATTAGAAAGAAATCAAACATTTTTAACCTGAAAAGGGAAAGCCTGAGAATATCAGTGACTTAAAACAGCGCGGAGGGACTTGATTTATGGCACTCCATCTCAAAATCATTTTATCCCTTCTGAACTTGTAGTGATACATATATGTCTTTGATAGAATATTTAATTTTTTAATTTGCTTCCAAATAGCTACTTTTGAAAAATATATGCAGAGACCTTTCTAAAGGCCTAACTTTTAAAATCTTCTGCATGCATACGTCCAAGAGAAATTTGTGTGTGTGTGTGTGTGTGTGTGCGCATACATAGGAATGAGTCACAATTTTCAACATGTTTTCTTGCTTTCTGTGCTCCAAGCCCACCTTCAATTGTGCAGTTTTGCTGTATTTAGCCCTAGATAAGATTCGAAGGGCCACGACAAATTAGCGGTACAGTCCTTATCGGCACTTTTCATAACTGGCAGGACTCGGGTTGGTCCAGGCTGGCGGGGAGGCTGCCAAGGGACCAGCCTGGACCAGGCACCAGGGCTGAGACCTGCATGAGAGGAGCACCCCCGGGGTGATGATACCGGGGGGATGCTGGGGTGGTGATGCCACAGAGCAGGGCTGGCTGCTCACCTCCCACACCATAGAGCCCTTGCGTTCCAGGCACAGCCCCTCCACGCTGGTCCTTGGGTGGCCGGCGCGCAGGGGTGGAAATGACACACGTCTAGCAGAAAGGGGAAAAAGGTGTTTGTCAAAGGAAGGCCGGCAGCTGGATAACTGCAGCTGGGCAGCTCTGCCTTTGTCTGAGACGTAGTGCCAGGGAGTCAGCAAGACCTTTGGCTCGGCTCCTCTGTGCCTTTGTGTCTACCTTGTCAGTACACTTTTTTGTGTCTTAGGGAGTGGCTGCCCAGCGTTTTGAGGAGGTATGGCTCTTCTTCAGCGATGGAAAGCTTGCTTCGGCATCAGGAAAGCTTGCTGATGCTTTGCATCCGGAGCATGAAGTGTCGTTTTGATGGCTGATGGGTTTTTCCTCTTGCTGGGTCTTGAAGCTGGTGGAGAAGTGAGTGGCACAGACGCTTTGGAGAATAGTCCAGGCTACAGAGAAGAATTAACTTAATAATCCCTATTGATACAGTTGCTGTTCACTGGTGTCTGTGTCAGATGGTAAGTCATTTAGATTCCTCCATTCTCATATATTTCTATAGCTATTTACCTGTGTTTCCAAACTACATTCAGATTACAGTGGTGACTTTTACAAAGCTATCATATGGTTAATTATGGCTGAATTTAATAGTTACTGGCACTGATTGATTGAAAATAAATAGTTACTTTCAAATTGGTTTCGCCCTGACAAATAGAAACATCACTTCTGATATCACTATCTCTGAACAGTTCTGCTGCTTGCTCTCTTCCTATCACAGAAAGGTAAGAAATTAATATGGCTGTTATTTATAAGCACGGGTAAGATTTTAGTGTTGGTTTATACTTTTAATTTCTCCTTTTAAATGCAATTTTTGGACAAATATGAAGGCAAGGAATATTTAAACTGAAAGGGAAGAGACCAATAAATACAGTTGAGGAGCAGCAGGATGTGGATAAAGGGTAGTCCGGGGGGAGGGGTGGGGCGTGTGTTTCTCTCTCTCTCTGCTTTAAATATTAGTGAAAATTCACTTCTTGAACTTAGCTTGAATTCAGATTGCTTCTCACTTGCTGCATTTTCTAATTGCTCACCTATTCACTTTGGGTATGAGCCAACAGAAACTGAATGTTGCTCCTATGTATTCATTTGGTCCAGATATAATGTTCTGCTCCAGGCAGCCGAACGGGAGAACGTAAAACCTCAGTGATTCATTGGGTGACTGAAGCTCTTAGTACTTCCCAGGGATGGCACAAGAAATGAAATCTCAACTAAGAGTGACTTTCCCTTACAAAGTAAAGCCTTTGAATCAGAGCGTACCTCTAAGCCTTTTATCTGCCAAATGGGTGGGGGTAATTCAGTTGAGAAAATGCAGTCAAGATGTGAAAAAAAAAGTGCCTGGGGGCATGCAAAGCCTGTTTCCAGTGATGCACGGATGTTAGCAACATGCTGAGCTTTAAGATCCCAGAGCACAATAAGGCAGAATATTCCCTTCTCACCCTCTGGGAATTAAATTAGTTGTCAAACCAAAGGCCTTTAGGAAAATAAAATCAGAAAATGTTTAGTTTTCAGTTGAAAATTTTATGTGACTTACAAATTTTCTCTGTGTGAAACCCTGCAAAAATGTGGTTCTTTGTTGGCACTAAAATGAGTTGTCACTTTTCAGTGTCAATGCCTTTTAAATAACTGAGTTGTAACATTAACTCAGTAGCTGTTCAATTATATGCCTCATTTCCAAAAAAATTGCAGCCTATGCTTCAGAAAAATGAATTCTAAAAATTCTAAAAGTATAAAATATGCTTTATAGTATATAGTACTTTGCAGTGTATACATTTTATAATAGATGGTATAAAATCAAGTTTAAGATTCTTAATTCCTAGAATTATGTGTAGAAGTGAACCAAGTTATTTTGAAAGTTCCAGTAGAGACTCTTGTTCCAACTAAATAAGCAGGTTTCCCCAAGTGCAATCATCTCACATGTTGTCATGTTATACTAGTACATAAGAATTTAAAATGAAAGAAAAAAAAAAATCTGGACTGCTCAGTCCCACAGTTCCTTCAGTGGTGATAAATATAGAATGCAACCCCATCGAGAAGTACTGGAAATATATTTTCAAAGTCCGTATACTTTCAGACGACTCATTAGGGAAAATGATGTTGACAAAAATAGGACTTGAGTCATTCTGGTTGGTGAAGACTTGGCTATTTGCATCCCTTGCTGTATCAGTGGGAACCGCTTTGCCCTAAAGGGACTGAACCTAAATGTGTATTTCTCTGAAAGCAGACAAAGTAAATAAAAAGGAAATACACTGTAACGGCACTATACGTGGATTAAATTAATTTAAAAGATATCACTTGAACACTGTATGGAGATATCACTATAAAGGGAGGATTATAAATGTAGTTTATTTATTTTAAGAGAAAATAATAATAAAAAAAAGAAGCTAGGCTTTATTCTCTTTTTTCATAAAATATGAAGAACATCTTTTGTTAATACTTTCAGTTTTCTTCCTCTTATAGTCTGTTGTAAATATACAGTATCCTTGATCTTAGTTCTTCAAGCTTAGGTTAGGCTTCCTGATTAATGAGAATTCTTCTTTAAGCCATTCTGCCCAATACATTTTTGGTGTCTTTTTATGCCGATAATAATACTAATAATACTAATAAATACTTCTTAGTATTTGAAATATGCTGACATTGTATTTTCATGCACTGTAAAACCCCTGCTTTCTTCTTCTAATCATTTCCATTAAAAAAAAGAATATTTTGTGTCCACATAACTTCATGTGTTTGTAGAGGGGCAAGGAAATGCCAGCTGTCATAAATTCTTACGCTTAAGATCTTCCAACTAAACTAGCACTAACTCCCAGGCAGTTGGATTTTTTTTAAAGGACATGTTTTGTAGACCTAATAACTAGGCTGCTAGGTTATTTAAGGTGTTCTCCTCTGGACTCTTCTTAATTGATTCAGATCAGTTTTGAAGTGCAGTGTCAGCAATGAGTCTCGTAGCTCAGCTGATGGAGGTTTTGCGATGCTGAGGAGAGCAAAAGATTTATTTTACGTGCTGTCTGTTAGTAAATCTTTATATAATGGTTGCTTTCCTGTGACAGCAAGAAAGAAGTTGACTCATGTTCAGCCTGCCAATCCTTTTGTGAGAACTGCCGCAGGGGCAGCTGTCTCCCATCTCCTGCTCATCCTCCTGTTATTTCTTCCCAAGTGAAGTGTTTTGCAACAATATGTTCTTTTTGTGTTCTGCCTCCTCTTTGTCTTAGCCCATTTCGCCAATTTCCATAGCCATCTGTGTGTCTAATCATGCTCTCTGATATGCCTGCAGCTCCTTCGAGCCTTGTGCAATCTGAAAACTCAGAAATCAGGCTACACCATCCGCTTTGGAGGCTAGCCTGCGACACGGTCCTCTCTTACTCTCTCATGGTTTTCAGCTTTCTGTTGGCCTCTGCACCCTCAGGCACTTCTTGCGGGTAGTTGATGAGCATCATGATCTGGAGAGGCCCTGGAAGAGTCTCAAAGTTGACTTCTTGGAGACAACTCTCAAAATGCAAACCGCCCCCAAACAAGTATGCTGTAAAAATATTGAATAGTGTCAAAATGTCTTGATGCATCTTTCCAATTTGATGAGGAACCACTGATAAATAGTCTTTGATACTGTTTAGCTGACAGGTACTGACGATTTCATGTAGACCATTCTCCTCATGAATATGCCATGTGAAGCAGCATTGGGAACTGTATGAAAATGAAGATATATCTCACCTGCTTCCTTCTTATCTGTGAGGTATATCATTGTACTATTGAACAAAAGTTAGCTTTATTTGACAATAATTTAAATTGTTTCTCACAAAGACATGTGACTTTGAAATCTTTACATGCTTACAAAGCCCATATGTGATTCCCAAGCTTTTTTTCCTGTAAATTTAGGCCAGACTGAAATGTCAGTGGAGCCCCTGTGAAACCTATTTTCAGCCCATAAAGATGAGCATTGACTTGACATTTTCTGTCTCCTGCAACATTAACCATCTGTATTGTTGCACCTGGATCTATGCTATTTGTCTCACCAGACCCATCTGTGCCAGGAAGATTTCGGTGTCCGTGGCTGAGGCAACTGGAGGGCAGAGGTGGCGTGGGGCAGGGTGGTGGTGTGGGACAGCCCTGAGAGGGGCTGTTGGGGACCCAGGCCACTCAGGTGACGTCTCTGGGGGTGGGCAGGGCTCAATTTGTCTCCCTGTTTCATGTCCAGGCTGCATCTGCTGTGACCACCTCTTGGCACTTTCTCTCACCTACATACCAAGTATATGCTTAGTGGCTGTGGGTTTTGTGTCTCAGTAGCATTTGGATAGTTAGGTCTTTCTGCTTACCAGCAGGTTCTGCTTTGTGTGATACCATTCAGAAATAATTCTTACTCACCCTGCTTTAAACCTGATTTACTCATCTGTAGGAGATCTTCAACAGTACCAGACCTTTTGTTATTTTTCCCTCTTATTAATGCCCTGAAACTCTCAACAGGGCTTTCTGCTCTGTCTTTCCACAGTTTGGGATGAGCGTAGGTTACCTTTGAAATACAAATGCCGGCCTCTCCCTTGCCTATCATTCCCAAACAACCTGTACCTTTTCTATATTAATATTTCAGTTGTGTGGATTCTCAGCAAGTTTCTGTTATGCCAGTTAAATCCCATACTTTATTATGCATTAAGATTTCCAGTTTCTCCTGTTTTATTCCTCATAGCTCTTTTATTAGCGCACAGGCTTTTAATGCATTTGGCAGTGAGCTGCTATTTGTTCCTCTCCCTCTTGTGACCTTACAGTGAACCCCAGTATCTCTTTTCCCCTCTTCCCTTTTTGGAGCTTGTGCTCTTTTTTTTCCCCTCCGTTCCATCACTTCCCTGGGTTTTGAGCATTGCCTGCATTGTTTTGTTTGAGAAGGGAAAATTTAATTCACTTTGCTGTTTTCTGCCTTTCTTCGCTAGATGGATAACAGCAGAATAGCAGGGAATCTGTCGTGGAGCCATTATCCCCTGATCAAAGAAGGCAAAGCGCTCTTGGCAGCATCCTCTGCACAGCATCTGCATCCAGCCCCAACGTGTGCATGTGCATGCAAGCACACACGTCCAGGGCTGCCCCTCTCATCTGCCTGCTCTTTTACACTCATTTGGCAGGGTCTAAGTTGATGTTTAGGGACCTGCACCCCCTGCCTTACCCCAATTGTTGTATAAATTTATCCTGCTTTCCCTAGAAATCCATGGTTTTGTTTCTGTGCATTTCCTGCTCCGTTTTTTAACTAAGAGAACCTTTTTGCCCTTCCTGAAAGAGGCCAGAACTGTGGATGGAGGGAGGTCACTAAGGTGCCTAAACACCTGGGAAGGAGCAGGAGCACTTCCCACTCGGGCTGGGGGGGCCCGGGCTCCTGGTAAATTGAAAGGCAAACAATGGGCAAGGGAAGAGGCTCAAGACTCTAACAAAGGGAAAGAAATTTCTAAATTTTTTTTTTAAGAACTTGGGAGAAAAATTCTGCATACTTAAGGGCTTGGATGTCTTAAAAGATAGTTTTTCATGTCCTTGAAAACATCACAGCCACCTCCTTCTTTTGATTGCTTCTTCCTCCTTCCTTCAAAGACCATGCAGTTTAGTGCAGGTTACCTATGCTACTTGGTCACCTGACAGGTAGGACTTTGCCACGTTGAACTGACTACTAAACTGCCCCAGAATAACTAATTGTCCCACATTGCAACAGTTCCTACGCATTAGCTGTGGTTTCCTTTAGTACATTTAGTCCTTTTAGTACATTTAGTCATTTGATGGCATATTCTGCATGTGCAACCATTGAGCTGGTACCGTAACTTACTTAGTTTCAGACTCTGATTGAAACTCAACAAAAGTGATCTTCAACATTTCTGTATTTCTAAAGGTGTCTAGGCATAGACGCAAATCAGTGTGGTGAAACTAAGGCTATTAAAAAATAAGACATTTTCTTAATTACTTTGTAAGGACTTCATTAAGGTACTTAGTAAGGCCTCAGAAGTCTGTGAACCACAAGCTGAAAACCACAGCCTCAGAAACTATATATTTGGAATTAATGGTAAATTAACAGTGGTTTTTACCTGTATTGTTGCTAGTAAATAAGAGAAAAGCATCTGCTGTTTATTTAAACAGTGAAAAATAGCAGTGTAAGTTTCAAAAGCAATTAGTTTACTCCACTGATATCAAGATGGAAAGGACTTCAGGAGCTAGATTATTCTAAATGGCTTATTTCTCTTTCTCCCCTTTCACCATATTAGTTTATAGTTTTCAATATGGGGAGGTAACATGAAATCCAGAAAGATATGAGAGCCTGAAATGAATATAAAACTCTATTGCTATGATTCTTATAAACATTAGTGTGGTTGTGGGTGAATACTCTGTGATTCTTCATCTGTGTCAGCAAATGATGACCATGGGTCACTATGATATAGTGTCTGCTACTTCTACAATTATCATGAAAATAATTTTACATGGAAAATACAATTGAAATATGACTGTCACTGTGCTACCTTCCAGAAAGATCATGGTATTGATAAAGTTCTCCAGATGACTGTAACACTTTTAGGTCTAAGATACCAAGTTTCTTTGCAAAAAGACTTGACTTTAAAAATATTTGATATTGATATTTCAGTTCAGTTTCTCGTGAAACTCTGCACTTTGCAGTATGGAAATATTTATTTCCAGCAAACACTCCCATGTCTTCACATCGTTTGGGACTTCACTACAGAGAGTGTCTGCTTACAGCTGTGTATTTTCTGTGGTTGTTCCTGTAATGTTTGTAACAGGTTTATTTCTGTTATGTATAAAAGGTGTCCAGCAAAACAGATAATTTCCTAGGATAGTTTTGCCTTCTTAGAGTCATGGAGCATGTGATACGCAACCTGGACTGCTGCGTGGTTATTTACAGCACGAAGAGCACAGCGTGGCCCGGTCGGCAGTGCACTGGACCACAACACAGGAAGACCCTGATTTCCTTTTTGGCTCTAATACTTGTTTGCTGTGCTTCCCAGTGCAAATAATTTTATTTTTATGCATCTTCACCCTCTATTTCTGACTCAGAAAACACCCTTAGTCTATATTGCAGCGTTTACTACAATAAGAAAGATCTTGTTCTTCAGATGAGGTGGCCAGGTGCTTCTGTAATAAACACTAAATACATAGTAAATGCTAAATAATATTTGAAGAAGTAGAAAAATATGTTCAGAAATTTGGACAGCATAAACAATCTATTTGGGCAAACACTTGACAAGAGAATTTTCATCATGGTCCCACTACCTGTCATTTACTGGTCCTGAATTTATTCCTGCATTATTTATTTCTAGACTTTCCAGAACCTTATGTATAGGCAAAACCTCCTATTTTACTTCATATGGTCCTCTGACTTTGGCAGCTGTAACTTTGGTAACATTGTCACTCATCATTACTGCAAGAATTATAATATCTTGAATTGTGGATGTCTGGCAGTGCGGCAGTTCAGGCAGTAAGAGCAAATTGCTTAGAAAAGAGGGATCTCCTTTTTGCAGTTGCCAAGGCAATTGCCAGCTGTGATGAGGTCCAAACACTGATGATTTTAGATTGAGTTTGTTTTAGTGCAGAAAACAGTCATACCAAGAAAAAAAAAAAAGCTCTATTCAGAAGCCGTGGTTATTGCTTTATATCCTTGTCAATATTCATTTTCTGGATTTTGTGCAAATTGGATTAGTTTTCAGAGATTTCGAAGTAAGCATAAGCGGCTAATGCCGAGAGGCTGCGGGAAGGGAGCGCTGGGATTTCAGGGCTCTCCCCGCTCCCACCTGGGTCATGAAGGAGGAAGGAAACTTCTTGCTGCTCCTTTCCAGAAACCGCTCTTGTTCCAGGGGAAGTGAGTGGGAGATTTACGATTGGCATTGGACCTTTTGCAAAGGGCAAGCCTAGAATTTACTAGGAACAGGTTTAGACCCTTCTGGCAGGGAAATGAGATACATAAAGTGTAAGTTGCCAACTTGTATTAGTCTTTCAACATTTGTATTTGAGGGGAGGGAGTGTTTTCCTACCAGTGGAGTCTTTGTATACACTTATTGCAACTTCAAAGTTACAACAAATCTCACTCTGACTTTTGTGGTAAAGCATTTAGTGTGGAAAGGGTATGTATACGGTTTCTCTTTTTACACCCTCTGATATAAAATACTACTGCAAAAAATATGCCAAAGTTTTCCAAGAGACTTTTGCAGGGGAAAACAAAAAGTCCTTTGTTTCACAGAAGTATCCAAACCTGTGGTCAACTCCTGCTCTTTTTTTTCCCCCTCCCAAAACAGGTGCCATGAAGCTCTGACATTTATAGAGCAGATGGGATGCCATTTTACTTTTGTATCTAATTGACAGAATCTTCCTAACCCTCTTCGTGCATCCTGCCTCGGAAAGTGTGGGCTGTGGAGTCTTTGAGAGCACTTTTTCCTCATCAGCAACTTGCTTAACTCACCTACTGCTGGGTGAAGAGTGAGAGAGATAAGTTGCTAACTGGCCTGTGAAACCTTTTGGGAGTTCATAACCCAGGGAAATGATTTCTTCCTGCTGAATTTGCCATTTTGGATGGTTGGTCATTGCTGTTGACTTGGCTACCATACCTCGTATTATGTATCTCTGCAGCCACAGATGTTACAACGTGCATATATTTTAATGTAAATAGCGGTGTTGCCTGTCTACGCAATCACATAATCACATAAGTTATATGTGTAGAGTACATGAAGATGTCTTTGAAATGCTGGCTCTGGAGATGTGTGAAAGCAAACGTCTCTCCATACCTCCTCCCCCTCTCAGGCTCCCAAGGGAGGGATTTTGCAAATGTCCAGTTGTGGGATTCCATACGTGGTGAGGGTCTGATTTCCAAAAGGCCTGTGAAGGTCTCAGAGAAGAATGTATCTGTCCCAACCATTTCTGCTAATCTTGGCATCATGCTCAGTTCTTGCACATATGCTTGTCTCAGATGAAAAACACAGAATAACTGTTTTGAGTGTAACTTCTGCTAAAGGTTGTACACTCCTTGGCAGGTCTGGTTTACACAAGAAAACCACATTTGCAGTGTGCTTCCAGCATTTAAATCCTGATAGACACACATGCTTCCCCAGAAGTTGCTTCTTTGAAGAAAGCAGGCAATAATTTCACTGTTGGAAAGATAGCTAGACTCTATTTTATGGTGATTGTCATTGGATATGACCAAGAGGGGTAGGAATACCCAAACAAATATTTAATGCATTTCAGTTGGAGTCTAAATGAACCAACAAACCCCTTGCCCTTGAGCAGCTGTAATTTTTAGGATTCTTCTTATGGAGTGTATTGAGTTTGAGATTCTTGGCTTCCTTGTGCAGCAGCCTGTCCCTCTGGCAACTGTCATCCTCAGCCATATCAGTTACATGCTGCCACAGCCATTCAAACATCTTGTGCAAATGTTAATATTAAAAGCAAGCCAGGTGGTAGCAAACTCTGGGTTAGATCTCCAGGTCACTGTCAAAATCACCGGATTTACAAATAACCTGTGTAAAAGTTCTCCAGTTCTCCAGGTGTTAATAGTTGTTTCTGTCACACTGGCATACAAGGCATTTCAATGCCCTTTGTGGCATCCTTGATACCTGTAAGCTCTAATTCTAACTTGTGGCATTGTATGTTTGCCTTTTGGCATGAATGCCATTCAGATAACCTTTTGAAAAATGCTGGCTGTTGTACATAGAGAATTAAACCATTTTAAATACTGGGGTGGGAGGAGGGGGGGGAGAAAATAATAAAAAAAGACTGTAAAGAGTCTTAAGAGGTTATTTAACAGGCCCCAGAGCAGAATCAGTTGTACCAAAAACAATGGGATGTTGGGAGGCTCTCAAGAACAGGTTAGACAGTGATGAAGGCACCACACTGACCCCAAGCAATCAATTCCACCACTTTTACAAGCCTTGCAGTTAGAAAGCTTTTTCTAGTGTTTAACCCAACAACACACCTGCTGCAATCAAACCTGTTCATTCTTGCCCTACCCCCAATAGATAGAGAAGTTAATTTTTCTTAGAGAAGCAAAGCTTCTACTTATTTGAAAATTATTATCCTATTTACTGGCAATCTTCTTTTGTCTTAGATAAAGCATCCTTATCCTTTTAGTCTCTGCTTGTAAACATTTCATTCATGGAGTTGTCTTCTATGTTTTCTCCCATTAGTCCATGTCTGCCTTGAGGTGTAGGACACACGGGATCAAAACCCAACCCAGTGCCCCAGCTGAGGGCTTGGGCTTGGCGAGCAGCATATAGATTGCTACATGTCTTGCATGTGGTTGTGTATCCAACTGGCTGTACTGGGTATGTCCTATTATGAGACAAGATGACTTGTTTGATTCTTATCAGTAGTTATTTTCAAGCTCTCTGAGCTTTCTGTCATCTCTAAATTTTGTAAGCATATTCCCTATTCTCCCAGCCAAGTTGTTAATTAAAATATTGAAGAACAGATCTTTGCAAAACCCCGCTCAATATATTCTTTCACTTTGGCCGCCAACCGCTGAAAACTAATCTCTGAAAGTGTTTTTTTCAACCAGTTGTGTACCACTTTATAATGGTATCAGCTGACTGTGTTGAATAAGGTAGAAACCCTATTAAACTCAATATGTATTCCATCTGCTGCTACTTTTTATCCAATACCAATTATCCTCCAAGGAAGAAAATGAGATTGATTTGACACAATTAATTCTTGACAAATCCATTTGGCTGTTTTAAACTCTTACAGGATAATAAGGTGGAGGAAAAAATGTTGTATAACTCCAGCGTGTATCTTTCAAGCCCCATGTTTGCCCTCCCTTCGCCTTCTCCTCTTCAGGAGTCCTCATTTGTAATTACCGTGGTGCAGGAGCGAGAAAAAGAGATGGAGGCAGCAGTCATAATTACTGCCAAAATCTTTGTATCTCAAAGCCAAGCCTGGGCATTCTGGGATGAACGTGAACATGTTAAGATTATTTGAAACCATCAGATTCACTAAGTAGCCTCTAATACTGTTCAGCCCTTTGACATGGGCAGGAATCATACATGGAGCCTGTTACAGTCATTTCTCATACAAAAACAATTCAGCTATTTACCCTCTGTTACCTATATATATATATATATGTATACATGCACTTCTTTGGGAAATATGGGTGCTAAAACATTTTAGATCTGTTTCTGCCTTGCCAAAATCTTTGGATACATTTGAACTTGTCAATGATAGGGGTAATATTGTGCATGTTTAGGGGTACTGTGAATTACTAGGTCCTTTGAATTCCTTTCTGGTTGCAAACATGAACAATAGCTGGGCAAGTACAGGCAATGGAAACCATAAGTTTAAATCATGTTTGATACACTGAAAATGGCTTTAAATACCCAGGAGAACAATTTCTAGCATAAGAAGTCTATGTCTTTTAGTATAATCCTACCTGTAAAACAGTAGGAGATAAAAAGATATCATGGCATTTAGCGAATGCTTTTAGGAGGTCAGGAATTTGTCTTTTTGACAAGTCAAAATGCAGTCTTTTCTTAGCCCTGTCTGCTCATGCAGTTTACATATACAAATATAATAAGTAATTATTAATAATCAATAAGTATCATAATGATTTTTATCACCAGGAGTTTTAAATTTCTACATAGAAACCTGAAAGTCGGTAAGTAATGAAAATCATCTAAAAGAGGCCCAGTTCCTTGAGGGCATCTTACTGCATGCTTCCATATTCCCTAAATGCCACATGCGTAATCATGGGGAATCTAAGGGCCACATAGGCTTTTCAGAATTCTTAGGCAATTGCCCATGTAGTGTAGCCCTTAAAATTACCCATTAAAAAACACCCAAAATAATTCCTGTGGCTGCAAGCCATGTGAAATTAAGTCATTGATTGTATCTAGCTCAGAGCCTTGTGGGCTGACCGCTTGCATCTGCTGCTGCTTCCTCAGTGGTGGAGATGACAGATAATAATAAGTGACTCCAGAAGGTCACCTGGGTTGCCCCCAAGACAAAGAATTACTACTGCTATTTCTTATATTCCCCTCACCAATATAGCAAATTTTTCTCATTCCTTTTAGTTCACTTTCACATATTTTGTCCTCAATGGGAAATAGCTATGATTTCTGAAATGACCAGAAATTCTTTTGTACACACAAATAATGTCATTGTTTTAGCAGCCAATATTTCAGGGCTTAAAACCACATAGATTTATCTCATTGCCCCGAGTTACACCCTCTTGAGCTTTCTTTAGCAATCTGACTTTCCCCTTGGTGTTTACACACCCTTCATGCTCTCACATAATCACTACATCCTTTCCAGTCCCTTTAACCTTCATATAGCCAACCAACAGTTGTTTGTTTAAATTTATTCTCATAAATCACATCTTCCCACAGAAGTCAAAAGGAACATGTGATACACTTCTGGGATCAAGTGTATTAGTAACTTTCAAAAACCAAAATCTCATTTACTTTTTGTTAGGCATATGTTGCTACAGGATACACATTGTACTGAAGAAGTGTATTTGGCCATCTTCAAACAGAATTGCCTAATTATTAAATCCTTGCAAATGAAGATTCATTTTGCTGAGAACTAGAGATACCAGCCTACTCTACATCTACTTAAACAAAATGACTTCCTTGTAAAAATTCATCAACGTGGAGCCAGTGCAGTTAGCTCAATGCCCTCAAGGGCTGTTGTATCATCATCAATGCAGTTGGTTGAGTTGTGGAGGGTAAATTCCTCCCACTCACACCACCGCAGTCACAATAATCCTTCTGTTCACAAACTTCCCAAAATATTTATTGAGAGAATAGCTTGGAGGTATGTTTTCAGCAATGCTTAAGCCTGTTTTCACTTGTCTTTCTTGCTAGCTTTTTTTTTTTGTTTTTTTTAATTACATTTTGGGAGTGGGTTGGCCAGTGTTTAAAAGCTGGAGTTTCAGATAGAGGGCTTCTCCTCGCTTTAATTAGTTTGACAGGCACCTTTGCTTTCCAGCTGAGTTGCCCTAACTGGAAGCAGCTGCTCTTTGGAATTACTCCCCCTCCTCGCTGTGTTACAGAAGTAATGTGTCTCGTGCCCCTTGAGTGAATTTATGGATGTAAAATGCACGGTTCCAGGTGCATTCAGGTGTGCCTGGCTGCGGAGAGAGGTTTCTCTCCTTTCTCTATTACTTAATGAAGTTTTATGAAGTGAAACGTGTCACTAACAATATAGGGAAAATGAAATTTACAGATCGGATATGATTCTGCGCTTCCTTGTTAACACTTGTTAGTGAGCGTAGAGCAGGTTTTAAGATATTTTTCCATGGCAATTTGAAACTCTGATTTGAGAAAGTCTTGAATGGTTGCACAGCTTGCAAGGTAGTGAAGAGTAAAGCTTCTCCAGAAGAGCACAGGCTCTGTGAATCAAGCTCATGCCTGTGTTTACAGCCACAGCTGAAACGAATACTTATCTTCTTGACTGCATTGTCCCAGTCTTGTGAAAGCTCCTGATTTCATCACTAGCTTGATGATTTATTTAACATCCTACCACCTGCAGCCAAGTGATGTAAAAATCTCAATTTGCTGCTGTTTTTTTAAATAATGAAAATGTAAATTCTGGCTTTTATTTTCCAATAAAAGTATGAAAATGTGACCTAAGCGCACCCTGATGACTCAGACAATTGAAGCTAAAGCATTCCAAAAGTCTTACTTTAAAAATTCCATTATATTTAAATACAAGTGTAATTTTCAGGTGCCTGACACCTGTGAGTTTTGAACACTTATCATTACAGTTGAAATTGCAACACCACATGTAGCACAACAGCTTGCCTGCTGCTTGCTAGTTGACTGCTGTTTGTTTTTCCATGAATTATCTCATAATGTATGTGTCTGGGCTTGTTGCCTGGCACACAGGTCAGCTAACCCAGGAGCACAGCTCTGAGATGGAGAGGACATCCACATTTTGGTCTGATCTGGTACTCCAGGGAACGGGCAGGAAGCATTCAAAGGGAAAGACAGGGTAGCTGCTTGGAAAATGAGAGAAGACTGGGTGCTCTGCATACATCAGATCCCACTGATGAGAGCTGTTTCCAGGGTTGGAGGTGAGAGGAGAAGCTTTAGTGATGGAGCAGGAGTTATCTCAGCAGAAACTGATCTGAAAGAAAAGGTTGAAGCCAGTGCGTTCTTCCCAAGTGGTTGCAGTAGGGAGAAGTGACCCATCTGCAAGCAAACATCGCATAGGCACATCTGGTCTTTTATCTTCACCTGTGGCTAGCTGAGATCATCAGGCAGGTTTCTTTGGTTGGCTTCTGCATTAAGTAGGCCTACATACCTCTTCACTAATAATATATCTATGTGATTTGGGACACAAGCTTAATCAGTGCAAAGTCTGAGCTCAGTACTGAATCCTTGTGGAACTGAAAGCCAGGCTTTTGCCACTTGTTCAGAGGTGTGGTGTGGTTTATTAACTTTTAAAGAAACAGTTAAGGAAATAACTTGTATTCTGTTATGTTTTGAGTCGGTATTTAATTGGTAAATTGGGGAGTGGGTGTTAAGTGGAGTGTGAAGGAGCTGTCTTTTGGGTGGAAGTGGTCTGTTCTGGAAGAAAAGCTAAGCAGCTCTTTTGTTTTCTTGTAAGTCTCTATCATCGCCATGGTTCTGTCACATGTACTTTGCTGTAATATTTTGCCAAGGGCAGCTCTGTAAATCATTGTCTCTCCATTGTCCTTCGATAGTAAGCAGATAACTTTTTCTTGTCAAGATCTACATTTGCATTTCGTAATTGGTTGCTTTTGCAAAGATGTTAATGTAAGCTGTTGGTTGGGGTTTTTTTCCAGAAAGCATACTTTTAGGAAATATGTTTTCCCTTTCAAATGGAGAGGCAATAAATATCTTCTCTGAGGTGTATCCATATTTATTTTAAAAACTTGAACAGTTTGAAAAAACAGTCACTGTGTGAGCTTGCTCATCTCTCTTGGTGCTCCTCCTACGCTTACTACAGCCAACTCAGTGTGATATTTATGTCAGCACTGAGCATCTCTGAAATACACGGCTCTCACTTGTTACTAACCTGGACCTTATTCTTGGCTGGTTTCATGATGCGCTTTGGGATGAGATCATCAGACTCCCTTTCATTAGTAATTCACTAAGAGTTTCAACAAAGAAGTCAAAGGACACCGCACTTGGAAAAAGAAGAGGCTGAAAGTCCTATTCCCAGTTCTGAGGCTTGCTTTTTTCTCCTCTTTCACTTCCCCAGTTCTAAAATTATTTGGGATAAGAGCAGCCAAAGGACATTGAGCTAAATAGTTCTGCCTCTGTGGATTTACAAAAAAAAAAAAGATTTGTATACATCCTTTCTAGCAGATGCTTATGAAAAGAATATAAGAAGTTGAGCAAGCTCCTGTGAACAGCAGTGTAGAGACTACCCCTAGACATCCCAAAGGATGCTGGACTCCTGTCTGAAAAAATGAAAAAATAGTTTATAAACTATTTTGTTAAAAGTGCTGCAGAAAACTAATAGAAAATGATTGCTAACTATTTAAATGTTGACAGGAAATAACAAAGCATCAAAGCTGGCTTTGCCATGCAGCTAGAGAAGAGACGATGCTGAGGTTGGGTGGAAAAAGCAGAAGTAAGTAACATGAAGAAGCAAGAGTGTAGCAAATTTTGGAAATTGCCCAGACAGTGCCTTACGTTGGAGGATGCAGATGGAGTCCTGATCTGCGGGTGGTTTTGGAGCAGCATGCTGTGCACTTAAGCAGCATCGCGGCTGTGGTGCCCCTGGGAAAGTGTGCTCCTCGCTGGTCACACTCCAGCTCCTGGAGCCCCTCATCTGGCTGAGCCAGCGCTGCTGCCTCCCAGTTAAGAAACATGGTGCTGTGCTCCACTGCGGAGAGAGGAATTGGGCAGGATATGAGAGGCCCTTGTGGAGCACATCTGTGGGCAGGAAGGGAGGATACAAACCTTTCCTTTCTCCTTCAAAAGGTATCCTTCCAGAAGGGCTGTGATAGTTGCTGTGTTTAAATTTGTTTTCCTTACATGATTTGTCATGCAAAGTCACAGCTACTTTATTTTAACTGAAGGCTGCCAAGCTTAGCAGTATTTGTATGTCTACCAAGCATGGTGCTAGCCCAAAGCACTCAGGCTACTGGAATAATTTTCCTGGGCATGTGTCTCTCCCTCCTTATTTTTTAATCTAGGAGGGTACTGATATATAGAGGAATGATGGATCGGGTATAATGTGGAGAGTTCAGGCTTTTATCAGAATAAAGCAATTTGTTGTTCCTAACAGCTTTCTACTGATAGAATTAAACAGACTTAACTCCATCTGGTTCGTGTTGGGCATATTAGTGTACTGCTCCTGCTGTGATGTGGTACTCTAGTCACGAGGCTGGCAATAAGACTGGGAGCTGACAGCTGAGCCTCTGAAAGAATAAATAATGATTTCTGACTGTACAGCAAAGAGTATTTGGTCTGAAGACTGTCTCTTGTAAAGCCACTGTATTGTTTAGACAGCTTTTACAATCAGGAATATTTTCTGTAGTTATCTAACTGGCAGAGGATGCTGGAACTTGATCGTTTCAGGAATATAAGCCGTCTGATGTTCAAATGCACACGATGGATCTATTGCTTTCTTATAGTTTATGCCTGTACGTACTAAGAGTATCTGAGATAGAGGGACAGCCTGTTTGGCAGAACAGCTTAGGGGATGGGTGTTGGGGTCCCCATCCTGCCTCATGCGAGAGGCTTTCTGTAGTGGCTGCTGGCACGTCTGCCTCTTGCTGGGGAGCAGCTGCTGGCTCCTTCAGCTGATACAGCTGATGCAGAGAACCCCACTCCAAGGGACTCGGCTATCAGAAATAATAATCATACTTAAATAATTCTTAAGGAAAATACTTTAAAAAAAATTTAATAACAGATAAGAATTAAAAGAAATGATGCTTTAGAAGGACTTTAAAAAAAATGTAGCAAGGACAATGAGATAAAATTCTTCCAAGATGGATTGTGATAAGTTGATGGGATGCAACCCATCAACCAGTGAGGGCTCAAGTTCCAAACAAAGGCTGTGGTGGGAAGCTCTGCATGTTTCAATTTGATCATCTCCGCCAAGGGGAAAGAGGGAGAGAGCTCAAAGGAGACACAATCACTGCTAATAAGGTGTTGCATTGTAATTTGTTTGTGTTAAGAGTTTTAGTGCTTTTGCAGGTCACCTGTATGGGCTAGCTGGAATTTTTATTTCTCCCTTCACTTGCACCCTCTGTGATACAATGGCTTGTTTATTTATTTCTCTGAAGCTTTGATGTTCTGATTTAAACTTGATATACAGAGCAGGGTGTTGTTAGTGATGTTGAGAAACCTCGTGTTTTGTTCATGCACGCAGAATTAATTGCCAGGCCTCTGAGCAGGAAGCCATTTCCCTCAGGTCATCTATCAGGACCCCATGATGTTTGGTGTCCATTACACTGTGGAGCACGATCCACTTTCCAAGGCAACCTGATCTCTCCCAGCCTCTTGCATGTAGTTTAAAATTGATATAAAAATGCTTGGGGTTGTTTGTGGCATAGATTCTTGAATTAAATGCCTTTTATGTGGTTGCCAGCAGTTGTTATAGTCTGGTTCTGATGGTGCACATTGTTTTTTTCCAGTGTATTTTGATGAATATTTCAATTTTTCACTAGTAAATGCTTCATTGAAACCATTGTGTTACTTTTTTGTGCCACTGAGGTGAGACGATACGCGCTAATTTGGGACAGAAAGATTGTTATCTTTTGTCATAATGACTCAGGGGGTTGCGTCTGAGACTTGTGCTTTTCACAGCGAAAGAACTTGGCCTGGTGAAGGTGATCTCCCTAAGCCCTCCATAAAGAAAGGAGACAGAGGAGCTTCTCTGGGGCCACCAGGCAGCTAGGATCCTGCTCTGAGCACCCCTCTAGAAGAAAATCCATTGCTCCTGAATACACAAGAGCGCTCTCCGAGTTGGTTTATCCTGCCTGGTGTGTAGATGTGGGAAACTCTTATTAACTGCATGCCCACGTGTAGCTGATGGTGTGATAGGGGGGTACACACTGCGTCTGCCATGACTGGGCGAAACTAGATTCACCGCATACATTCATTCACCGTTTCCATCTCCTGTGGAGAGATTTGCAGGAGAACAACCGCGGGGACCTTTGTAGCTGCTCTGTGGAGGGACTTTCCATCCACAGCCTGCTGGAGCGTATGAGAGAATGATTGTGATCATCCCGGGCACTGAGAGTGCCACACACTGGGGAATGGCATCAGGATTGCTGCCCCACTGCCCAGTGCTGCCCTGTAGGTCCACAACGACCATTTCCCAAGACTTCCAAAGGTTAAGCGGCCAGTCAGAGCTCCTGTGAGACATCCCAAAAATCTCAGAAAATTGGCCAGATTCATTTCTTACCAGAAGCATACAGAGGTTCAGTACAACATGCTTCTGAAGCGCAGTCTTTTGTGGACGCTTGAGTTATCAACTAGACAACTGCAGATAAAAATGCAAAGAAAAACTGTATTACAACATGCTAATTTTGAATTAATTTGTAATTCTGTAGTAGCAGCTGTGACACAAACCAAATACTGTGGTCGTAGCTAGGCTTCAAAACCCTTGTAAGATCTGAGTTCCTGCTTTTTCTGAAACTCACATGCTCTTGCTCTGGTGGTTTTCTGTAAAACGCCCTGAGGATTTATTACTGCAGGACATTGGCATAATTAAAACAGAGGAATCCTGTGATAACTAGAAGGATGGGGGCCTGACTGAGAGAAGGAGAGCAGGTAATATTTTAGCATGTCGTAGTCATTGAATGTCTTGGGAAAACGGCATCTTGTGAATACATATTATAATTACAAGACCACAGAAGATGGTAGCTATTGTAAATTGTTGTTCTCTCACGTCAGTTTGTTTCTCAAAGCAACTGCTCCTGGAGTCAAGTGATTTTGCAGGATCTTTTTTCCTTATCTCCCTTTTTTAAAATCAAAGGCTCCATGTCTCATATAAATTAAAGTCAACTGGCTGAGGGGAGGACTGCCACAGCCATGCGTCACGCTCCTCTGATGAAAGCTGCTGCCTCTACAGAAGGGATGACATCATGGCTCAGGAAGCAGCTCTCGAACCACCACAATTTATAATCTAGTTTCTGTTACCTGCACTGCATGGCTGGAAAGTGTGGATATGCAGGACCCGCTTCTGTAAGCGGTGTAGTCATCCCTGCCCAGGAGCAATGACCTCTAGGGGCAGGGAGGGGCAAGGCAAGTGGGAGCGCTGCCCCTTGCACCTTCTTGATCTTAATCTCCTGCTGCCTGAGTCAGAACAATGTGAGTTTTTTTAGACTTTGTGCTGCAGTTGTTGGGTTTTGTTGCCTCCAGACTGTAAAAGAAGACAATGTACAGAAGACGGTGCGCACAAGAGGAGCCCAGAATGTTTAAATCCTGAGATCAACGGTGTGTCTTCTTCAGATATTTTGAAAGTAGGTTGGCGTTACTATTGCAAGTGGTTCAACACGGATTTCAGAGGGTCACTGAGTAAATTACTCCTGACTAATTAAACCAGTTTTGAGTTATGCAAGCCATCTCAGAGTACTGAGAGACTTCACTGGCACGCCTTTATCCTCATACCTCATAGGCTTATAGTTGCATACAATTTAAAGGTCAATTAGCAGAGATTTTATACCCAGTTTGGGCCTTTCATTATTTCTCATTACTAGTCAATAATATGATGAATTACAGTGTGTATCCTACATGTGTGCCCTCAAGAAGGATCAATAAAAATGTGCATATTTCTACATCATCAGTGGGTTTTTTACCACTTTCTCTTAGTACAGTAGCTCTCTTTTAGTTTTTTTACCTGTGCCCCCCCCCCCCCCACTCTGTTCCGTGTGTGCTATTCACCACTCCAGCAAAAGTTGCAGTAACACACAGCGCTTAGAAGAGTTCTTGTCCCTTTCTTTGCCTGCCAGTTGCTGGGAAAGGAAGCATTTCGGCCAGCTTTTGTCTCTGGTGCTAGCCTACAAAGTAAAATAAGCAGCTTTAGCTCTGAGGACAGAAAAAGAGCTGGGAACGTGGAGAGAAGATGAGGAGCACGTAGTCACCCCACTTCTGCTTTGTGCCTTCTCCAGAAACTATTTTTAGCCCTGTTGGCAAATGGTGTCATTTGTTGCTCGGCTGCTGGTGCCGCACAGTGGGTGCGAGCTGTGTCAGCTGTGGGACCGGCTGTGGGGCTGGGGGAGCCCTGATGGCGGGAGATGCTGGGGAAAGAGAGGGGGGGACACACACAGGTGGCAGTGGGGCTGGTGGGATGCTGGAGAAGCTACTAATTGCTCAAAGATGTGAGTTCTTAAAGTGCAAGTCCATTAAATACACCACCTTTTTTTAGCCCCCCCCCCCCTGCACAGACAGGTGCTTCCAGTAAACAGCAGCTTGAAATGTGCCCTTGTTGCCAAGAGGGCCAATGGAATCCTGGGCTGCATAAGGAGAAGTGTGGCCAGCAGGTCGAGGGAGGTAATTCACCCTCTCTACTCTGCACTGGTGAGGCCCGCCACAGCTGGAATACTGCATCCAGTTCTGGCCCCCCCAGTTCAAGAGGGATGGGGAACTATTGGAGAGAGTCCAGCGTAGGGCAACCAAGATGATTAAAGGATTAGAGCATCTCCCTTATGAGGAAAGGCTCAAGGAGCTGGGGATCTTTAGCCTTGAGAAGAGAAGACTGAGGGGAGACCTTATCTATGTTTACAAGTTCCTAAAGGGTGGGTTGAAAGATGTTGGAGCCGGACTCTTTTCAGTGGTTCCCAGTGATAGGAGGAGGGGCAACGGGCACAAGCTGGAACATGGGAAGTTCCATTCAAATATGAGGAAAAATTTCTTTTACAGTGAGCAGGCTGCCCAGGGAGGTCGTGGAGTCCCCTTCTCTGGAGATCTTCAAGACCCGCCTGGATGCAGTCCTGAGTGATG
>JAOTQQ010000023.1:51744583-51772653 GCA_026546715.1 Gallinago undulata
TGGGCAATCCTGCTTTAGCAGGGGAGTTGGACTAGATGATCTCTAGAGGTCCCTTCCAACTCTGTCAAATCCGTGAAACAGTAGCTCTGCAAGACGCATCTTAACTATTTCAGAGCTTATGGATGAGCACCAAGAGTAGAGGATGTCCTCGCTGCTGGTCCCAGCAGAAGCTGGGAGAGAGGCGTGGGGTGGTGGGCAAACCCAGGGGGCTTCCTTCCACCCAGCTACTGCAGACTTCTCCAGCTCTGGCTGCCCAAGGGCAGCAGGGGTTTGCCCACCACCACCCAGTGCGCCTTCCCCAACAAGTGTGATCCTGTGTGTGCGCTCTGCTGTTTCCTAAGCAGGATGCGGGAGCATCCCTGCTGCTGTCTGTAAATTAGTGATTATTTAATTTTGTTATAATGGGGGGGGAGGGGTTGAGGGGGGAAGGCAGTGATGGGGCAGCGTTTCCACAGTCCCTCCCCAAGGAGAGCTTTGCCTTTTCACCAGGGGGTCGGTGGCAGATTTCGCTTCTCCTCAGGAGAACGGGGCGGTCCCGGTAATTAAACTAAACATGGGCATCAACCGGGCGCCTCTGCCCTTTGCCGGCCGCGTACCGAGTGCTCCGGGAACGCTGTTCGCTGCTGCCGCCGGAGTTCCTGGCGGGCAGGTGAGGCGCCGGCACGGGTGGAGCCCAGTCAGCAACGAGCCCTCCCCCGGCGATACCCCCCGCCGTCCCACGCCATCCCGATGCCCCGGGGCGGGGGGAGGCCGTCGGGGCCGGGACCTCGCTGGGGCGGCCACGTGCGCCGGGCGAGCCCACGGACGGGGGGTTGGGGGGGTGCCGGGCCGCGGGAGGGGGCAGAGGAGGGGCTTTGCCGCCGGGTGGGCGCCCCCGCCGCGCCGCAGTGGCACCGCCGGCCGCTGGCTGGGCCCAAAGTTGAAGGGGGCGGCGGCGGTGGCGGGGCAGGGCGGCGGTGTCCCGGGGCGGGAGCGGGGCGGGGGAGGTATGGCGGGGCGGGGCGGGCCGGCGGCGGGGAGCCGGAGTTGATCCGGCGGCCGGGCCGGGGCATGGAGGGGGAGCAGGCGGGCGGCCCTGCCGCCGCCACCGCCCCGGCGGAGAGCGGCACGTCGGAGGCGTTCGCCCAGCTGTGGGCCGACGTGATGGGCATCCTGGTGAGCGGGGCCGAGGGGGCGCCGGGCTCAGGGGGGAGCCGGCCGCGGGACGGGACGGGGCGGGGCGGGCGGCGGAGCCCTGGCCGGGGCGGCGGTTCTCCCGGGCGGCACCTGCTGCGGAGCGTGCCCGGGGCGGAGAGGGGGGTGTGCGGGACGGGGCGTCCCGGGAAAACTTCAGCCGTGTGTTGTGTCGCTGAGGGCTGTAAGCGCAGCCCCGCAGCCCGTAACCCCCCCGCGGCTGTCACCACAGGAGAGGCGGCCGGAGCGCTGGGCTGGGGCTGTTTACCGGAGCCGACCGGCCCCCGCGGTTGTTTACCCGCTCGGCGGCGCGGCTGTGGGCCGCTCCGTGGGCGCTTTGTTTCCTGTTGCGCCGGCCCGCTGGCGGGTTCGGTTAAATTTGGGCGAAAGGCCGGGTTTGTTGCCGTCGTCGTTTGCATTCCACGCACGTGTTTTTCGGCGTCCCCGCGACGGGTGCGTGTGAAGCCCCGCGCCTGGGGCCGCTGCTGCGGGGCGCGGCGCCCCCGTGGGCACCCTCTGGGCCCCGTCCCGTGTGGGCTCTGTGGGCCCCGTCCCGTCGAGCACCCCGTGGGTGTCCTGGTGTCCTGCTGCGCTCCTGGGTGCTGGTGTGGGAGCTCTTACTCCCTGGTGTTTTTTTTTGGATAGCAAGTTGCTCGGTGACGGCCCGCGGAGTTTCTGGGCTGGCGATCTCCCGAGGAGTCCCGACTAATCCTCCTAATTCACTCACTGGTCGCAAACAAAAGAGATGGCCCCAGTAACAAGGGCTCAGGGACTGATGTTTGGTGGGCGCGCAGTGCACCGACAGGACGGGCCGGATAGCAAAACAGTAAAAATACAGGAAGGGTCAATTCTCTATTTCTGCTTGCAGCGAGAGAATAATATTTACTTTAGGTGCAGGATGATAATTAACACAGAGAACTACCACTCAGCAAAAAAACCAAATACTAATGTTATATATGTACTGGAGCTGGCAGTTTTCCAGCGACGCAGGAATGTGGTAATCAACAGTGGAGTGCTTGTTTGTTCACTTTAAAAGCAAATGAATGGGCTTGATGCATATTAATTTTTGTTGTTAACATTTAACCAACAGATATTGAAGAATATTATGAGAAATACCTTTTGGAATATTACTGTAGAATGTAATAAATGGTAAACCTGTAGGATCTAATTCAGAAGTGTTATAGAATAGAACAGAGAATTTAATTAGCGTCATGGACTTTATTGTTAATATTCAAAGCAAGATTAAAAAACCCCGCCTCATTCCTTTTCTTCATAGCAATTCTCCACTGACATGACATTCAGTTTAATAGCACCCGACTGTGTACTCTCTTTCACTGTTAATGATTTTAATCTAAGAATGCAAGCAGAGTCAGTTCTGCCAGTTTGTAGGGAGCACACAGTTGGTACTTTATGAACAGCCTCTTTCTCTCTTTTTCTGGCAGGTTTCAGTACTGCATTAGTAAGAGCAAAGTGTTACTGGATGCCTGGGAAGGAGTGTTGGAAGAGGCCAAACCAACAGCCTTAGCGTGCTGGAGCTCAGTGCAGAAAAAGATCTGATTCTCACACAACTAATAATTTGAATAGGTTTCTTCTGGCTGTACAAGCTAGTCTCCTTCCCGGGAAAACAGCTATTTAATTATTATTTGTCTTGTAGTAAAACAAAGTAATTTGTCTTAGAGTTGGTTGTCTTGTAACTGTGAAGTTGCTGGTTTGTATCGGTTGCAAACATCACCCAGCACTATTACCTGTCCTTGCTGCAGTGTTTTGTGTTGTGACACAATTACAGATATGACACCCTCGTGTGTCTCAAATATGTTATCATTATAATAGATCTGAGTGAAGATAGAAGCTTTTCTCATTGCAAACTGTCAGCTTTCTTCAGATTTAAGACTTTTAAATATTTTCTAGTCGTTGCGACTGCAAAATGTGTCAATATGAACAGAGTAGAAACTTAACTTATGCTCTGTCCTTGTCTGAAGGTAAGAAAGAGGTAGCTCTGGTGCGTATTTCTCTACTCATCTTTTCAGTATATAGAGCTTTGTCCTTTTCAAACCTTTGTTGCAAGAGGCAAGCAGTAAACTAGATCAGTGGTTTTCAAATGCAAGCCTGTAGATGGTTGGTTGTGGTCCACGAGGCCATGACAGCAGCCTGCAGAGCCAACTTACGTCTTTCAGATGGTGAATGAAGTAAGAGTATGGAACTTAAATTCCTGGGACTTACAGTAATTCGCTATCCAAAGTGTTTAGGGAGCACAGAGGTAGACATTGGAGCAATTCTGTGGGAACAGCTCTATGAACCAAGAAGTTGGTGCAGTGATACACTGGTAGGTTGGCCCTGCAACAGTTTGAAAGATACCAAAGTCATGCACTAACTGGAAGAAAGAGCCAGGATCTTTGGAGAGGAAAACTAGAATGAAAGGAAGAAAGAATGTGATAATCAAAAGTTTGCTCATTGAATGAGGGAGAAAATTACGTTCTTAAACAATGATCATAAGATGATGCAGGTTAGAAAGGACCTCAAGTGGCATCTGGCCTGACCTTGAGCTGAAGCAGGGAGAGCTCTGAGGCCAGGTGAGGTTGCATGGGGCTTTATTCAGTTGGGTCTTGAAAACCTCCAGGGACAGAAACTGCAAAACTTCTCTGTGCAGCCTGTTCCACCACTTTGCTGTCCTTACAGTGAAAAAGTTCTTCGTAAAAGTGATGAAATGTCTGATTCTGTCCTCCTTATACTGAAGAGTTACTGCAGTGGGGAGGAGGAGGGGGAAGGTGTCGCCTTCTTCCCACTGGCCCTTGTGTGGGCATGGTGGTGTCTCCTCTAGGTGCAGATGTAGGGGGAGAGGCCATGCAAGTGAGCCCAGGTGGTAGATTGGGGGCTGCAGTTACTTCAAATACAAATTGAGCTCCTCTCGCTCAGTGGATAAATCTGTCTCATTGTTTGTGTACATTTAGTTAGGTTCCTTAAAATAGGACCTCATTAGCAGGAACCTGTGATGGCAGATCACAGGTCCAGAGGGGAAGCAGATACTTTTCAGGTGCTGCTTGTAAGCAGCATTTTTCATGGACTTTGAAGTCCCATAATAACTCTCTCTATACTTGACAAATATTGAATGTACTTGCAGCTGTACCGGGGTTTTGCTGAAGCAAATGTGACTTTTCCCTTTTGCACTTATTTTAATGAAATACTTCATAGTTGCAGCTGTGGCATAAGCACCTCAAAGCTATTTGTGCTGTTAATGGAGCTTACTAGATAACATAATTATACTTAAAAGCTTTTCCTTAGTCTGCAGCAAGCACATGTTGGAATGTACTGGTTAATTATAATTTGCCATGTCTCAAAGCAAAAATGGATGGTGGAAGTGTGTTAAGGTTTTGGAGAGAGATTGCAGTAGTAGTGGCAATAGCAAACTGTTGTATGTGGTCAGATCTGAGAACAAATCATAATATGAAGTGAAAATCATGAACTTTTATTCTTTTAAATATGTGCTTTCAAAACATGGGTTATTGACCTTAATACGGAGAAGACACTCCAGTGTCAGTCTTGTCAGTGGGATGTTCTTCCTTCTCACACACTATATAGATGGAACAGGTGTCTGGGTCAGATCCTGACATTAAGCAAATCACTGTCAAATCTCTGATCAGTTTTGATCGAGCAGGGATTTTACTGAAGAAAATGTCTATTTGTGTGAGGAGCTATTTTCTTCAAGGGCCAAGATGCAAAAGATAAAGGAACTTGCAAGAGGTGCAATGAAATCAGAAGTCGTCCCAGCTTTTTCTTTCAAGGTGATAGCTAGTTTCTTGTTTCAAACTATTGAATCAATTTTAAGAGCTAAAAAAAAAATAAATTCTTTATTTTTAATATTTTGCAGTTATGATGAAAGCCAGTGCTTTCCCACCATCTGCTGTTAGCTGAGAGAACAGAGTATTTTGAGGACAATAAAGCTGTCTTGGGTTTGAATTGGGAGCCCTAATATTTACATATATAATCTATCTTGCTCTCCATGTTTCAGGGACTATTTGAATTTCTTATCAAAGCCATAAAGAAACAAACCAAAAGAGAGAAAGACGCCAGCTGATAATGCTACTGTGATAATACGTAATTACATACTGGCTACCATACTTTGGGGAGAGGAATTTGATATTAAGCCAGGGAGCCTGGTTATCTGGAGAGATCGGGGAAGTAGATCCCTGCCTGATAAGTCAGTCGGAGGGCTGCTGGGAGGACTTGTGCAGCTCACAGCAGCTGCGGATTTCTCCCAGGATTGCTCTTCCTTACATTGTCATTAGTTCCCCGTGACCTCCCGTGGAAATCTCTACTCCGCCACCCTCCCACCATCTCATTTGGGTGACTCCCTTTCTCTGATCTCTCTTGGCACCGAGAGGCCAGTCCAGCTGAAGCCATCAGCTCTATGGAAAAGCACGGGCAACTGAGTACCTGCTCCAGGTAGAACATGCTTTTGAAAATACAATATACTCATTTTTTTTTCTGATTTTTGTTGATGTGTCTGCAAAATTGCTGTGGTGCTGTTTAATTAGCTCAAAAAGGACTTTGGGACATTTGGATTCAAAACACTTTTGTTCCGACTTCTACTTTGGCGTGCATTTTTAAAGTGTTCATTAGTTGCAACAAGAAGGATAAACCCAGAAGGTCTGGCCTCTGCTTTCCAAACTAGCAGGTATTGTTCTATTTTACAAAATCATGGAGTGTATTTTGCTTTCAAATAAAAAAAAATCAAAATGGGGAATGACAAACTGTCAGTTTAGGTGTCGGATTGGATTTTATATTTTGAACTTAGCCTGTTGCATCTCCTTCCTCTCTCATCTCCATGCGGTGTTACACCTAGCAATGACAAGCCCTTTATGAAGAAAGACAGCTCGTAGAGATAACCTTTGGTCTAGGCTTTTTCTTGCACGTCAGGTCACATAACACAGATGTCTCCATCAGACAGTACAGTCTCCACAAGACCCTACACAGTCAGGGATGATAAGGGGTTCTGGTGCCGTCTTTGTTTTTTCTTAAAATCAAACTCTGGGTTTCTATGGCCTTTGAATTACAGAGGAAAAAGTAGAGAAGATTTTTATGTACCTGTTCTTTGTCTGCTACGATCTGTTGCTTACTAGAGAATAGCTATAAACTTAAGGTAAACTGGAATCTTCATGATAAATTCTGTTTTCCAGAGTGTTGCTGGTTTGCTGTGAACACCAGCTCCATTATCAATATTTGGAAATACTTTGTCCTCATATTTATTTATTTTTTGATATTTTGAAAGTCAATCAATGGAAGAGCAGTGGAATACCAGATTGATAGAATTTTGATAGAAATTGATAGAATTTTCTCATAATGATGCCTTCTTCCTTCTGTGGATATGAAAAGATGGCATTGACTAAACGTAAGGAAAATGTGAAAACTGGTGTGGAAAACAAAAACAAAAAGAAGTTGCATATGCATGACAACGAGCACTTACAGGGATATTATTATGTGGAATGCAATATATTATGCTACATGTGCTTGTTACAATTTTCTGTAGTCAAGGTGAAAAACTTCTTATTTTTATATCTCAGAGCAAATGACATTTTACGGAACTAGCTAATGATTAAACTAACTTAGTCAGTTGCTGTCTAGAAATTGATGCAAATTAGTCCTGATTGCACGAAATGCTGTGCAGGCAGAGGAGCAGGAGTTAAGTGTGAGCTGAGCGGAGGGACCGGAGCATGGCAGAGCAGGGTCACTGCTTGACGTGGCACAGAGCCCAGGGACAGACAAAACTGGCAGTGCCCGGGGCAGGGGAGTTTGAGTTGGAGAGGAGAAAGGGCTTCCTTTGCTTTCTGGACCCCAGTTGAACTGCTTCAGCTTTGGCCTTGGGCTTGGCTCCCTCAGGACTTTTCTTACTCCGGAGGTGGTGTGGGGGGAGGAGAGGATGCTGGTGCGCCCAGCCCTGGTGCCGGTGCCTTCCCAGGTCACCCTCTGCCATTTGGAGTCTCTGGTTGAAGCTTTTCCTTCAGGAAGAAGCAGAAGCTTTCTCCTCTTCCATTTATGCCATTATCACTGTGTTAATGATTGTAGAGCACACCTCTGTGCTTGGGCTTCAAGAGGTTCAGTAACACAGGATGAATGAAAATTACTTTGTAATGACCCAGCAAAGTGATTTGTCACAATACCTGTTTTAATGTAAAGTGCTGTAATAATTTTCCTCCTTGCGACTGTTTGACGCAGGCAATGACTAATGTACTTGCCGCTTTGTATGTGTCCATTATTGGTGGTGGGAGAAGGAGGAGGGAGGCACTTGTTGTGACTGTGGGAATGCTGAGGTGGCTTTGCAAGAATTTGGATTCCCAGGTGTTTTGTGAGGAGATGAATGAAAAGGAAGAACTTGATTGAATATGTGCAAGTCTGTAAAAATTTGGTTTCTGCTATAAAAGCATATTCTCCATTAAAGAAGTACGAAGGGCTTTTATTTCTCCCTGTCGTCAAGAGACTTAACTTACCCGTTGGCAGGAAAAAAATTAGAACGCAGTTCACTGAAACGCATTCAAACCCAGGAGTTGACAACACAGATTTCCATTATGGAAAATAACTACTCTAAAAATAAAAGGAGCTGCCCTCGCCGTGATGCCGTGGCTGTGGTGTGGGTCAGGTGTGGGCACGCCGGCTCTGCTTTGATCCTCTTGAGGTGAGGGGAACATTATTATTTTTTTCCTGGCTTACAGTAACAGCAGACTTTTCTTGTCTGCTGCCATGTTTTGAAGCACAAAGTTACAGCATGCTATTTTTATTTGAACTAAGATTAGTATAATAAAGTACTTAATGGCTTAAGTTTTTATGACACCTGGATAAGCATTTTTGAGCTACGTCCTAGTTCTAGAGGCGCATTTCCTAGGAAGAGTTTGAGAGTGGGAATTGTATAACCTGTTTGGCAAACAGTTTTAAGCAGGATATAACCAGAAAATTAGATGGACAAGCTTAACAATATAATACAACAATGATTTATAAATAACACTTCCCAGCTTTTTAATGGAAAGTCATACGATAAATTGGAGAACTGGTTCCTAATACCCATGTCACGACCTGAGTGCAGTCTGGCTGGAGGGCTGTTGCAGGTCTGCTCTGCTACAAGCCCATTAGGTTTTGCTGATTTGACTTCCCTGTGGCCCTGCATGGACATGGGGATACGCTCTTGAGATCGGTTTACGTGATCAGGCCTCCAGATGGGAAAAATATGGTTGTTCCTATGGGCGTGGGTAAACACACACATTGAAGCTTACAAGAGTAGTAATATAACTATCAGGAATATAAATGCATGCTCGTCTCTTTTGTTATTGTCACTTTATTTATGATGATATACAGTGCTTTTTGCTGTTGGGCAACAGCATGCTAAAATTTTATATGGCTGTGTTCTCCACCTTCAGTATATTCGCTGTGTGTGGGAGTGTGCGTGTGTGCAGAGGAGATTAGGTAACTACTTAATACAATAATAAAAACAGTACTTTCAAAACTTCACAGTGAGCATGAGGAGAGTCAGTAGATGGTAGTGAAAACAGTACCCTGCTTGTTACAATATTACATCGAGAGTATATGAGCAATCTCTTGATTGCGGGACGCACCTCACCCTCTCACTTGGAACTGAAGGTCCTTTGTGCGGTGCTGATGGGTATGATGGAAACAAAAGATGACGAGAAGAACAAGAGATAAAGGGTCTAATTTCTGCTCCGTTTACGTAAAAACTTCATGGGCCTAAGGCACAAAGTTTATTTATGCTGGAAGAGTGTGTGGCCCATAGGTTTTCAACAAGAAAGGAAAAAGCAACTTTTGCCGTCCTTCACAAGTTCCGCTGAGTTGAGCCTCCTGGTCCTTTCTGTGCCAGCACCAAGGTGACCCTGCTGCGCAGGGCTTGCTCTCTGCTCCACTCTCACCCCGGTCTAACTCAACAGAGGGAAAAATGGATTTGAGAGCACTTACTGTGAGAGCTCATTGCACCACAGTGGCACCGTTAAAAGTTCTTTTAGTGAGTGTGAAACTTTTGGTGAAAATTTGGTGAAAACACGTGCTAGGGCTGCTTGCATAGCATTACATTGCACTTCAGGAAAAAGGCACTTCAGGCTTTTAAGGTATTTTACTTGCCAGAATAATATCTTACCGGTCATAATATATACCTTTAGAAGTGCTAGGTATTGCTGTAGAATCTGTGTTTTTTATCCACTTAAAACTGGAGAGATGTTTGTGTTCTATGTTTATCTCTGTTTATCTGTATCTGTTACAGTTTAGAAACACATTCATCCTCCTCCAGTTTTGCACTTGCAGTCTTCCAGCAGGAGCTTCCTGCATATTTCAACTCAGCTGAAAGCATTTTTTTGCCCCAGAAATTTCTAGTGCATTCCTAGGGATGGAGTGCAAATTGAAGATAGTTATTTTCTGCTGCTGAGTTGAGGCTCACCTCTGCACCATCCCTGTTAGACATATTTCATGTTGTTATCAATATCGCTGCAGTAGACTTAAATGTAGCCTTCAGTTATAAAGAATAATTTTTAATACTTGTGAGTTTTGGAGCTTTCAGTGGTTGGCCAGCTTAGTGCAATAGCTCTAGAAGCTGGTGATAAATGCTTTGCATTTAAACTGAAATGCATGCTCTGTGAGGATGCAAATAAGAGAAATCCTGTTTTATACATAAATGTGTTTGTATTCATGCATAATATACGCCACGACCTGTATGCTGTGATTTCCATTTCATTATTAGGCCTCTTTCCCACCTTAGAATTCATAAATAGCCATTGTAAAATGGGAAAAGGCGGGGGCAGACGGCATGTTGTATGTCAGTCGTGGCTTGTGTCTTCAGGTTTCCATTTTCAAGATATGTTTACACTTTAAGAACTCAATGCTTCAGAGTGTGTTGTGGGAATATGTCATGTTTTCTATGGAAGTCAGGGAGAACAGATTTCCGCATGCAACATTTTATCAGAGGGCTAATAAGGATACTATATTTCAAAACAAAAAAAAAAAGGGTAAGATGAGGAAATTTCCAGTTGAGGATGCAATCAAAAGCTCATGGTCAACTGCCACATTGGGGATACTAAGAAATGCAGGAGTTGATGGGCAGGGGAGCAGGGATGCTGGTGGTTGTGGTACTAAGCCACATTGACTGTTTTCTGACCATGTTCTTCACTGGATTTACATGATGCTTCATGTCAGACTGAGGACTGACATGGCTTCAGATTCAGAACAGGTATTTGGTTTTGCTGTATCTCTGGCATATAAATTGGGGGAGAGGTTTTCAGCGCAGCAAATAAAGTGGGGGATCTCCACCACAAAAGCTGTTTGTGTCCCTGCTTTACATGACTTGTTATTTGCCACTGATTATGGTGACAGTAATAGCAGGCTCCTTATATCCCTTGAAAAATATGGACCGCAGAGGTGGCTTAGGTACCTCAGTGACGGTGTGCAGTCGCTCCTGGCCTTACATGACCAGAGCACTGGTGTGGCTGCAATGGCAGCTAGAAACCTCTCTTTTCCCCTGCTGGATGCATTTCCTTAGGTCTGTCTGTTTGCATTTCACTGGAGAAAAAGGGCTAAGTAAAGGCAGATGTTCTGCTGGCAGGGCATGTTGTGAATCTCTGTACATGGCAAATTCTTTGGACATTTTTCTCTGTTTTTACATACCATACTTCTCTGAGGTTTTCCTTATAGAGGAAAATGGCAATTTGTGGTGTCTCTTCTTAATTACCCAAATATCTCTGTCAGCATTCCAGCTTGTATGCAGAAGTTCCCACCTTGCTTGCTGTGTGCTGTACAAATAAAAATTGGAAGATGCATATTTTCTGGTTTTATGTTATGGTGATGTGTCCTGTTTGTTGTTTGGAGAGGTTTGGGGAAAGGTCTATTTTATTTCTTGTTTCCTCAGTAGAGACTACTCAGCCGTACGTAGTGCAAAATGGTTGTCAGTCCTTAAAAATTCTCTTTTCCTTGTTAACTACTGCTACCTTTATTCTGAGTGTTTTGCAATGGGGCATGAAATGGAGTCTAATCCTCTGTCATCCTTCTCCGCTGTAGTGGTGTGTTCTGTTGTGTACCTAATTGAAGGGGTACTGGGACGTGTTGGCTCAGTGAGGTATATTGTTTCTTGCTCAGCCTTGATCCAGCAATATATTGTTTAGATTTTGTGTCCGGGAGTGAGTATATACATGCAGATGGATAAAACTTGCAAAAACTAAGCTTTGCATGATAGCGATCTAAACTCAGGAAGTTAACAGAGAACATAAGGTCAAGGACTTCATCATCACGCCAATATTTTGATTAAGAGTTGCTTCATACTGCATATGGTGTGTGCCCATGCATAAACAGGAATGGAAGGGGATGCTTCTGGATACCCTTGTTACAGACCTATTCATGATGAGTCTCAGAGGCTTTGATCAGTGTGGAGGTCGAGTTCCTAATTACTACAGTTGAGAAAAAAAAAAAGGTGGATATTCACAACTTTGCTTTTTCTTTCTGATGGAACAGTAGTTTCTTCGAGTAAACATTGCCAAGTTACTTGTGCTTTTTAATTCTTGTCTCAAATGTACTTGGAATACAAAATACTGTACAAATTCTCATTTTTCATTTGCCAAACCTAATTACAACTACTGCAAAGTGCTTACAGATAGTTATTTTGCAGACTTCCATGAAAAAGAGAGGGGAGGGAGGTAACAAAGTATGTTAGCTCCTCCCTGGCCCTTCTGCCTTTCTTAGGTAGATCTGTTGCTGTGTGGGTTTGAGCAATATTTAAAAAAAATTATTTTTTTTTCCCTCCAGACTCATGCGTCTCTTAGGAAAATACTTCTCATAAAAAGAGGAAACAGAGGGATGGAGGTGCAGTGAGTCAGAATTGTTTTTCTGTGGCTAGAGAAGTGAAAAGAGAGTCCCAGCTGAGAAAGAGTAACTTGCAACTGTTAGGAAGAGGGATTTAGGAGGATCATGTGAAAGGAAGGATTGCTGCTTGCCTTCATGGCAGGAAATGGCTGGAGCACGCACCGGGAGCTCAGCAGGGGAAGGTCAGCATGCAGGCTGGCTTGGGGGGCGCCCAGGGGAGGTGGCTGGATGGTGTGGACGGGGCAGGGGAGCACGTGGGAAGTAAATAATGGAGATTTAAGCCCGGTTCAGAAATGACAGGGCTCGCTGGGTAGGGATATCAGAGGGCAAAGTAAGCCTTTGTGTCTCGTTTTGTTTTGGTTTTGCTTAAAGACATACAGGCTACAGGTGGGTAACCGTTGATGTGCATATGAGTCACGTAAAATTATGCCATTCAGGTATTGCCAGTAGATGCTTCAAATGGGTAATTTGTAGCAGAGGGCTGGTTGGCTAAAAGAGGCTGAGAGCATTATTTACTATTTTGCTAGAGACAGTCTGATGCCCAGACTCCCTGTTCACACATAACTCATTCGAAACCAACCTTTGCATTTCGAGTTGTACCTCTCAAACTCTGACGAGATCTCCACATCTGAAAAACATGTGATTCTCCTTTCTCCTGGAGAGAACCATAGAGCAAAATCTTTGTTTCCCTTCAAGTCCTGATTCTTTATGCACGAGACAGTTTATTTACTGTACATCCTTTGATTTGAAACAGATAATGATGCATACTGGGAAAAGTGGCGTAACATCTTCCTTTTGCTCAGGGAGCTCCCTGCTGTTTTTGTGGTGCTTCAGATGTGTCCTGGTACGTTGGTTGTCCTCCTGCTCTTGCTGGGTTCAAGGTTTGGTGTTCCCTGAGACTGCAGTCTCTTCTTTCATCTCAGAAGCAGCATCTGTGAGGAAACCCCTTCCATCTGAGACTTTCTTCTCGTCTTACAGTCTCTTTTACAACTAGGTGGGATGTTTTTCTTTGGCGTGACTACTGTCCTGACAAATGGTTATTTAACGGGATGCTCTCCTTTTGATGTTCAAGTCACTATGCATAGAGAGGTTGCTTAAGCGAGAACTTAGTTTACCCTCCAAGTCCAAGTGTCTTTATCTACAGTTGTTGTCTTTCAAGCTGTGGATCAAGGCCTTGAGTGGGTCAGAACCAGCTACTGGGTTCTGTATAGACGCACAGTTGTTGCAAGCTTTATTGACGCTGGGGTTCTGCCAGCTTCTGCTTTTTTATGATCTCTTTAGCCCTGTGGGGTTCAAATTGTTTGGTACTTCAGTTTGAGGTGCATCTCTGATGTGCAACGCTTGAGTAATTGAGTCTTCTGTAAAAGCAGTATCTATTATCAGTGGGCAGAGGCACTGGACTGATGGCACCCACGGGCTTAAGCACTTCCTCGAAATAAGCACGTTGGGGGGCTCCTGTTGGTAGTAAATCTCATGTTGCCCCTTCAGAGAAACATGTTTGAAACACCTAGGAGGTATGGCAACCACACGGTTCTTCAAGCCCAGATTCTGTAGGATTTGCTCAGTAGGTAAGCAGAAATATTTCTTTTCTATTTCGGTTCTATTCTATATTAAGCCTAATTAGGAAGTGCTTTGGCAATGATGAAGCAATACAAGCACATAGGAATGCAAAAAGCCCATCTTCACTGTACACAGATAAAGGGAAATGAGCAAATAAAATACGAGATCCCAGAGTAGAGAGGATTATACTCTGGCAAGAGATAAAGTTCTTATTGCTAGGTTGATATCCCTAATTGATACAAACATGAAGCCCTGTGCAGTCTGTGGTAGTTAAAAGATACCCATCTAAATAATATTTAAATAGATTCTTGCATTTTTAAGACCCACTAGAGTGTAATTATATTAAACTTAATTAAATGAACTGAAACCCCCTGATAACTGTGTGTTACTGCTCCTAAATAAAACACTCTCCAAAGAGACTTCAAGATGCTTAGTTAAGGCCATAAAAAACCTGAGCCCAGTACCATGAAGTTTTGCATGAACAGCTTTATATTTAATTCATCTGTGCGCTACCTGCAGTGGGTGAGAGCCAGGGTTAACAGTGCCGTCCCCCTGCTGAGGCCAAAAGCTGGGGCATCACTGCAGTGCTCTAGGGCAGAGTCAGTCCCTCTGGTTTTACATCATTCAGATGGACACGGGGTCTCTATTTAAGCTAGTTTATGCATGCCACCAAAGAGTGGGATCCTCCCTGCAGACGGCAGGCACCCCATCCCTGCAGGAGCAAGGGTCTATGGGGGGAGCACAAGCAGATGGGATGGGCAGCCTTGGCAAAGGGGGGGTTGTGGGGGGTGGGAAATGATATGATCTGGGAGCAGCTTGCTTACGGGAGCTACAGGAAACCATTTCTTCTGCTGCTAAGATTACATGGGGAAACATGGATTGCTGCCATGCTCATTACGGTTGTTTCCTTTCCTGGTAAAAGACGGCCCATCAGGAAGCGGGAGGAGTGAAGGCAAGGTTAGTCCCTGGGTAAACAGAAGTGTTTCGGTGTATCCTCCAGGCTGCGAGCTGCTGAATTTCTAGCAGGGGAAAAAAAAAATAATAAAAAAAATAGAAGAATAGCAGAGTTTCAGAAGGCAGTTTAAATATTGACATTCTGGTTTTGCACGGCTGACAGCCAGGCTGCCCGCTGTGCTCACAGCTGTACATCTAGGGCTGTGTCTCTGGGGCGCACAGTGCCCTGCCTGTACTCCTGATTTCCCCATTTACTCCCGGAACAGAGGAGAGACCTTATCGCACCTTGGTGTGCAGAACAGTATTTTTTTTTCAGGCTTTGTAAAACTGTATTTTGGGGTGAAGGGAGATACTCCCAAGATTTCCCTTCCCCCTTTCCAAAACCGTCACACAGATGGCAGGACTGCGCCTGTCTCCTGGAAGTAAGCCTCTTAAAATAGCACAAGAAGGAATAAGTAATTGTGCTTACTGTCACATCCAACTCTGTAGTAGCATTTCTAAACATCAGGATGCTCATCACTGGGCTGGGTGCTGCATGAGTAAAGGCACAGTGCTGCCCCGTAGCTCTTGCCATGTAAGGGCTGATGAGAAAATAGGCAGATCCAGCCAGAAGAAACCTGGGGTGACTGCATCCCCACCGGGCTTTTCTGGGCACTGGCTTCCCTGTAGAGCAGGAGAGGGCTGTGCTTTCTCTGTTCTCTGGTAATTGTAGCTCTGGGGAAAGGTCCTGATGCAGGATTTGGCTGCTGCGGTGTTGAGAGATTAAGAAAAGCATAGAGGGCTCTCTTCCTTCATTGGTGCATCCCTGAAACCAGTACCACCAGGTTTCGGTGGGCTGGGAGAAGCTGCAGTCCTTAGAGATGGCCAGGTGGGAGACTTGTTCAGGATCTCAGGCCTGGCTCTGAAAAAGGGTTGGGGGAAAAACCCCAGACCTGGAGAAATAAAGAGGCGAGGAACGCACTGAAGAAGCAAGGGGAAGGGCCATGGGGAACAAAGCGAGGGATAAGAAATGTCTTTGAGTGAACATTCCTTTTTCTGGGCAAGATATGTCCTGCTTGCGCCAAACTGTGCTGGTGAAAAGCATAGCAGTTTAAGATAAAGATGGCTATTCTTACTACTGTGACGCTTGGAAACATACATTAGTATAGAGGGACAAAAGTCAGGGTAGATACTTGTTGCTGTCATGGGTTTTTATACAGCACCTATAACAAGGCAGAATGAGATACCATTTTTTCCACAAAGAGATTACAGATTGTAAGAGTTTCTTAGTGTCAGGAGGAAAAAGAAAAATATTTTGTAGGCCAAAACAAATTTCGATAATTTTATTTGGAGAAACTATTTAGGGACTGTCAAATTGGATAAAGAATTATTTTACTAAACAAGCAATTGTTTGGCCTTGGGTAGTGTGGTGATGATTATGTATATGCCCTTTATGCATATGCCTGTTAGGAACCTGTCTATATTGTCTCTCAGGCAACCGCAGTAAACATGTAGGGTATAGGGTGCTATAAAGGTTTTACTGGCATGTGTTGATGCAGTAGATATTCACAAATCCAAAGTTAGTAGGCACTTTCCTTATTATTTTGATTTTGATAAGTTACTTCAAGGATAAAATAAAGAGGTTAGAATAAAATCCCATAAAGGAGCAGAATATCAGGGTGCCATCTGTGAGCAAATACCTGTTAGTGATCACTGGTATCAAGTAGAAATCAATTTTGACTATGGTTTTTGTAGTAAAACTTGGACACGATCATAGCCAAAGTTTGCTTTCGTGGACTCTACCATGCAAATTCAATACTTTGGGAAACACTGTAAATCACAGCTGTCCTGAGATACTGTTGTCTTCTCAGTTTCTTTTGTCTTCAAATATTCAAATTGTTGGGTTTTTTTTCTTTACATGTTTTCTGTCAGTTTCTTTCAGGCTATTATTTTAATGAGTTGCTCACACCTCACTTAGGTAGACCGAAACCATCACAGAAGATTTGGTTTTGACATATTGTGTTACTACTTTACATAAAGAAAAGATACGAATTTTAATGAGACCTCCTTCACTGTTGCAGTTGATCTGGCCAGCTTGATGAGATAAAGATTTATTTCATCAGCTTCTTAAGATGGTTGGGTTTTTTGCATATCTGTTTCATTAGACTCTAACTTAAGACAAGGAGGAAGCCACCCCATAACATCTGCTAAACTTTGTGATTCTGAAACAAGAAATTCATCTCTGTCTCCTTACTGTTGCTTTAATCACATATATGTTCATTTCTTAATTCTTGCCATTCTTCTGTTTACTGTTCTCTTCCATTCCAAGTGTCAGGCTAGAAACCCGCTGCAGCTGTTCTGCATGAAGAGACACATTTCCACCTGGTCTGAGGAAAAAGTCTGAGCAAATACAGTGTGCAAAAGGAGGTGGCAGAGAGGTCGAGGGAAGCAAAACCAGTGAAAGGTGATGTCAGGTGCCACTATCACTCGGCTTAAGGAGTTGTTGGCTTACTCTGCTTCACAAGCTGGCAATGATAACCCGTGCCTGTCTGCTGCCCAGCCGGGGGAGTAGTGGTGGCCTGGCAGGTATCAGAGCAGGTAGGAGTTCTGAGTTGCAACTTGATGAGCTTAGTGCAGATCACCTTGGGGAAAGGAGGATAGAAGATAATATACTGCTATTAGGGAAGCTGGACATTAAGGGTGCTTTGAACTAACTTCTCATGAATAAAATTTGTATTTAATCTGGTCTGTCAAGATAATGAGCATGTGAAAGAGCTGGTTCTACTTGTGATAAATAACTACTTTTTAAGTGTGTTGGAATGTATGTTTGCATAGATACAACTTTTTCGTTAGCATGCATGTATACATATACAGACACACATTTTTATTTTTTACATAGAGGACTTCCTTGGTTGTGTGCCAGAGAAGGATCCCAGTAGTGCGCTTTCAAGTTCATTACAAAGGGAAAAACATAAATCACATTTAGAATGCTTTTTCAGGGATGCTTTGTTATACCTTCTTGACAAAACTTCAGGGATTTACAGTGAAAAGTGAGGGAGGCAGGAGGGGGGGAAAGTTGTGGTGCTGATGGTGAAGGAAACACTTTATTTGCAGAATTTTGAAAAGGGGAAGAGTTTGTTTTGATGTAAAGATAGGGCAAGGTTTCATATCTGTTAGAAAAAGCTTACTTAGCTGTGTGGCTTAATATAAAGTTTCTGGGTCTAGAGTGACTGTGCTCTGAACTCAGTGGGCTGTATCATTTATTTCAGATAACCGCTGCAAAAGCTTTTATATGAAACTGTACCATTGTGCATTCTGCTTATTGTACAGAATCTAGAACTGTTTCAACTACAGCTTTCAAGCTACAGAGAGCTTGACACAGTTTTATTAGATCTATTTTTGTAACTCTGTCTGTAAAGCTGCATAGCTTAATGACTCGACCCTCAGATGCCATAAAAATTAATGGAAAGTCTCTTATTGAATCGGTCTGATCTGTATGTTTTCTTTGTTCTTGCAACGTCCAGCTATAGAGAGGTCAAGGGAACCATGACAACCCTTCAGCATCCTCTAAAATAGCTGTTCTCAGTATAAAAATGTCATGACTTTTACACTGAGTATTTTATGCCTTCCCTTGAATATCAAGGCTGCCTGGCCTCACGCTTCTGTCTCATTCACGTCTGACCCCACTGACTGTCAAGACAGACTTTGAACCTGTCACTTCATGGATAGCAGAATTGTTACTTCTGCTGAATGGAAGATTGTCCTCTGCAAGCCCCTAAGAAAAGAAGGGAATGTTTAGCAGCTTGTTGGGTTTATTTTTTAATGGCAACCATTTTGAAGCTGAGCCAGAAGGCAAAACATCAGCCCAACTCCTGGCAGAAATACACTGCCAGCAAGGGACAAGTAAGAGGATCAGAAATGTGTAACAGATGCTTGTCCTTATCATGCCAGTCTGTATTACTGTAGCAAACTGAGAGGCAAGTCCTAGCCAGGGGGGTGCACACAGGTTTAACTCCTCTGTTTTGAAACATTTTGGATCGGATTTATTAAATCTGCCTCCTTGGAAAGTATTGTGGAGGAACATGAAATACAATGTCTTCTCTCGGATTAATCACCTGTAGCCTGAATTCATGTATTAGTATATTTTTGCAGTCCCAGTTCGAGGTTGCCTAGGGAAGGATGCAGCGGTTTCTCAAGCTTCTATGAGCCTGCATTAGGAAAAATAGGACCAGTATCTTATTCAAAGTTGTCCCATAAAATCTGAGCATCCTTTGCTTTCTAGGTAAGCTAGTTCTGCTTAACTTTAAACATCTTCTAAGATGTGTGTTATGTAGGTGAAGTTAAAAATAGCATGTTTATTACGCACAAACATGTTTCCCTTCAGCAGATGTTCTCATTTCACCACTTTCTTGGTCCCTCTTACCTCTCTCCCCTCCTCAAACAAGCCTGTTTGCTCTGGCCTACATTCTGGCTTTCATTTGTATACTTCTTACAGCTATCCAAACCAAAGGTATTATTGCAAAGCAGGGTTGTGTTCCACACATTTTTGGTAGGCGTCCGTGTTAAGATCCAACTGCCAGAAATAAGCTCCTTAATGTTTACAGTGACTCTCCACACAGTAGTCCTGTGTTTCAGCCATGGAAATGGAATTTTCTCATCTTTGGCTGTGAAGGTCAAAAATGTGCCTTTGCCAGGGCATGATTGCAAGCATTGTGAGAGAGCATCTTGCCTTCATCTGTGCCCTTTCCACATACATTTATACTTTAATAGGAAAAAGTCAGATGGTTTTTATTGGTTTTTTTTCCTTCCTAGTTTCTGACATGTTCCTAACTTCTCAGTGTATACACGTGCTGTGGCCAGAGCTGGAGTGGTTTTTAAGTTAGCTGCATTGTGTGCTGTAATCTGCATTGCCATGTGCAGATGGAGGCACCAAACCAGCTTGTAGCACGCACATCTTTTTCCCATTTTTGAGATTTATGCAGTTACATGAAATTCACGCAGTGGCTCAGAGAGTGAGCACATCTATCTGAGAACTGCGACCTCTTTCCTGACATCAGCTGGAATAGGAGGAGGATATGCTGGAATATGCAGCTTTGTAATACATTTTTCAGAATGCAAGATAGAAAACAGTTTTATTTTTGGTAGCTTTTTCTAAAACTTATTCTGTATAGAAATTTATGCAGAGAGTAGGTTTGCTGTGCCTAAAATTTAGATTCATATGCAGGCTCACGAAATGTATATATTACTTAGCAAAGTCCATTATTCTTCCTTAAATCATAGTGGGTTTATTTTATTACTATTATTAAAATATGAATGTATTTTTACTTGATTTTATTGCCAGCACCAGCACTCTGACAAAACAGTTTTCTCCTTTACACTTTCAGATGTCAAATACAAAGGATTCTGCCAGCACGTTAAACTAACTGATATGCAGTGACCGATAAATTCTAACTTCATAATAAGTGTCAAATTGTTCCAACTTTTCTTTGTAGTCACTTCATTAACAGGAATCCCAACGGATTCCTTTGATATTCATATGCATATCAGAACTCATTCTCTGGGAATTCCAGGGCAATTCATCATTTATTCTGTGTTTTATGATGCCAAAAAATGTTGCATGCATATATTATAACATAGAAATTTAGGAACATATTTGACAACCGAAAATAGAAATCTGAGATAACTTCTGTTTTCATTAGAATATTTTATTAACTCTTCATGTTAGGTTTAACCCTTTAAGGCTAGTGGGTTGTTTGCTTTCCTGGCTCTCAGGCTATTTTATGGAATGGTCTCAGGGAATAGTAAAGTCTTAGGAGAAACATGTTGTAACTTTTTATGAATTAAAGCATTTCAGGAATGGTATTTTTTGCGTAATATTTGTGTTGCTTATGAATTTTTTCCACCAGAGAAGATCTGTGGGATTATATAGCTGGAACATTGCAGTTTATATGGCAATAAATGCAACTGGTGCAAAGCGATCTTCATGGTAGGGCTTTGCTTAACTGTTAAATTTGTAACAAAATGACAAAAGGGTTTATCATGAGGTCTTGGTATTAAAAACATTACTGATCTAAAGCAGTTAAGAGCACATCAGTGGCTACTGAATTACAGATAGGTCACTAAGAATAAATTTGAAAGCTGTCTCTTTTTTTCTCACTACTAACATAAGCTGTTTCAATTATGGGACCCATCGACATCAGATGGGACATAGTGGTACATAACTGAAGGCTTACTATAAATTGCATTGACTTATTATTTTTTGGTATTGTTTTTCCTATCTGTGAAGCTAAAATGGCAGTTCACATTTGTTTAGACCCTGTTGTATTTGTATTGGAGTCCAGCCCACAATGAAGGGCTATTAATAAGGAAGAAGAGGAATGAACAAACTTTTATTTCTATTATCTTCAAAATCATCTAGGTTTGGGATTGCATATGAAAGTAAGAAAGTAAAAAGAAAATTAACATTAGCTCTTATTCTGAGTGCATCAGAGAATATTTTTAAAGTATTAGTTATGAATACTTTTCCTAATTTATTAATAATGATGGGGATTAAAAAAAAAAAACATTTTGGACAATTCCTTTGACTCTCTGTGCTTTGTAAGGGAATGAATGACTTCTCAAGCTGTAGTTAAGGTTTTGCATATAAATATTTTCTAAATACTCAACTTGAAAACAAAATAAAAATACAAAGCACACCAGTGTTGATTTTGTGTGAGATGGTTTAGAAATGTTTGGAGAAGCTGGGGGGTCAGTTTAATGAACAGACAAAATGCCATAGTTCAAAATTCATCTTCTGGCTAGTTGTACCTGTGATTTGATGATATCTAAAGCAGATCCTCTCAGCTGTTATCAGCGCAGTGGAAAAATGAAGAATCTTTTCTTTTTTTAGTTTTGCTGTGTTTTTAGTAGTACTTGAAGAATAAAGAAGGAGACGGGATAACTGCATGTAGGGATAAAAATTGAGGTAATACAAATCAGATACACAATCCTTTGTTAAGTTATGACATTGTTTCCTTATATGTAACATGGGTGTGAAATACTTGCTGTCTTTGGCTTGGGTTGATTTGTACATCAGTATTTCTTTTTCAACAAAAGGAATACTTTCTGGATACCCACATGCATAAACTCAGAAAAAAAGCTCTTTGCCACAGAGACAAACGATTCAATTGGCGTCTTCCACTACAGCTTCCTGGCAAGCTGAGATGTAAATGCAGATGTTTGTATTTTTGTTCTCATTTTTTCGAAGCTAGAGACTTCAAACGCCAAGGGTGTCTGTGTGTAGTTAGGAGGCTGCATGATGCTGCCGTGGAGTGGTGAGCTTGTACCGCCAGTCGCCCTTGGTCTGGTAACCCAGCAAAAGCACACGGCAGGGCTGCAATGAGTATATGTTTCAATTATCTATTATCATCTCTAAGATCTTGTGGGGTTTTTTCTGTTCCTTCTTTTTTTCTTTTTTTTTTTTTTGGACGTTAAGCTTGCTTTCACACAGGACTGTTCTTCCCCGGGGAGCTGTATTTGGAGCACTGCCCTCAGGGTTGAGTCCCAAGCACTGACAACAACCCCTTCTGTCCATCCCTCAGGCTGGTGCCCGCAGCTCAGCTTCTCTGGAGGCTGCGGCACTGACAGACCGAGTTGCTTGTCAATAGGCCTTTCTTTGCAGCCGCATGTTCACTGGTGGTGGGGCCACCCGTGCTCTGTGGGCTTTAACTGGGGTGCTGCAATCCAGCTAATTTTGCTCTAGGGACAGCCTTCAGCCTTGTCGAGACCACCCTTAAAAAAAGCCCAGTGAACTCCATGCCAACAGAAGTGAAAAATGAGCACTTGTTTGGCTTGGTTTGATCTGTTGTGCAGCACCATCACTATCCCATGAGTGATTGGTGACCATGGACTTGAAGAGCCCAGGTGTGGGAAGGTGTGTGTAGGAATGCTGGAGTGTGCTGCAGTCCTTACCTCGGCTCCACTCAGTTCTCAGATAAGCTGAAGTTCATGTGATATGCTTGTGATTGGAGTATATCGCCCAGTTTGAGTCATGACTTTACCTTCACCCGTTACACCTATTTCTGAGCAGATTTACTATGCGGAATTTAAAGGTTTCTGAAATGGAGAGAGGAGATGGACTGATAAAGTAAATAGGTAGATTTCATATATGAAGTGAAACCATTTCCCATTTCCTATGGTTTGCTGTCCTGCCCTTCTATCATCGCTATTTCCAGCTCCTATACTTTTAACTGACAATGCTTATCAAGGAATAAACAAGACTCTGTCTGGGGAAGATACTCCAAAGTGGGAGTATCCTAGTAAATAGGATATGTACTAGGAGGGTATCCTACACTCTTGCTTAGTGGTGTGAAAAGTTATTTGTCTGAAGCTCTGGAAAGTCTGAAGGTCCCAGAAGTGTCTTTGCACTAAGAAACCCAATCTTTTAATGTTTGAAACATTTCCCGTTTGAGATCTTTGGCAGGTTGGGAGGTAGGAAATACAGTAAAACATACATAGGTATGTATAGAGGAGGGGGTGTGTATAAATATGTATTTAGTATAGTTACTTTACTTTTGCTGCACCAACAAATGACATGCAAGTTGTTTTCCACCTGTACTCTACACAGTAATTTTAAGGAACTGCAAGCTCTTCAGAATTCTGCGAATGTGAGCTCTACAAAACTTCCTGAGGAATCTGAGATACCTGTTACACATGTGGAATTGTACTTCAAAAAAGTAGAGAGCGTGTTTTCACAAAGTCTGAGGCTTAATGGGCTTTCACTTTGATTTTAAACTGGAATGCTTTTTCCAATTCTCTGGAAGTGTTACTCCATTAAAATGGTTCTGCTCCTTATCATAGGCAAGGAACCCTGAGAGCAGGACCACGTACTTATTTCCAAATGGCAACAGCTTCAGTAAGGTGTGGTTTCTAATTAAAAGATTTCCTCCTAACTCATATGCTAAAACTCTGCATTGTAACTTATGTAAATTATTAGCATAATTATTTTTAAACAATCTCTTGATTGCTTAGTTTTCTCTTAATATTCAAGATATAATTTTATATTTACATGTTGCATCTATTAACAGCAACAATGAAGTAACACTACAGTGTATTCCTGTTCTCAGAATATGTACAGTGTAGATTGTTCCCTTTTAAAGAAAGTATGCAGTTACATATATGCTCTTTCATAAACTAGACAAATAAAGAAACAAAATTACTCCATGTCATCCTTTGGACCTATTTTAAGCATGTGTACATTGTACCAAAAAATTAGTTCACCCTGCCCAGCCCTCTATGGCATATGTACCTGAGATTTAGAAGGATTTCTCGTGCTATTTAAAATTCAGACTGTTTTTTGTTTTGAGATATGTGGCTGTTGTTTTTTTTTTCCTTATCCATCATCAGTATGAATTTGACTGTAATTAAGAGATTATTACAATTACATTTCTGGCTATAGCCATTTCATTAACAGGGTAGCAATCCTGCCGAGCAAAGCAGGCATTTGGGACCGAGCAAACCGTGTTTCCGCCTCCAGTGCATCTTGAAAGGCCAACTGGCAGAGTGTCTCTGTGGGTGGCATAAACTTGCCTGTTGAAGTCATTTTGCCGGAATTGTTTGCAGTCCGGCTGATTGTGCTTACAAGCAAGAAGTTTAACGTTTTAATTGCTGTTAGTCATTGTCGAGGAAACCAGGGCTACTCCCAGTAAAATAAGGTCAGTGGAACATATGTAGTGACTGGTTATTGGATGAGTGGGCAGCTGCTTGGGAGAACCAGATGGAATAGGAGTATATGTGGGTGGGAGGGAATTGAGGCAGATAGTGCCTGGGGATATGTTGTTCCTCTGCTGTGCGTTGCTGTTCCTGCCTTCCCTCTCTGTGTGGGAATTAGCAAGGACCCACCTGTTTCTGAAGAGCTGCTGTGGTATTGCGGTTCCCAACTGTTCTTGTATGCTCTGGGCTAGGGATTAAAGAGGATGACCCAAGAGTTGTGTGCTGGATGTGCTGCAAGGAGAGGGTCGTTCTCAGAGTTCTGATGTTGCTTTTAAATTAGAATTTTAAAATTGATAAATTGATTAACCTCTTCTTTTTTTTTTTTTTTCACCATAGGATGGGTCACTGGGAAGTATTGATGACCTGGCACAGCAGTATGCAGACTACTATAACACCTGCTTCACGGATGTGTGTGAGAGGATGGAAGAGCTGCGCAAACGGAGGGTTTCCCAAGAACTTGATATGGTAAGTAGAGAAGTTATGACTTCATTAACAGATGATGGCCATTCATGCCCCAGATGAAGAATCAACTTTTTAGTTTGAAGAGTTTTCCACAGGGAATAATTGTACATGATTGTGTTCACGCACACAAATGTTTCAGCCAACTCAAATGTGTGGATATTAGCAGTATTAGTTTCTTCTATGTATCTGTTATGATTCATCAAGCCTTGGAGTCTGTGTTTCTTAGTTCTTCTTTAATTAGAGTACTCTTTGCTTGTGCACATTTGCTTGCAAACCTCAACTCTTGGACGCAAGATAGTGTCTGATGAAAGCATTGCTTCCTTGCTCTGAGATGCTCCCAGTGTCAGCACAACAGAACTGTGAGCTTTTTTTCTATGCACTGTACAAACTGTCAAAGCACTGCTTCTCAGAGATCCATGGTGTGAATACTAGTTTCAGGCTCCAAAATGTAAGCAATATTCAATTTATTTTGAACCCTTTTCCATTATTACCGGTTACAGAACCTGTAGCAGGGGTCACTGAATCAAGTCCTTCACGCTGGAAGGGACCTCAGGAGGTCTCTAATCCAACCTTTGCCTCAAAGCAATGTCAACACTGTTTTCAAACCAGATTGCTCAGGAGTTTATCTGATTGGGTTTGAAGACCTCCAAGGATGGAAGCTTTGCAGCCTCTTTGAGCAACCTGTTATACTACTTCACTGTCTTCATAGTGAATTATTCTTTTTCCTAATAATCTATGAGAGAACCCCCCTGTGCAATTTATACCTGTTGTGTCTCATTCTCATGCCATGCACCGCTGTGAAGAACCAGGCTCCATCTGTTTGATAACCTACCTATACGGACCAGCAGGCTTCTGGTAGGTCTCCTTGAAGCTGTCTCTTCTCCAAGCTGAATCTCCCAGCTCTTCTTGCAGGACAAGGGCTCAAGTCCTTGAGCACCTTGGTGGTCCTACCCCAGACTTATTCAAGTTTATCGAGGCCTGTCTAGCAGGCAGGACTGCAGGGCCCAGAGGTGGTGGTCCAAGCAAGGCCTGACAGGCACCAGGGAAAGAGAAAGATTTGCTTCTCTCTGTCTCCTGGCTACACTGCTGTTGACATGCTGTGGGATGCTGCTGGCTGTCATTGCTGCCCGGGCACGCTGCTGGCTCGTGCTAAGTCTACTGTCCCCCAGGCCTTTTCTGCAGAGCAGGTTGGCCCAGCCAGTCAGTCCCCAGCCTGTGCCAGTGCACGGGCTTGCTTCTCTGCAGGACTAGGAGAGGCATTTGTCTGTGTTGAATTCATGAGGTTCCTGCCAGGCCACTCTGAATGGCAGCCCTGCCCTCAAGCGTATTGACTGCAGCCTGAGGTGGGTATCATCCATTACCCTGGTGGGGGTCCCCTCTTTTTCCTCCTCAAGTATCTGACAGGATGGGCCCTTGCACTAGTCTGCTTGTAACTGCCCTCCAACTGAAGCATATTAAACACTACTCAACTGGCCATTTTTTCACCCATTCAGTTGTGTAGGTTCCCTGGGAAGTCCCACTTCAGCCAAAACTAATCTATATGCAGGTCATCTCCACGCTTCATTTTTGTTGGGGTTAAGAAGGAGCCTTTTAGGAGGCCTATCACAGAAACATCATGTCTTTTCACTTGTTGAACAATTTCCTTACTGTCTCGTAACATTAGTAAATTTTTGTTGCTACTTAGGGTATGTATTACTGATTGCTGTGTTTTTTTCGTTGTAAATGTCCTTTTTAGCTTTCATAACATAAAGATCATCTTTGGCAGAGAAAAAAGCTTCTAGGTCTGCTTTGTTAGGTCTTCAGTGTTGAGTTTGTGTTTCCCAACAGTATCGTATGGTTTTACATTCTGAATTACAGGTATTTCCTTCAAGTCTTGTCTCAAGGAAAATGGGTAACTGAAAGAATTATTTTTTTTTTGTCACGTATGGTTTTGCTGTGGTGGTAACTTTTGTATAACACATACAGAAACTCATAACCAAAGTAGGATTATAAGGCACAGCCAGCATGGGATCTGATCACAGTTCTGTGGTTCCTCTACAAGATCAAGTCCTTTAAGACAAATTTGGGAGCTGAAGTTATGTAATTGTGTCTTCTGTCTCTGCTTCCCTAGATCCTAACACTGACTAGCATCAGGGAGTGGTTTGTGTCTTTTCTCTAGCAGCTGTACCTGATGATGTGGATCACTTAAGGCTACTTTCTCTCTTAGGATTCCAACTTGGTGACTGAGGCTTCCAGAGCTTGTACGGAGGACAAACTTCAGTTACACAATGAATGGCTGCAGGATCAAGGCAGAGAGAGTCATTGCCTCTGTCCCACTGAAGTTTGCTAGTTCCTTCTTTATTTTTAAATGGGAAAAAACCCACAAATAAAATAAAATGTATTTTGCAGATCTATTGCTGCCAAGAAGTTCCAAGTGTTAAACAAAAGGTGATTGCAGGAAATCCCTTTCTCGACAGACTGACCCTTGAGGCATTTGTGTGAAGAAACTGATGGCACAGAATCATGGTTCTTGTGAAAACCCCCATGCTTGGTGTACCTGGTATTCCGGGTAGCTGTTGGCAGCAACGAAACACCCTTTCCTGGTGCTCCTGGAAGGCAGCTCCTGTGCTGGGTAATGAAGCATGCGTTATGGCCAGAGAGGACTCCCTTCCGTTTAGGCAGATGGGGCTAATTTGGCTCCCTTGGCTTCTAAAGCTGCAGAAACCAGGCTGGGGAAAGCCATGTGAGCTTAATTAACTCACATCAAAGGTGCAGAGCTTCAAGCTAGTTTAAATAGATGTGAGCTAGCCCAAGACAGAGCAGTGAGTGATTCGCTAGTGCATTCTGCTCAAGAGAAGCTATAGCCAGAGAAAGTGGCTGCGTGAAAAGACATCCTGGAGATTCTTCTTTAGCAGCTCTCATATTGAGTTTGCTCACTCTGGTTAGTCCAGTGATGACATCTTGAACTGTCAGGTCAGAGAGAAGATATTGGAATTGAAAATGAAATTTAATGCTCAATTTTTGCCACGTCTGTCAAAACTATAATGCAGTTTCTGCACATCAGATAATCATTCTGCTGATAACGCATGAGACTGTAGATATTAGCTCGCTTCCACAGCAGGAGCATCCAAACAGCGCTGATGGCAGCTGAAGTTTGCTCTGGTCAAGAAGTAGGCAGGCTTGACTTAGGTCAAGGAAGCAGCCATGCTGACTAGAATGTGTTTTCCAGTGTGATAGAATCATAGAATCATCTGGGCTGGAAGGGACCTTCAAAAGCCATCTAGTCCAGCCCCCCTGCAATCACAGGGACACCTCCAACTAGACCAGGTTGCCCAGGGCCTCGTTGAGCCTCACCTTGAATGTCTCCAGGGAAGGGG
>JAOTQQ010000023.1:51772753-51791049 GCA_026546715.1 Gallinago undulata
ATAAAAATGTTAAACAGTACCGGTCCCAGCACGGACCCCTGAGGGACACCACTTGTCACTGCTCTCCATCTGGACTTAAAGGCATTGAGTACAACCCTCTGGATGTGACCATCTGATAGAGGAGTAGGCCTGTTTATAATCTGCTGTAGAAACAAAAGTCTGTTTAAACAGCAGAGAGGCTGAATTGACCTCAGAAGTACTAATGGGAAAGACAGAATGGAAGAGCGACTCATTCGTTGTGATGGTTTTTCTCTCTTTACAGCTTGAGGAAAGGTAGTATATTTGCAGTGTTTTTGGAATAGTGAATGGGGAGCAATGCCAGCTTCCTAGCGTATCGCAGGTGTGCTATGATAGCAAAATATATGCTTAGCGAATACATGCAGCCTCAAAATTATTATACACCATTATTATCGGGCTGTTAGTCTTGCCTGGCTTTGCTTGCCACACTTTACTCTCCTACTAAGGGGCAAGGAGAGATGGTGCTGTCTTACGTACCCTGTCTTCCCAGCAGTTGGGTTGTGCTGGAGCTGGAGGTGGGCAGTACTTCTGCTCTTCCTCCCGATCATCTCCTCCTCCTCTTTAACAAAGTGCTAGATCAGAGCTGATAGGCATGTAGCTTTAGGGCAGTTTTCCAGGGTTTTGGTGGAGGGAAGGTTACTGAATCATGAGAAAGGGCTAACATAAGATAAACCCAACCCTTGCACTGAGATCAGGTCTAAATGAGGAATAAGGGGGAGACTCTGTTGACATCTCTCTCAAAGCCACAGATCCCACGTGCAAAAAATTTCATGAAGCAGAAGGTATTGGGATACATCTTTAGATGTGATAATCATGAAAGATCAGGCAGTCAGCAGCTGCGATACAGCTGGGACATGGCAGCTTGATTTTTTGGATGGCAGTTCTAATGTCTTCCTCTGAAATGCTGTATAAGTGATAAATAATACGTTGCAGAAATGGGAAAGGCCAAAGTTAGATTTGAAGCTGCTTTTACTGAATGCTCTGAACAAAGAAAAAGAGTGTGTCACCCCAGGGGTCAGAGTGTCCTCTGAAAGCTGCGCAGAGGCTGCGCCAGGAGGACCAGTGTACTAACAAAGAAGGGTCTGAGCTGGCAGAACTCTGCCAAGAACATGTATTTAGCGCTGGCTCGCCCAGGTTGCCCTTTGTAGCATTTCCACTGGAAGGACAGAAATATGAACTGTTTATTGCTGCTTCTGTACACTTTGAAATAATTTTAAGCTGTTTGGGAGCAAGTGTTGATATCTTGATTGTATATTGTATTTTCTAATCAGTTCCCCAACCTTTCCTATCGGGCCATGGCCATTTTAGTCTAGATATCCTGCCTTGAAGTTGGAATTTTTTTAAAAAATCACTTGGTAAAATTGTTTGGGAGAGCAGCATATCTTGTAATAAAACAGTAGCTGCAGATGGGGCTGAACACAGAGTATTTTTCCAAATGGTAGTGCCGTCAAGGGTTGTTAGTTATCCCTAACCACGATAACTGCTTTTTGCATTTGGAATTTTGCCTCTGTTTTTGTAATGGAGAATGCACTTGGGTTTGGACATTAATGTTTGTGAACAGCATGGGAGTTGCCCACATTTCCTAGCATTTGGCCTCTTCCTGTGCTCCATGTGGTTTTTTTGGCTGAGGAAAAAATACAGTTGGAGTAGATATAGTGGATTTTCAGGCCTGTAATGGATGTAGCACTGGTGATATTGAGCTGGACATCTGCTAAGATGCAGTTACAGCCAGAAAAGTGACTTTGTGAGGATGGTACCTTGTTACCACTCCTATCTGCTTCCTTTGTGTATTCGGGATCATATCTGCCTGGCTCACTGACAAAACCAGGTTTGCCTTGCCTGTCAGCAGGGCAGGATGGCATTGATATAGCTGTGAAAGAGCAAACTGCATTCTTTTGTCTCATCCATCACTAACAGCAGCCAGCTAAGTGTGACTGCCAGGGTCTGTATTGTACCTGATGATCTTGAAATCAAAGAACAGCTTGAGGTTTTCTGATGGACTCTGATAGTTACTGTTATAGCACTGAGAAGCTGCGCTAATCTTTTGACTTGTAAATCACATAAATTTAAAATGAATGCCACTGGAAAGCTATAAGGCACACAATTATACCTCTTTTTTTCCTCCATCCATTTAATTCATTTTGATGTGTAAAAGGAGAGGTCTTCAGAATCAGTCTATATACATGGTGGTAAAGTACAGTGCATGTTTTTGACATATTGAGTTGCCTAATTCCATGTGTTTTTACGGTACCTGCACATGTACTCAAGTCAGAAAATAGAAATGAAGGTAAAACCAACATATGTTCCCTTGCTTTGCTGCCCAACACATGTTGTCCTCAGAAGTCTTGGCTGTGCCTGGTTTTGAAATATACTCAGCAACCAGTTGTTTGATTACGGATGGAGTTGACCATCTAGATAAGGTCATCATGTATAAATGGTATGTGTGCGGCAAGCCAGAGTGGAGGAAAAGCGGCAAATGCAGAGTAATAAGTTTGAGTGGTAATTAGGCTTTAGCCTATTTAGAGGTGTATTTGGCTGATATGGTATTGCTGGTTGGCCATATCATAAGACTACTTGAGAAACTAGCCAGCCTTCACTGAAGGAGACTAAAATATCTGGAACTGTTGCAGTCAGTGATTTATGTTAAGAAATCTCCATGGGAGTTAGCTGGAGTTACACTGAATCTGGAGTTATGATGCTGAACATCTTTGAGTCTGCCTGTGTCTGCTCTAAAGCTGGTTCTAGCCATGTCCGCTACTCCTTGCATCTTATATACGTTGAAATCTCAGGATCCTAAAATAGGCTGCTTATTCCCTGCCATGAAATGATCAGCTCTGCTTTGCAAATGTGATACTGGCTGCTTTTGCTTCTGTCCTGAGAGGACACCTCTGTATCTCACTGGAACAGGATCCTGCTGTTTTGTTTTGTCTTGCTGGCTGCAAGAGGCCCTCCAAAGTATAAACAACATCCAAGTTAGATTAAAAAAGTATCTATGACACAAAAAGAGAGCTGGAGAACCCACAGATAAGACTTCCTAAATTTTGGAGAGTTTCCAGGCCTTATCAGGCAGATACACAAAAGAAAAAGTAGCAGTAAAAGTAATGTACTTTTAAGCATTCGTTTTTTAACTCCAGTATAGTTTGAAATAGAGGGGGGTTTTGTCTGAATATGAGGTGCATAAAGTAGATTTATACAGAAAAAGTATAATAGAGATTTACCGGGGGGGGTGGGGGTGGGTGGGGGGAGGGGGTGGGCTCAGTCTCTCAATGTTTTAGGCTTTATCTTCATAAGTTAAATTTGTAGTAATTTTTTTATCATTAATGGAGCTTTTCAAAGGTGGACACAATGGAAATTCTGGAACAGATGGGCTATTTTTAGTGTCTCATGTATCACACACCAAGACAGCAAAGGAATTTATATACAGAGCTAGTATTAAGCATGAAAATAAAGCAAGGCTTGTTCCATACACAGCAAAGTGAATACCAGTTCTTAGTCCACTTAGTACTAGCAGACTAAGTAAAAATCTCTCAGCTTCCTATAAGCTGATGATTTCCTGCAGTCTCACCACTGGTTTTGTTGGAAGCCCATTTATGAATAATCCCTTGAGCGAAATCTGCCTGTTTATGGGCATACTTGATAGGCTGGAGACTCAGCAGAATGCACAGCTTTGGTGACATTATTTTCCTTTCATACATTTGGAGGATCCTCGCTTTTTGAAGCAGGATCTTCAGTTTAACACTTCTGGTCTTCTGAAAATGTATTTTTGCCAACATCAGTCTTATGGGAAGAACAGGTAACTGTTACGTTGTTTTTTTTCTGAACTGGTAATACTATTATGAATAAAAGATTTGTTATAAATAGGTAAGATACCTCACTTCTGGTAGTCTGGTAATTGTGGAGGGGAGAAATTCTTCTTAGAGGTATAAATGCTTTTCTCGCTATTCTGATCTTTTAGCATCATCTGTAGTGATTATTTTTTTTTGTTCCTTTACATTCAGCAGGACTCTTACTTTGAACCTGAGATCAGTTGAATATATTATTCCTGTGCTGTTCTTTTATCCTGGAAGCAGAGCGTATCTGCTGGAACTGACAGACTAGATTTGTATTAACAAAACCTGAGGACTTTGCGGGAAGGGGAATTGGTTGACCAACTTCAGATCCCTTTGATTTATTTTTTTTGTCCTTTCTCCCTTCTGAATTTAAAAATGACAGCAAAAATGGAAAAGTACAGCGTCATTCTATCTGGACCGTTAGTTAAATTTCATTGCAAGGGATAGGATTGTTAAAAAAGAAAGCAAATTAAATTGTCATTTAAGAAGGTGTATCTCTGAGGAAAAAAAAAAAACAGCAAACAAACAACAGAAAAACCAAAACCAACAAACAAACAAAACCACCAAAGCAGCCAAACTCTGTGGTGAGCAGTGTGATGTGCAGCCTAGCTTGCCATTCATGTATTGCTAGAAGAATTGCATACTACCTGGCTGGTGGACTCACTCTAGCAAGGACAAAAAATGTGTATTAGCTGGGTCAGAAGAGTGTCAGACTTTTGTAATGTGGTAGCAACTAAACCAACAGAAGAATGAACCTAGAAGGTGTAATGTCTTGTGTTTAGATTACTCCTCTTTGTCCGCATGCAGCCTCTATGTACCTTCCTTTTGTCCCCTAGCCACCGCTCTGCAGTCCATCTATGTGCGCTGAGAACAGCTGATGGCAACTTCAGATGTCAAGTAATTGTTGCACTAGCTTGCACTTCCTCTAAGTCCTTGGGTAGAGGAACACTACCCTGGCTTCTCAAGGAATAGTAAGGTTATTGCTCAAGACAGAAGTCTTGAAGGTAGTGAGGTATTCAAAAAACCACACTTGTAAGAACTGTAATGGCCTTGCAGGTCATCAGGGAAAACAAGCAGGTCTTAATTAAGAATAAATCAAGAGCATGTTGTGATGAGAATGAGAAACACATCACGAGCATTTGTGCACATCTGGATGTGCTTTGGAACATCTGTTTCTCCACAGCAGAAGGACACTCCTCCAACAAAGATCCGCAGAGGAAGGCAAGCCTCCATCTGCAAATTCAAAGGGGTTGGTTTCTTTTCTTTCTCTTTTCTTTTTTTTGGGGGGTTTGTTTTGCCAGCCCGGCCCTGCTCTTCATGATGTAGGTTCTGATGCTGCACAGCTACTTTCCTTTGATCTCTCCAAGCATTATCTTCTCTCAGTGTTGTGTAGGTTTCCTGTTTCAGCAGTGTCGCCTGAAGCACACAGAGAAATGCTCCATTTCAAACGAGATGGTCTGTGAATTTTGTGTTTGAAGAAGAACTCAAGCAGTTTGAAGAGATGTGATTTCTTTGGTGATTGATCAATGTTTTCCACAAAATAATAAAAAAGAATGGCTATCAGCTGGGAACCCCTCTTCTTGACTCCCATATGTCTCCTACTTCTTGATTTATATTTGTAAGTTGTCCCCAGCAGCTTAGATTGCAGCTGCATTTTACATAAGGGAACAAAGTAGTTTGGGATTACTACATCCAGATTTTCCCTGACTCTAGGTCTTTTTTGGCTGTTCAAAAATATACATATGAAAATGGATGGGTAATATTTTGCAAAAGGATTCAATTTCAGTAGTTTATCAGAGGGATGAATTCTTTGTGTTGCTGGGCATGATGAACAAAATCAGTCATGGATTAGAAACAAATTAAAGAAGAAAGACTTGAAATGATTAGCAAAATTTGGAATTCATAACTTCCTTATGAAACACACTGTGGTAATTTTTTGTTTGCCTGTGTGTTTTGCCTGTTGCTGTTGAAATTCCTGATAAAGACCACAGTTACAATCATTTGGTTTAGGCTCCATGGGGAAATAGCAGCAGTATGGTTGTGTACCCAAGCTCATTTAAGGATGTAAAGAAGGCAGTGTTTGCAGGAGTAATGTCTTATTGAATCAATTAATATAGCTGTGGAAAAATATGCAAGATTTTTATCACGTAAGACTTTATTCACAAGCCATCCAGATAAATCAGGGGGGAAAAAAAGCTAGCAAAAGAAAAATCATAATTTGGAAGCTTCCTTTAAGACGAATTAGGCTGATAAATTAAACAGATGGACTTCTTTCAAGTACTCTCCTTTGCCCCTAAGGTGCGCATGTTTCAGGCCAGTCAGCTTTCTGTCTTGGACCATCCACAGACCTGTTCAGTTTTCTCCTCTCTCTGTTATCCCAGCAAAGGTTAAGCCATAGTTCAAGTCCATTTTGACAGAAGAGATAGCTTTTAAAGTTTTGCACCATGTGGGAGGTGCTGAAAGTCATGCAAATAAGAAGGAAGTCAGTCATCAGAGTTGCTTTGTGTTCATGTGGTTAACTATTGAAAGCCACATAATTAGAGCCTTCACTTGCTAGCCTACACAGAAGCTCACAAAATAGTTTTATTTCTCCTTTATGTAGCACTTTGCACCCTCAAAACTCTTTAAAAACATTAATTAGCTTTTGTTGCGTCCTTTGAGGTTGGTAATTTGAGGGCCATTATACCTATTTAGGTCTTGAGATTCAGCTGCTGAAGAAGTTTTACTTATGTAATTCCCTAATTCCTCCTCTGGAACTAAGTTTGTGATAGAGTGGCACGAAACTTAGAGCAAGTTGAGAAGAACTTAATAACAGACAATGGCATTAGTCTGGGTCTGCCTCAGCGTAGCTGTGAACAAATTCTGGCCACAAAAGCTAATTAAACAGTGCATGGGCAGTAAATGACAGACAATCTGGGTGACCTGTGGCTCAATCATGAAGTCCAGTCCACTAAACCACACTGTAAGAAAAACAAAAGTCAAATGTGTCTTAAAATTGTGTCAGACTGTTACAGCATCCTTGATCTAGCACCTTTCAAAGAACTGTCCTATTTTCTTCTGGAGTATGGAGGTCTGGTGAAGAGTCTATCTCTACTGGTCAATAGCTCCAGCTATCTCTTCCTACTGTCCCGCCTCTACTTTAAATAATTGTCTGATGTACAGCAGGAATAACGTTAATATAAATGCAGACACAGTGGACTGTGCTCCTTCACTGTGGAGCAGGCTTACATTTCTTCAACAATGCGTTGGTTTCTCTGGAAGACATTAGCTGGTGATGGCTGAAAAAAATGCTGTTTCATTAAGCCCCAAACTAAATATTTCCTTTTGAACACCTGTGGGAAAACATGAGAAAAGAGAGGCATGGTGTGCAAAGGTGTAGGAGGTGGTGGTTTGATCCAGATATGTAGAAAACCAAATTTTGGTTCTCACCTCTGCCTGAGGAAACTTGAACTCTTATCTCCTATCTCAAAGCAGAGAGCTCTGCAGTGTCTTCTGAACCTTATCTGTTGATCAGCCCTGTTCATATTTATAAACAGTTCCTGGTGTAGCAATGGGAATACCCTTGTCTCGTCTTTCAGGTAGGCATCTTCTCTACGAAGCTAGTGATTCTTTTTCTTCTTCACTTGCAGGTTAAATATTTAAATATTTTAAACAGAGTAACAGAGTAGGAATATGAATCTCAGCCTAATGGTTTTTGGCTCCTTTTTTTATTATTTTATGTGTTTCAGTTACTTCACATTGGAATGATATTCTAAAAAGGAGCCAAGCTGCTGACCCTGTAGCAAAATTAAAGTTTATTTTTCTTGATTGCTGTTTTTAACTCCATAACTAGTTTGGATAACTTCTTGTTTGTAGGATAAACAATAGCAGGCATATTATCTCCCTTGATCTCTTTGTTTATGAGTAGCATCCCAAGTTAACAGCAAGACTAGAACTTGGCTTAATGCTAGGCTGGATGAGTATTTTGGGGACTTGGTAACTTTGTTTTTCCTCCTTTGAACTGAGTTATGTTTAGCCTCAGTGGATTAGTTTTGTTGTGGCTATTGAATTACAGGTACCTGTAAACTTACAGTTTTGCTCTTGAATCATTCGGATGTGTTGTAGCAATCATCCTGATTTGCTGAGAATTGTTAAATGTTCTTCAAAATTTATTTAAACAATGGAAATGAAAAACCACCATGATTTGCAGCAGCTCTTAGACTTGGTTTTGGTAAGATGGAAATACGGTATCTCAGGAAGCTTTCTGTGACTGAATCATGAGGGGTAGTTAGGTATGGAACACATAAAGAAACACATAGAAAAACAAATTAAATATATTCTTTTCAGTGTGTTATAGTTTGTAGTAAAGAGTTACTACAGAAGCTAAGTATCCATGAATTTTTCTCACCGAATTTTTGATTCTAAGGAGGTTAGGCAGAGAGAAAGGTAAACATAAATTTTGGCAATTGGGCATGCTCTTGGAAGCTTCCTGCTCAATTTTTCCCCTCATGTAGGTTTTGTTGGGGTACTTAAGAGTTTTCAGGTACAGGAGGTGATGAGCACTGAAGAAAGGAGCCTCAGCTTTGGGCAAGTGCGAGCAGAATAAGGAACCCAACAGAGTCTGGAGCAGGTGCAGCAGGAGCTCTCACTGCGTTTGTCAGGCAGAAGAAGAGGAAAGAAGGGAATTTGGTCATTGCTTGCTCATAAAGGTGAGGAGTGAAATGCGAGAAGGTTCAGTGAGCAGGTCACTAGAAAACTAAGCGGGGGTAAAGAAAAGCAGGTAATGCACTCTGCCTGGAAGGGAAAAAAAAAGTCACAAAGCAGGCCTTTTACCTATGTGAGCTTTGAAATAGTATAGTGATAGTATAACATATTTTAAAGTATGGTAATAAGTAATAACCAAAAAAACCCCAGTATTGCAGCACAACTTTGGTTATTCAAAGGCATTTTTAAAAAATGTTCCAATTCTGTTATGAGAGAGAGCTAGGAAAGATGCCACGGCTTGCCAGACACATCGTCACTCAGTGGCACGCACCTTTTCTGTGGATCTCGCATGGTCACTGGCCATAATGCAGGCTCAATTTGAGGCATGAGGTCCAAGGAAGAGATTTTGAATAGCAGTTTTGACCTTTTCATTATAAGAAGAAGCAGTGAGCCACAGTCAAGGCTCTGATTCCCACTACGATAGGTTGCTCTGAAACTTTGCAAGCTCCAAGATGAAATTAATTATAAAAGAGAAATGAAAGAATTGAAAAAAAGTGGTGTGGGAAGGTTGAACAGTTTCTTCATAGAGCGTTTTATATACTTGAAAGCACACAGGAGGAAAAAAAAATGGAAGCAAGTCATATCTTAGTCCACCTTCACAAAATGACAGGAGGATTTAAAACTGTTAACTTTTAAGAATAAACTGCAGAAGTTCAGTGAAAACATAAGATGAGCCTGGAATACAAAAGGTATTTATTGCATTATAGCTTCATTTGGAGCAATGGCAGTGCATGAATATCCCTAAGGTTTGCATCTTTTATGTGTTCCTTCTACTTTTCAAAATTATAAAAATAGAAATGTCTTTCTGACCATAGTTCAGGCAGTGAATGCAGAAGAAAACAGGACAACATCTTAGCTTTGTGAGCAATACCAAAAATGTGAGGTCCATAATGAAGCTGAAGGAAATGGGCATTTTGCCAAAAGTCACTTCCATGGGAAGCACAGCAAAGTATATTAGGAAAGACTCTTTGTATTTTCTTCTATGTCAATGCTGCATGCAACAGGAAATACGTATTGTTTTCTTTAAATAGTGCAAACACAATTGATCTTCTCTTTTTACTAGTGATGCATTGAGAGTCTTCTGACTGAAATTTCTAAAACAAGAGTTATTCAATAGTGCCAATTGTTGCCAGTAAAAGGAGCATAGTTAGAGCAAGACATTGCAATTGGCTTTCAAGATACTTTGGCTTATAGAAAATTCTCTGTTTTGTTTACTATCAACCTTTGGCATAAATGGCTTCTTTAACTCTTGATTCTTGGGGTCCTCCTAGCACTGAAGAATGTTTTACCATTATCTTTGAGGTAGTTTGAGGTGATTCCTTTGAAAAGATCTTTGTAGTTGCACAGTAGCAGCTCTGAAACTGTGCTTCAAGGATGAAATCTTTCATTAGAGGTGATTACAGCATTTTTCAAATCTCTACCTATAAACTTACAGACTCTCTTAAAAAGCTAGCATTCTTGAACTTTCTTTCCTGTGGTGATTTCCACTTTTATAACTATTTTCCTTTATCATTTTATGACCACAGTCCTTTTTCACCCTCTAGCGGACTTGAAAACAGGAGTATAGTATTTTCTGTATAAGATCACAGCAGTTTACCAGGACCTGAGGCCTAACAACTTCCTTCTTTTAAAAAAAAAAAAAAAAAAATCTGAATTTAATCTTATACATACGACAGGGCCGTTCTGTTTCTTGCTGCTAATGCAATTCCCTATCGTTGATCTCTGTTACCTGAGGGACACCTTGAAAGTTACCAGCTTCATTTACTTGCAGGGAGAGACACCTTGTCAATTGGTAAAACCTAAAGATTTGGTTAATGTAATCCTTTTCTATATGGATTCTTATTCTATTTTGGCAATGCTTTAGGTAATGTAATGCTTGTAATGCAGAAATGCTGACCCCATAGCACATAGAATCTTGTATTATTAATACCCAAACCTACCCAAAACGGTGTGTTTGGGGTATGAATATGTACAAGATGTCTTGTCTCACCTCTTTAACCGGAGAGAAATAGCACATTTCGCTTAACATCTAGTAGAAAAACCCAAAGGAGGTTTGGAAAGCTAAAAGGTTGTCTTACCTAAATTGATCTTTCAGCTGTCTGAAAAGTAGAATGAAATTGAGGCTTCTTGAGAACAAGTGTGATTATAAGTATTTAATTTTGATAGCTCTTTTTATTAAAAGTGGCCTACTAGAAGTTTTTAAAAACCTATCGTCTGTCCATATCTCCAGCTTTGGAGTTTAGTATCCATAAGACAGTAAGATAGGTGTGAAAAAATTGATCTTGTGTGTCATACCAAGAAAATACTTGGCATCAGTCACCCTCCTTACCCTGGTGGCAGTAGCTGCTGTTACTCATCTGAGGACTGGATAGGTGAGCAAAGTTTACAAGGTTTTCTTAACCTGGCTCTTAACCTGGTTCATTACCTGCAGAACATGGTAAACCCTTTTGAGTAAGAAGTTATAAAACTGCAGAAAGCGGTTTCACACGCACAAAAAAAAAAAAGTTTGTTGAAAGATAAGCACTCCTCCCAGCAGCTTCAGGGTAACTTGGATGCAGTTGAGTGTCAAGGTATGTTCAAAATGGTGGATGTCACAGGCTCTTACCATGTATTAGGCATTTTTACTGTTCTAATCGTTTGTATCTCTTGATTTGAGCATAAGACTTTGATTTCCTCCTCTGTTACAGACTTGCTAAGTGGAGGATGGAGGGTTTTGATTACCAACACTGGGATTGTCAGTTGCTTTTCCAGAGTGAATGTGGAATAAAATTCTGAAACTCTGTTCTTCCAGAATTAACACCTGCCTATCCCTCAGTGATAATTCAGATAGTGCCTCTGTATTGCCTTGTTACAGGAGACTTAAAGCTATGGGAGGAGACTCCTTTATTGTTTGTAATAACTCTCCTTTGACACCATCTTTATTCTCAAGGCTGTTGTTCTTACTAGTCCCTATCATCTTCTCTTCCAACCCTTCCCTTAGCAGCTCAACCTATGTCTTTCTGCCTGCCTTATTTCACTCCACCCATGCTTGTTTTCAAAGCTTCACAAACCTTTTTCTCTTCTGTACTCAAAGTAGAAGGGTCCTTGCGGCACCCTTTCTCCAGTCACTTGTCTCACATGATTTGTTTTCTCTTTTCCTTGAGTGCCTCCTTCACCGTACTTTTCTTCCACCCTTCTGTGTTCTTTATTCTTTCTCATACTTCCCTCTGAGCTGAATATTCTCTCCTGTAGAGCAGGAGAGATAGGAAAGCAGCTTTCCTACTGCAAATAGCAATAGAAAGAATGTAAAACGTGTGCAAAAACGTATTCTTGGAGACTGATGAGTTGAGGATGGCGTGAATGTAAAATATCTCTCGAAACACAAAATAAATGCAAAGTTACATTCAGCTGCTTCTGGGTTTGGATTAGATGTCATGCTAAACAGTCTGAATCCCAACCACACCAGATTAAGGCTGCAACAGCTCTGGGATGAAGTTGCTTGTTACTGCAAATAAATGAGTGGAAGTTCTCTTTGTAGTTATTAGTGAAATGTATAAACTGAAACACTGTTATACCAAGATTTGAATTTTTTTTTGTTGTGGTTGAAGATGGGTTATGAAGTATATTCTTTTAAGTTTTCTGCTGCCTCAGTCTCTGTATTTTAGTACTGTTGTACTTGATGAAATTTATCTTGGATTCATTTTATAACTTTGAGAAATCACCTGGTACATCTTTTGCCTCAAGACAGATTCAGCTTTGCTTATCATTCCTGACAGATGCTGATCTGACCTGTCCTTAAAACTGTCCCAGCATGTTAATTCCACTGTCTCCGTAGGCAAACTGTTCTAGTGTGCGTAGTCCTTACTGCTAAGTGTTTTTATTAATATGTTACAGACATCTCTCTTTAACTTTTGCTGTCTTCCATGGATACCAAAAATGTCCTTCTTTACAGGAACGATTTTTATATTTATGAAAGACATTACGTCTGTCCTCATCCCCCATCCCCTTCTCCTTTTTTTCCCCTCCCCTCAAGTTAAATAATGCTAATTTCCAGCAATAAGTTTGGTTTTGTTTTTGTTTTTTACATCACTCACAAATACTCCTGGTTCTTTTTCTGGACTCTGGTTGATTTTCTACCTCTGTTTTTCAAGAATGGTACCAAAAACTGAGCACGTGATCACACCTGAGGTTTTAGCAGGACTGACTCGAGCAGAAGGGTTTTTAGCACACCATTATCTTGTTTATATTTGTAATACAATAGTGGTTCTTTATGCAACAACGTGACACTAAGACTCATGCTTAGATTATGATTCGCGATAATCCCTACATTTTGTTCTGCCAAGCTGTTAGCTCTCCAGATGTTCCCCACCCTGGATATCTTTGCCTGGGTAATTCTGGTTAAATGCATTACCTTTCAGTTCTCCATGTTGAATAGGATCTGATTTCCAAACATTAGGCCAGAATAACCTGCTTTTTTGTCAGTTATTTCCCTAGCAGTGGTGGTGGATTGACGTGTTTGTTTTTCTAGAATGAAGCCTTATATGAAAACAACCTTTGTCTGTGTAATGGATAATGACAGCACCTTCCAGCCCTTTGCTCCTTGGTAACAGAAGTAGACAACAGTCCCTCTTTGCACCTTTCTCATTTGATCTATCAGCAGAGATCAGGCATATGTTTATTGATCTAATACATATATGTGTCTATATAGAGAGAAAAATACATAGGTATATTTGTATAGATCAAGCTACCTTTGGCAAAAATTAAGCAAGCTTCTGGGGTGGCAGTTTTTAATTGGGCAGTCCCATTATGTGCTCCTGTAGTCTTCTTAATTGATGTAGATGTTTTTTCAACTCCTCCTGAAAAGCACGTGCCATGGTGGATAATTGTAGGAAAGGGTCAGTGTCTAAGTAAGAGCGATAGTGAAGGGTCTGCAGAACCACCTGTACTTACAAGTGACCTTGCAAAAAGATGGGAGAGAACTTAATTTGTCGTTACAGTGAGGTCATGGGCAAAACGTTAAATTGTTTATTCAATGCAAATTATAGTCCACAGATTGATTTGATATATACTTACTATGTAGAAAATTCTTGCCATCCTTTCAAGTGGAGTTACCAGTATTACAAAGTTGTTTTATTCATAATGCCTTCTGTACTCACTGTTTATTGATTTCTGTAGTGGAGCCTTCCATAAATTTAGTTATGAATTACTTGATCTTGAACCCTGAAGGCCTTGTTTTTTCTTTATTGTAGCAAGCAATAAACAAGAGGTCAACTCAGGCAGTAACATGACTGCCATCCAACCTTCCTTTCAGTAGAACTGAGCTGGAAAAATAAAGTGGTTTTTTTCCTCACTTTTCTGTAATACTAATACCTGCTACTTCATATGTTTTTAAATTTTCCTGAGATGTTGACAAACTAAACACAGTTGCATTCCTTCTACGCCTGATGACTATGAAATCAAATAACAAACTATATTGCATGGATTTACAATTATATACTTGCTTTGTGAAATGAAATTGTCTAACTTGTTTCCCACTGTCCGACATTCTAATGTTCTGTGGAATTATATTTTAAATTCCTGATTTAGTTTTTATTGTTTCAAAAACAGCATCCTGAATGTGTCTTGTGACAGGGAAAATTATTGGCTTTAGTATAGGTGTTTGTCTGCCACTTTCTTAGTTCACAGACTATTTTATGATCTGATTTTCATTAATATGAAATAGTACCCTATTCATAAATACTCCTGAAATTACTTTCATGTCGTTGTGCCCCCCCCTCCCTTTTCTGTGGAAAATAACATTCTTCATCAAAGATATTTGAAACCATATAGGAAGGGAGACTTCTGCAGTGCTTTTTTCACTTGTCTGTAAAATATAATTTTAGAAGTGCAAAGGCATATAATGTAACCTAGCTTCTGTCCTTCACCAGCATCAACGTCTCTTTGGGAAAACACGTTTTTCAGGTAGTGGATTATGAGTGCCTAAAGAGGACAGACTGTACCTGAAGTCCTGTGCGGAGTTACTTTCATTGTGCTGTAGTAGGTCTGTATTACTGTGTACGTATATGTTATATATAATTTGCATCTGTGCATTACACGAAGGTGGATCCTAAAATATTCTTTTTACAGATGGTTAAACAGAGGGATATAGAAGTTAAATAACTTGTTGGAGTATTTCATTTTGATCTGGTGCCTATTGACAAGTACCTTCTCTTGACTGGGTGTGGATCAAGCCTGTGATGGGACAGTGACCAGATTTGACTAATGACAAATGATGCATCTTCAAAAACACTGAGAAATAAAACACCAAAGGGACTTTTCACATACAGGATGGGCTGCTGCTGCTGCTGGCTTCCACATTCTCTTGACAGCTGGCTGTGAGCCATTTCTGGATTTTCATTTGCCAAGATAAATTTTCTCAAAATTACAAGAAAATAAGCTTCTAAGTCTTGAATGTAGCAATGTTAATTCTCTGAAGTTGATGAAAATTTCAGGAACTTCTTTCAGAGCTATGTGAAAGGCTCTGCAAGTGCAGAAAGCAACATTCATCAAAGGAACATAAATTAGCTTTCAAAGAAGTTAAAACAAAAGTTAAGGACATCCTGTTTAAGGGATGCTAAATCAGAAGAAGTGGGGGAAAAAGTATATACCTAATGCTGTCCCTTTAAATAATCTAGAAAATGTAATATTCTTGTGCAGTCAGGAGAGATCTTTCTGGAGGAGTGGAAGGCTCTCTGACGTTGGTTGCCATTTCTCATTAAGACGTGGGACACTAAGTCTCATTTGCATTGCTAGGTTAGCACCTTATCTTAAGCAGTCAGCAAGGCAGTGCTGATAATATGAAAATATTTGCATATACTGTGAAATTGGCATATAGAAACAATTGCATTATGGCTACAGAGGGAATTTATGGAGACCATAAATGTGTTGGTTTAATTAGGGGCATGGTGCTGATGCTGGCACATTCTCCTCAAAGTATGATTTCAGAGCGCAACTACTAAGTTGTTTTTTTTTTTCAAAACACGGGAAGTTTGAGAAAATTAAGTTGGGTAATTCTGTTGGTGTTTTTATGTGAGTGGTGGAAGTATAGTCAGTCACAGAATTACCTAGGTTGGAAGGGACCTTTTAAGATCATCGAGTCCAACCAATAAAAAAAAAACAAACACCAAAACAAAACAAAAAAAACCACACACCACCACATTTACACCGCACAAAACACCACCCAACACTAATCCATATCCTCGAGCACCATGTCAACTTGTCTCTTGAATACCTCCATGTATGGTGCCTCAACCACCTCCCTGGGCAGCCCATTCCAATGTCTGATAACCCTTTCAGTCCATGAAGTCTGCAGGGCTGTTCGTGTGTGTGCAGCCAGAGTCAGAGCCAGAGTTGACACAGAGCAAATCATGAGTTGCTGCATTGAAAATTATAACAGTAAGAGATGTTACCTCAATTTGGCACACACGTTTTTAATAAAGCAGGGCAAATTAAGAAGAACGATTTTTCAGGAAATTGCATTCTCATAAAAAAGTAGTTATACTCTTTTGTGTCCCCCCCCTTTATTTTTTTCAAAATGATTATTTACTCTAAAAATCAGGGACCTGACAATAGCCATGCAGTTACATATATAAGGTAGGGTGAATTTAGGCCACTCAACAAGCCTTTATCTGTTTGCTGGGGCATTTGCCAACTTTCCTTTCATAAAGGCTATTTGTAAAATAGCTCTTCTCTGCCTGTGTTGTCTCTTTCTGCTTTCTTAGATCCCTAGAGATAGCTACCCCTGCCTTTAGTTATCGTCTACTTAAACAGGGAGAAACACCATATACACATCCCTATAAGAATGTGGAGAGATGGAAACACTTCGGTTTTTGTGGTGGGTTTGGGGTTTTTTGCTTGAGTTCCCACCCCCCCAGAGGATGTGTTTTTTATCTTTGTAACTTTGTAACAAACAATTCTCCATGTTTTCTCTAGATGAATGATTTTGGCATGCTGAGGCAGAACAGGCACCAGTAATAGCTGTCTTTTACTTTTATATGATGGCCTGGGTCGTGTTTCAGGCTCCTAAATCCTAGAGAGGCTTGTTTAGAGTGTGCGCATCCCAAGCACATGAAAATGACAAAGAGGAATATTTTTCTTCGTAGGTTTGCTGGATGAACCTACCACGGAGTCACTCAGGGCTGCAACGAGCTAGTTTATGTCAGGAGGAGCAGTAGGTGTGAGGAGCCGTGCAGTTGGAAAACTACAGCAGTCTGAGTAATGTCAAGTGTAATCTACAGATCCATCAGCACTGCGCTGCTGATTTTTGTCTCAAGCTGTTTTCCCCCCCAACGAGCACCATCTTCTGAAGTAGTCTCCTGTGTGTTTGCGCTTTGTGGCCATGTTCTTTTCTGACCATCATGCCATGCTCTTCCCAATTTTGCCTATGGAGCTGATGGGCCGGTCTTCAGCAGTACGAATGGGAGAGCTCAAAGCAGTATGACAGACGTGAATGCACTGAGTATAGCAGTGCATTGTGCATTTCATGGTCACTATATAAATCACTTCACCATATAAATCACACACATAAAGTGTGGAGGTGTGGAAAAATCCCTTGGGAGCAGGTCCAAGAGAGACCAGGACAGTGTATGTTAAAAATGCCTTTAAAAAGCAAATATTTCACTTGAGGCAGTACAAACTGCAAAATATGCAGAAGACACCAGGGGATACTTTTTTCCTCTTTCAAGACTTTTCTTTCCCCTTTTCCTGGTGTAGAGGACATAAAAATTTATGGCTTGCAGTATGCCCACAATTAGAGAGATGGGAGAAGCAGTTGGACAGAGAGAAATGGGCTCAAATTAGCCTTGCGTGCCAACCTCTAAAAATGCACTAGTCTTCTTTCTGTAACTCCTCCTATTTTAAATAGACTTCTAACCAAAAGAGTTTAATTACTTTCATGCTTGTTGAAAATAATGATTGCAAGCACATTTACAGCTACCAAGAAGCTGATGTTCAAGATATTAAAGCATACAGATCCTTCGTTTTTCATTCTGATCAGCTAACTTTTTTTTCTTTTTTCAGTAAACTACAAAATGTCTTTTTGTCCTCTAACACTGAGACTTGAAATGATAGAAAAGGATGGTATAAAAGACAAGCATTTGCCAGTGCTGGAGAAGCCAAGGACGTGCAAAGAAAACAGATTCATTTAGTAGCAAATAGGCAAAGGCCACAAAGAACAGTTTTTACAGCAGATATCTTGCATAGCCAGCAAAGAGACTGGAGTGGGAGTGATCTACTGAGGTAACCTCGCATTTTAGTACCTAAACAACAGTAGCAGCATTTTGAGTCTTTGCAGGCACTTCAAGGCCTTCTCAAGGGGGACAGCTGGGGAAGAGCTGTGAGAAGCCATTCCATCCATGCCTTCTGGAACGTGCAGTGTTGTGGTATTAAAAGGTGTTTCTTAATTAGATCTGAGGGGTGCTGAAGGAGTGAGCAAACAAAACTTAATATAAAAGGCTAATAATTGAGTTTACATAATTAGGAATGTCTAATTTGAGCTGACAGCTGGGAGGCAATTTAGTTATTGTTTAAAAAGTATAAAGATAAGGATCATGTCAAATTAATGCTCTCACCTTATTTAAGCTTAAATGTTGGCATTTTAAAGTTCTACTGAGAGGTGGATTGAGAACTGGCTGTGTGACAGGACCCAAAGGGTAATGATTAATGGAGCAGGTTCAAGCTGGAGGCCTG
>JAOTQQ010000023.1:51791149-51901531 GCA_026546715.1 Gallinago undulata
CTGGATGCAGTCCTGAGTAACATGCTCTAGCTCTAGGCAATCCTGCTTCAGCAGGGGAGTTGGACTAGATGATCTCTTTGGTCCCTTTCAACTCTAAAAAAAATTCAGTGAAAATTCAGTGAAATTCAGTATCTGATTTGAAAACAGTCCTCCGTTTCAGTATACATATTTTCCATGCATTTTTTAAAGGGAGCTAGAGTTGAGTACTTGTCAAGGACAGGGAAACACAATGAGGGGATGAAATCAGTTATGAATACAAGTATAACTTATCTGATCTAGTGTCATCGTGTTCTTCAGGAAAAGTTAACAGCTAACAGTTGTATTGATTTTCAGGGCTCTTTTTTTTTTTTTTTCAAATCAGAAATAAATCTGGTTTTGGCATTGCATTTTTGTCAAGACTTGGACCTTCTTTTCAGAAGTGCAGAGTACCAGTAGGTCTCTGATGTCTAAGGAATTACGTCACATCTGCCTTTGCAATTTAGCAGTCCTAGGAGCCTTCTCAGAATTTCAGTGTGTGAGGAGGATACCTAGATATGAGGATTTGCATGCATTTATGAGGAATGGTGAATAATGAAACTGGCTTCAGGTAATCTCCCTGACATTGCTGCAGCCCCCACTCTTTCCTAGCACTGAGAAATTTTCACTCGTCTTCTTCCCTTTTGTAATCCGATGAACTGTCAAAGAGCAGCCTTTAGATATGCTTGGACAGTGAGTGATTTAGTCTTTTTCCAAATTAAAAAAGATCTGTTTTCTGAGGGCTTGGTAGTTGTATAGAAACTGCAGCTTTTATGCATGGTGAAACATGAAAGCTGCAATTTCTAGAGGAACTGCAATTCCTTTCTATGAAAAATGAAGGTATTCTGTATTATTTACTGGTTCCTCTTACTGCTTCTACCCTGTCTTGTGGGATCAGGACTTATCTAGTAAAGCAAGCAAAATCACGCCAAAGTTTATATATGAGTACTGTTGCCAGGTATGTGCTTTAATACTTTGTTGTCCTAACACCTCAGTTTCTCTGAAAGATGATATTAAATATATATATTTAACAGTGACCATAGATTAAGCTAAATGAAGAGGAGACTAGAAGGACAGGGAAGATAACTCAGCGCTGATGAACTGTACTGTGTGTCTCTTTCTGGTTTATAAGCCAGTGGAAATACATAAAACAATAGTTTCTTTATAGAAGTAAGTAGCACCCTGAGCACGTTGCAACACACTTGATCTAATTCATATAGTGGGACCTGTTGGTATCTGTGAAAGCCTAGTGAAGCACAGGAGAGATTGTTCTGTACTTTAATGTAGTAAGTTTGCTAATGTACTGGGTTTATTTCACTTGTTTTTACCAAAATCTTGTGTAGTTAAAAACTCATTCTGTATACATTGGCATGTACTTATTCACAGAGCGCACATAACCTTGAATAAGAGACAAAAAATATTATTGAGGAGCAGTTTGTGTTAGAACTGGATCTGAAACAAGAAAAACTTTTAAAGAAATGCCGTATGCACTGATGAGTGCCTCAAGCTGTTGTAACTCAACCCTGTCAGGGCCATAACCTGGAAAAAAATTGAAGATACTAGGGAGGAGTCTGAGCAGGAAAAAATTAAGCTTTCAGTCAAGACATTTTGTTGCTGTTGTGATTAGAGCAGACCTGTTTCCAAGAAGCCAGGGCAGTTTTCCCTTCTGAAGGCAGTTGAGCAGAGGAATTTGTACCGTGGACACTCCCATAACAGTGGCAGCACCTGCCCAAACAAGCAGGTCTTGGCTGCAAAAGCCCAGGCATTTAGAAACTCTTGCAGGTGTTTGTACAGCTTAAATTTTACTTTGCTCAGATTTTCCTTACCGCAGTAAATTAATTTAGTTGGAGGGCCTACCAGCAAACGGTTACACAAAGACATTTGCAAAGACGGGGTGTTTGGTCATTTGTTCGCTGGGTTTTGCATGTGTAATTTATATTTGCTGGAGGGAAGAGGAGACAAGACCCAGCACGCTTCCTTCCTGCAGCAGAACCCTTTGCTTGTTGCAGGCAGGCAGCTTGCGGGGCGCTTGCTCTGGGGGCTTGCCAGCAATGAGAAAGCAGCGCTGAAAGTGCTTGGCAACGAATTATTAACTGAAATGATTTGACTTCCATAGATTAGTTTTTTTTTCCCTGTCTAAAGCTTTTGACTGCCATTTGGTTTAGATTGCAATTGAGAGTTGTTATCACTCATAGCGATACTTCAGTGTCATTAAGAGGCACCAGGGTCTCTGACTTCTAGGTCTGATTTACGAGATGTTTATGAGTTTTATGTTTCTTTTGTACCTTTGCTACTGCCTTTCTCTTTGAGGGTTTTGTGCAATTGGTTGGGGTTTTTTGATAATTCTTTGTTACAGATATTTTATCTGTCTCCAGGATGAGGTCTGCCTCAACAGTTCTTACCTTGAGGATTACAGTGTACAATCTGCTTTGCTCTTTCTCTTACAACACGTGGGTCCCAGCTGTCAACATTTTCCATCACTTCTAGTCTTTTTATTTCATGATGCATAACATTTCATTTATTCCCTGGGTTCTTGGTTGGTTGGTTTTGGTCTGTTTCCCTTCAATGTAAACACGTGTTTAGAAAATGATTCAGAAGGCTTAGTTGATATGAAGGAGTCATGATAAAGTCCCAGCTTTCTGTAGCAACATCATAAAAGATGGCCTTTGTATAGTCCTTAAATCGCATAATGACAGAATGATATGGGGTTGGAAGGGACCTCTGCAGATTATCTGTTCCAGCCTCCCTGCCAGACCAGGTCCACCCAGAGCAGGTTGCACAGGAATGTGTCCAGGTGGGTTTTGAATGTCTCCAGAGACAGAGACTCCACCACCTCTCTGGGCAGCCTATTCCAGTGCTCTGCCACCCTCACTGGAAAGAAGTTCCTCCTCATGTTTAGATGGAACGTCCTGTGCTCAAGTTTGTGCCTGTTACCTCTTGTCTTGTTGATGGGCACCACTGAAAAAAGTCCGGCCCCAAATCAGCTGGGCTTACTGTGGAGCACGTTTGCTCGAGCTGGTCTCCAGGGTTGCAAAAGCATTTCTTGCATTAACAGTTGTAAATAACCTCCTTCCAATTACCTAGTTTTACAATTCTGCTAAGGCGTGGGGAGGGCTGAACCTCCTCTGCAGCAGTACAGATGAGGCATACCCACTTAATTTGCTCGTTTTACCCAGTTCGTCATGACATCCCTGTCACTTATGGCCAACTCTTGTGCTGCTGCATGGCCCTGAGCACGCTGTTCAGTGCTGTTAGCAAAGGGGCTTTTGAATGGTTTTGAATGTTTTGAATGGACCTCCAAACACAAATATGGGTTGCTAAGGGCTCCGTTTCACTTCATATATGTTTGGAAGACAAGTTATAAAAATTCAAAGCAATGCATGCCAGGATTTTTAATGCCATAATTTTGATGAACTGTGACTGCAATACTCAGTAATAAAATGTGCTGCTGGGTGGGCAGGCTGAATAAGAAGGGGCACAAGGGAATGCAAGGCTGTACAGGCTTTGCTGGAATGAAGTGTATGTGCTACTTGTACACCCTGCGTCACTGAAGAACTACGGGTGGCTCTTGGAGTGCAAGTCTGCTCTGCACTCCTGCTTTGTTGGCTTCTGCATTGCCAATTCTGTGCGTCCTTCAAGTCAAGCGTGACTCATGGTCTGGTGGAGAGAAGGGCTGAAGTTGCAAGTGGCCCGTGGGAAGAAGCTCATTGTAGTTGCCCCTTCAGGAATAAAATGGTCTAAGGAGCTGAATTGTGAGTGTGTAGTCTAACTGCACAGGGAGAAAATGTTAGATGAGAGAATCATTTGTTAGGCTTTACTGGAGGACACTTAATTCTCTGGTGAATAGTTGGGGATGATGATTGTGGATGATTTGCTTGGACCAGCAGTGAGAGCTTTCTTTGCAGATTCCTCAGGTCTGAGTTTTCTGTGATTACTGAAGGACGGCTGTTTGCTGAGGTTCAAATGCTTTATCTGTAAGCAGCATGTAATAGTGTCATAATTATTTTTTCACTGCAGACATTCTTGTTACAAGGTTTGTTCATCTTTCAGCAATTGGCCTTCTGTTTGGAAAAGACCCTGGCTCAGTCCATGATGGGATAACCACATGTTGTGTAAAAACACAATGAGGCAAAGCAAAATTGTGTCACCATCCTGTGCTAGCTTGAAAGCAGTGCGATGTCCCTGGGTCAGTGGGAGCAGGAGTCAGCCCCAGGGGCCACACAAGCCTGATCTTACCAGGAAGCTGCTGTTTCCCTAGAGAAAGGGTTCTGGTCTCCCTTCTGTTCTCCTGGGGAAGATCTCTGAGTCTTCTGCTTTGGAAGAAAGCAAAGGATGAGCATTTTACGGCTATTTGACAGATCCTCAAAATTAATATTTGTTGCCCTTTAAGAATCACTGAAACCTGTATTAACCACTTTTCTGCTGTCTGGCTGGTGTGCCAGGGCAAAGCCCATCTTCTATCCCAGGAGCTGGTTAAGTGGCAGGAGCCCACTTGTGCCTTTTCAGCAAAACAGCTGAGCTTTGCAAGAAGTGGCTGGAGCTCTGCAGCTGGGCTGGAGCCTGGCCCAACAGCGGGAGCTTTTAATGGTGTGATTCAGGCCTTTAATTTAACCCCTTACCAGCAGTTGTCCTGATTAGTATCTGAGCTGTCAGATGCCCCTGTCACACCATTACCCTTCAAAGCAAAACTTGCTGCAGCAGTAATCCCATAGAATGTGGCTTCCGTTTAATGCACCACCAGTTGGGCCATTACTGTTAACTACTCCATCTACAGCATAAGAGTTTCTAGTCCAGTCTTACTGTAAATATAAAAAGAAAATGAAGAATATTTCTATGAACAGTTGTGCGGATACCGATTTCTATCATGAAGGTGTAGAAGGCAATAATTACTTCTTAATGTTGACAAACAATGATGCTATGTATCTTCTTTGTAAATACACAGAATTGTGCCAAATGGTATAAAGGCTTTCAGTAATAATTTTTCCCTCTCATGGAAACAATCTTTCATGCTGTCTTTGCACCTAATACAATGCATCAGAGTTGATTTGAAATTCAGTTTGATCATGTGATGACCAGTGATGAAGACTTAAATAAGTAAGAATCTCGCCCAAAGCTTCCATCAAATACAGGCTTCAATTTCAAAAGTAAAAAGAGAATGACTAATTTAAATTTCTCTTTATCAAAGGCAGTTTTTATAGCAGGGAGGATGTATAAATACAGACTAGCAATTTGTGGGGTAATCCTTTCTTGCATTAACATGGTTAATTTGGTTTCAGTTCTGTTGTTCAAGAAATTAATTTCTCCCTCACTTTCTAGGAGACTTTGAAGTTAGCATCCAACTATCCACCTCTGTCTCTCTTCTCTCACCCCCTCGCATTCCTGGAGTGCATTTATGCAGGTTGAGAGCAAGCAGTTCAGTGCCTAGCTCTAGGGAATGAATTCATATTATCCATCTTAATTTTCAGGTGTTCAGTTTCACATACCTACATAATAAACAAAACCAGTTAGATTCCAAGTTAAACATTGATTCTGCTTTTTATATAGTTATAAAAAGTCAGATTTAAAAAAAAACAAACACACAAAACAAACAAAAAACCAACAACAAAAACCCAGAAAAACTTCTCCCAGTATGACCTTTTTTTTTCCTGCTTCAAGTATGCCTTCTTAAAAAAGATCCTGCCTCTTCAGAATGAGGTGGTTGTAATAACAAATGTTAGCAAAGAGTCAGTTCCCCATATGCTGACACAAGTTTGATAGTTTTTTCAAAACCTTCTCTATTCCTGCTGTTTCTGCTGTCAGAGCGGCTGAAATGGGGGTCAGACTCCACCAGCCCTTCTTGTTTATAAGTCATGAAATCGGCATATCTCATGTTGTTATAGCTCTCCAACTGGGGACTTCTCATGAAATAATGAACATAGGAGTCACTAAGGGGGAACTAAACTGGATTGAAAACATTAAAATGAAAGTGCAAATCAGCAGAAAAGGCCTACCAAGTCTGGTAGGGTGGGTTGGAAGCTAGGGCTCTGAGGCTTTCTGCCGATGAAAACCTGAGTTCAGGATGTCTGCATTTTTGAGCTTGCAGCTGTTGATGTTTTTAACTTCTGAAAGAGGAGAACAAAAGAGGTACAGTTTTACTGTCAGTTGGAAAGCAAGAATCCGTTTTGCCCAAATGTTTAAAGTTTTGGCATAATTCTCTTTGCGTGAAAGGATGCAACAGGAGGCTGTTTGAGTTGCTTTGTGGAAAGATGAGAAAACCAGTAAACGTGCTTGTGGGCACAGCTTTATGATAAGACTACTTGCCAGGAATGTGGGATAACGTGGCTCAGGTCCTGGCTCAGCTCAGCTCTCTGTTAAATGGTTTTGTCCCCTCTTTTTCCTGCTTTTTACTGAATTCCTTCACTTCTCTAAAAATTTAAAAGAAAAATCAATTTCTTGAGCAGTAGCACTAAAACTTTCAGAAATTCTGTGCTAGGTGTGAAAAAGTCTTAAGTCTGATAGATTTTCTTCGCTTAAATAAAGGCTTCTTAAATAAAGCCTGTTCTGAAAGGTTCAATTTCATGTTTAAAAGAAAACACAGAGTAGGTCTACATGCCTCTATACATAGAGACTTTTTTAAATTGGAAACTCGGATATAGGTGCAGATATTCCCAAAGGCTCATGAAGCCAAGAGGAGGTTGCGAGCTCTAAAGAGCATGGCCTGATAGCAGCAACAGGCAGCCCAAAAGGCAGCAGTTGTAGAAACAAGGGTGGTGCCAGATTTCTCATTAATTGGTGCTTTTTTTCCACTGCCCACGATGCTGTCAAGTTCTGAATTTTGGTTTTGCTGACCACAGCTAAAGTATCCAACAGAAAGAGTCAGATTATTTTCTGCATTTGGGTTTCATTTTGAGTCTCTGAATGTGAGGTGTCTCAAGTAAAAGAAATGGAAAGGCTGTCTAATTTTACGCCAATCTGTGCATTACAGTGACTGTGATGATGGAAATTTCAGGTACAAAATGCATTGCAGGTTATCAGGTTGGTATAAATTCGAAAACAAAAATTTAAAAGTCAGGGGAAAGTTTTAAACTAAAATATCCTTTGTTTTCCACTAGATAACTTTCATAACTTTTTTTTGTATCTGTCTCTTTTTTTAACAAAGTAAAACAAATTACTGCTTCCACAGAATGAAATTAATGCAAAGTATTTTTTTTTTCCCTGAAATTGCTTTATTGCTGGTACCCCATGCACTTGTGGTAATACAAATATTTCCCTGATGGATTTCTTATTGAGCAGTGCTTTCTTCTGATTTACATACTCCTGAATTTCACCAGGGTTTTTAAGGCCTTAGTAACTCCAAGTCAACTGTAGTTTGTTTTTTCTGCTACAGATCTTCTGAATAATTCATTGGTAACATTGTTTGGCACAACATGAAATGAAAGTGGTGTGGAGTTTCTAAAAGTTAGCTGGCACAATAAATGATGAGGTGAAAGGGAGTATATTTGCAAAAATTCATCAGTATTACAGTAACAACCCATTTCACAAGAATCCCTGAGCCTTGAGTGTATTGATTGATTCAGGGTGAAAGCTTACGTTCATTTGCAGTATAGATCATCTGAAATTTCATGTGCTGGAGGCAGGGATATTGGTGTGTAGGTGCACAAATACAGCATCAATCCAAACGCAACATACAGTGGACCTGTGTTGTTACCTTGTGTTTCCATGGTATGTCCATGTATCAGTGATACTGTGACTGCTTTGCTTCAAAACCACTCTAAATTCCTGGCCCTGGGGTTACAGGAAAGCCCAGTGCAGGGTGTGAGGGAGGAGAAGTTGTTCACAGAGGTGCTGCCTTCCTAATTGTTTGAGGCCGAGGTACCCATAGGCTGCCAGAGCCATCCTCGCCGGAGGGCCAGCAGCTGGGCAAGGAGTCTGTTCTTGGCTGACCAGACCGTTCCTACCCAGAAGAACACTGTAACAAACTGTTGTTTGTTTGTTTATTCATTTATTTTCTCCTTTCCTTGTGCACTTTCCCACAGGCCAAAACCCTCTCCCTGGGGGAAGTGGCAACCGGTCGCTGGGCCCCTTTTCAGGTCCTGCACAAGAAGGTCCCCTCGCTTTGGGCCATGGCCAGTTGGGTTTTGCCTCACACCTCCCTCCCTGTGTCACGTCTTGAGCCCTCTCTGGCCTCACATTTAACCATTCTTGATGTGGTTTGTTTGGGATTTTTCATCCCTCTGAAACATTACAGCTCTTCCCAACACCATCCCTGGAGGCGTTCAAAAGACATGTTCACATGGTGTTGGGGGACATGGTTTAGTGATGGTTTTTGTCAGAGTTAGGTTGACGGTTGGACTAGATGATCTTGAAGGTCCTTTCCAACCTAGATGATTCTATGATTTTCTGATCTTCGCTGTGTTGTCCATTATTGTTTCTCCTCACAGAAGTTATTATCTGTGCACTGAAAGTTAATGCTGACCCACCTTTTTAAGCAAACATAGCAGGTTTTATTCATCCTATTTATAGCAGCAAGAGCTCTGCTATAGATGCAGTTATGCCAGCGCACAAGCGCTTTAGTATTTTACCATTTGGGTAATGGGTGTAAAATACCTCGATCAAAGACTCACTGTGCCCCAATCACATATATATGCCTTTACATTAATATGTTTTTTAGCACAGAGACAGCTACCATAGTTCTGGGCCTGCTGCCTCTCTTCAGGAGAATTGATCCGAAGGTGTTCGATTTCCCCACTGCAGAACGCTGTGTTCCCGTATCGACTTCCCTTTCTGTGAAGCCTGTGGCCGTTGGCTTTTTGTCTGTGCTGTAATTTCACTGGATTCAGCCTGTGTTTTTTATAAGTGTATATTTGAGTTAGCACTGCCTGGCTTTTCATTGTTACAGGGCTTTACAAAAGCTGCAGTTTCTTTGCAATTGCTAATTAATTATGTTTTTTAAAATCATTCTGGAATGTTTTTTGACCTCTGTGGCTTCCAGCCTTAGTGTTGAATGCAATGTATTTGAGATGGACAAAAGAACCCCTTCTGTTTCTATGGTTGGCAGAGGGGAGAGTGTCAAACGCTTCCCTCAGTGACATGTTACGTTAAATGGATTCCAGCATTTGCATCAAGCTGAGAGGCATGGTTTTTCTTCCCTACCTAATACTAAAAGCAGACATGTGAGTGCAGACATGTAGCAGTGGGTTCTCTCTGAAGCTGCGTTTCATCAGAGGTTAAGTGTTCACCTGTGACTGTGCTGCTGTACAAGATGCTGAGACACTTGGACTTGGTACTTCATGTGTAAAAGTATTTACTGTTTTGAAACCCATTTTTTAGCCGTTCTTCCTACATAGCTCATTTCCTTGGTCCAGAGTTTTTCTGCTTCTGTAGGATGTTATCATTTAGCATGTGTCAGCTCTGGCTCTAATGTGCAAGAGTAATGGAGGAGAAAGCCTTCACTCTTCCTTGAAACAGCTATGGGGATGGTTCAGAGATTGCAATTTGAGACTCAAAGTGGGACTTTTGCTAATCTGTACCACTGGAAACTCACAGAGATGATGAATTCCCTCAAACACTTGCAGAGGTGGTTGCCGCAGGGATAGGTCTTTTTTAATTTCTTTATGCTGAGCTGTGACCCATAGCCAGTGACTTGTAGGCAATTCCCATCACACACCTGCGTACCTGCGCTGTCTCTGCACAGGAGCTTCCCTTCACCTTCTCCAGAACCTCTGGGGGGGCTGAAATATGGTATGTCATGGAGGACTCCAGGCAGAATGATTGCTTTCAAGGTAAAACAAACTCTTGGAGACCTTTGGTGCTCTGGCTATCTTTCAGATGTAGCTTTGTTTAATGAGTTCCAAAGGTAGACTAGAACATTCAGTGCATGTTCAGAGTGAACAGGGAGAATGTTTGGGGGAAGAGACTGGCAGAATTTTCTCGCAGAAGTTTTCTGCTGTGCATGCTTTATTTACACGTGCTGAAATGGCTTCATAAAATAATTTATGAATATGAGCATTTTAGCCGTCTCCTTTTCTGCTATTTACATCACTGAGTTTTCCAGCACATATCTGGATCTCACTTTCTTTGCACAGTTACTCTCTGTTCAGTGAGAATAATCCTATCTTGGGATCTGCAGAGAAATGTTTAAATTTATGATTTAAGTTCCTGTGGCAGAAACTGTGAAGAGGATCATGAATTTCTAATTAGAAGGGATTCATTCAATTAATGTAATTTCCTAAACTAAATTGTGGTGTGGAGCATAGATGAAGCTTAATGTTTAGGTAATTAAAATATGCACGTTTCCCCCTAGAATATGTGAGCCTTACCCTGGATAGCCATGTTTCCTTTTGGATGCTCTTCTCCACTGTGCATGTGTATTTCAGGAGCAGAACAGCAAAGCCTTCAAGGTGGAGACGTCCCTTATCTGTTACATTACGTAGAGAACAACTGAACTGAAGTTATCACAGGAGGAAAAGTCCCTCATGAATTCAAAACCTGCCATTCCAGTCAGGAAATGGGTTTCCAGCGTCTTCCCTCTGTATTTTGTGTTTCATACTTTCTTCCTGTATGTGTTTTTCAGGCTTAGCTCATAAATGATTGTAAAACTGTTTTCAAGATTTTTACAGGGAAGATACAACCAAAATCACAATATTTAGAAGCCTGTAGTAATATGAAAATAAAACATATCCAAATGATCACACAGATCACACGGTGTACAAAGCAAGCAGAAAAGCTCCCCATGAAGGAAGCTTTGTTCTTGAGCTTTGAGGTGAACAACTTAAAGCTTGAAGCATAAGCTACGAATTCTGCTTGTTAATTCACAACAAGCATTTTTTTTCAAAATTAGAGATTTGCTAAAAGCACTTTGTAGTGCAGAAGGGTTGGTGATACTGGGCAGTACCTGGGCAGTGCGATGCCTGCAGATTTTCCCTTCCTCTAGCTGATGGATCACATCTTCAGCCAGGACCTCAGGACACTGCTCTGTGGCTCTTGATGGCATTGGCTTTGGGTGAAGGAGGAGATGAGAGGGAAATAGGGCTGCTAAGAATATGGCTTTAAAGCTGGGAGAGCAAAATGCTTCTGAGAGTTGAGATTGTTCTAAAACAGCCATAGGTGACTTGATGAAGGAATCTCTAGTTTAACTGCAGTGGGCTTCACTCTACAGGATATTGGCATTATCAATTTTCAACAGCTCCCTCTGGCTTTTTTTTTTTTCTTCAGTATTTCAGATGCTGTGCTGTGCTAACCTTGGACCTCGAGGGGAGCTAGACAAGCCACTGCTAAGCCACCAAACACTCTTATGTATTCCCTGGGGATTGCATACAATTTATTAATATCTCCATTTCCCCAGAATCTTTGGATCTTAGTTGTTGTGATTTAGCAGTGTATTTATTGACAGTGTCTGAGTACAGGATGAGTGACTTAGGCAGGGCCCCTTAAATCCGAAAACCGTGCAAGTAAATCAAACACTTTTGGGAAAGACTAGGTTTAACTACATAGTTTAAGGAATCTGCACTTGATGCACTTCTGAGATCACTGGGTTTCTTGCACCAGCATCACATAGTGTGTAGGTGTTGTGAATGTCTGGTACACCTCAGAGAAGCTTTATGGGCACACATGGAGGGCAGTTATCTGGGGCGGCAGACTGCTAGGAGAGAAAATACTTATTGCTGTGATGCTTCCTTTGTCAAGACCAGGGTCCTGGAAATGCCTCCAGGCATGCCTTCCCTCTAGAGAAGGGATGTCTGTTACTGCAGCCACTGTTTCTATAAACCCAGGCTCTCCTCTGTTTCATTTTTAAGGTTTGGTTCAGAAGGGTGAAAGGTGTACTTTCATGAAAGTAATCTTCGAAAATATTTTTTGAAAAGATGTTATAGCATACTTGAGAGCATGCCAGTGGTACAACATTTGCTCAGCCTTCTAGAATTAGCCCTGGGTATAAAAAAGACCCTGATCCTGCTGCAGTAAAGTCAACACGACCTGTGGATTTTAATGTGAGGTTTAACGGATTTTAACCTAAATAAATAGAATTGCTCAAAGCTGATAAAAGTGCTGTGATACAGATCCATGCCAGAAGTTCAGTTGAGAGTAGTATTTCCCTAAGTATTTTCCTTTGGTTTCTTTTCTAAATAACAATAGGAAAAATATAATTCTGCTGGAAAGCCAGTTATGAATATTAATCACAACAGTATGGGGCTATCAGGTGTTTTGCATTCCAGCATTGCAAAGTAGCGCTTCAGAGGAGGAAGAGGAGAGTTGTCCTTGCTTCTGTCCTCCACAATCATCTTGATCCTACAAAATTGTTTCTGTTCTAAGAGGGTGGGCTCGACAGTAAATGAGGAAAAAAAGAAAGCAAATACAGTCAGCTTTTTTAGGGTTCTGTTACAGGTGATAAAGCTGATGATTCAGCTGAATAGTTCTAGGCTGAAAATAGTAACTTTCCATGTAATTGCAATCCCAGGCTACAACTTCACGAGCAACTGCTCAAGCAAAAGACTTTGATAAAGCCTTGGGAGCACAGATAGCATCGTGTAAATGGTAGTTTACAAAACCTAGCATATTTTTTTTAAAACCCTCTTGCAGCAAGCAGTGTTTTAAGACAACAAATAAATCAGCAGGACGTTGAGATATAAAGGCATGTTGGGGACACAGTGGCTTCTCCTGACTGGCATACTGAAGCTTTAAGATGGGATAGCTGATAAAATGCTGCTTTTATCATCTGCTCAACAGTGTGCGGACAAACGAGGTGCTTGTGAATGGGAAGCATTTGGACCACGGGGCTTGTCTTTCCTTCCCTCCTTGCGGACTGCTAGGTGGGGGTGGGAGAGTGCCCAAAGAGGATTTGCATCGATGTGCCTGCAGGCTTTTCCAGATGCAAAACTTAGTCCTATTTCATTTTGTCAGCTCTAATGGAGAAATAGAGGGATGCCTGGTGCCAAATAGCTAATTTCACTTCCCTGATCTGTGAGCGTCTGTGGAATTTCCCTGGGCTCGGTCCAGCTTCTGCTTGACTAGAGGAGTCCTGTTGGATCTGTCAGTAACTGAACGTGGTTGCCTTCTCATGCAGACTTCCACTCAAGGACTTCATTTCCCTTTTCATTATAAAATCAGCAAAAGCAGATCTTCAGAACATGCATGGTCAGGCAAAATCCCCCAGTTGGGCAATGAGCCTGTGTCAGCTCTGTTTACTAGCATGTGCGTGGCCGTGAGCCTTCCTGGCTGCTGTGGCCAGCAATACAAGCAAGCTCAGTCATGTGGCGATGGAGTCGGGTCCTCTCTGCTCTAGATCACAGAATCTCGGAATTGTCAGAGTTGGAAGGGACCTCTAGAGATCATCTAGTCCAACTCCCCTGCCAAAGCAGGATTGCCCAGAGCACATTACTCAGGACTGCATTCAGGTGGGTCTTGAAAATCTCCAGAGAAGGGGATTCCATGACCTCCTTGGGCAGCCTGTTCAGTGCTCTGCCACCCTCACCATAAAGAGGTTCTTCCTCATATTTGAGTGGAACTTCCTATGTTCCGGCTTGTGCCCATTGCCCCTTATCTGGTCACTGGGAACCACTGAAAACAGTCCGGCTCCATCCTCCCTCAAACCGCCCTTTAGATACTTATAAGCATTAGTAAGGCCTCCCCTCAGCCTTCTCTTCTCCAGGCTAAAGAGCCCCAGCTCTCTCAGTCTTTCCTCATAAGGGAGATGCTCCTATCCCTTAATCACCTTAGTTGCCCTACACCAGACTCTCTCCAGTAGTTCCCTGTCTCTCTTGAACTGGGGAGCCCAGAACTGGACGCAGTATTCCAGTTGTGGCCTCACCAGTGCAGAGTAGAGGGGGAGAATGACCTCCCTCAATCTCCTGGTCACACTCTTCCCTATGCAGTGTTGCAGACTTTCTGGGCAGGCTAATCCAACACCACTTCATGGCAATAAGTGGTAATTTCCTGTTTAGTATTAAAAGGCTGCATTTCCAGAAAATTGTGTCTGGTTTTCTTTTTTTTTTTTAGTATTAAATCTTAAGAACATTTTGTCACCCCATCTGTAAACAAAGGGCATAGGAAGCACAATTTCACAGAGATAAGAGACTTACATGTAGGCTGAGGAATGCGTGAACAAAAAGACCTCCAGTATTGAGAAATGAATCCATGTCCTTCTTTTATTTTTTTGAAGTGTGTGTGTACTACTGTGGTTGCTTACTCAGCTACGATGGCCTTTCGGTTACAGTACTTGTTTTGCAGTAACTTCACTAGAGGTGAATAACTTCACCACCTGAGAATAAAATAGCCATAAGTCGGTTCCCCCATGGTTTCACACGCAGATCAACCTGCAAAGTATAGTTCTCAGTACTGACAACTACAATTTCTTCCTCCATTCTAATTGGAGTTTTCCCACTGACTTCAGATAGACTCGTTGTTAATAGTATATGCCTTTTAGGCAGCTGGCTTGTAATCTTAAATTAGATACCACCAGTGGGACTTGCCTCATCTAACTTGTGGCAGCTGAAACCCGTTGGGCGAGTTGTTCTGTAAGAGTGCCCTTCTTTCTCCATTGATTGCAAAGGGAGCCTGGATGACTGAGTTCTGGGGTTGATAGTTGTATCCTAGATGGTTGTACCAAGGTGATTTAAACTCTACCCTGTTGACAAATTTCTGTGTGAGAAACTGGACTTGGTGAAATGTATTGGAATCCTCTTAGTATTTTTAGCTCAGAGAATGCTCTTTTAATGCCAGAGTTTCCCTGTATATTCTTCCTGAAGGTAAATTTTGGAAATTGCACTTGAATTTATCTAACAAATTGTGTGATGGTCTAGTGAAAATAATACATTCCTCTTTCTGTTTGGAATCAGTTCTGTCTGGCAATTTTACCTTCTATATTCTCCATTGATAAGGATCGAATTACCTATTTTACTGGTGTATTTCAGAATTTATCCTGAGGTTTATTCTGGAGAGGTTAATGTTTCCCATTTGTTCTGTTTTGAGGTAGTCTTAGGTTCCATTACTCTATTCCTTCTTCTCCCTCAGATTTTTTCTTTCTAGTGTTTGGATATTTCATTAACCTGACATTTGTTCTGTTTTAGGAGAAACCTGATGCCAGCCCCACGTCTCTACAGCTGCGATCCCAAATTGAGGTAAGGTCTTTGATTTTGATCACCCATGTTTGATTTTTGTTCCTTAGTTTGACATTCTGAATAAATTGGGCAAAGGCTGCTCTTGTGTCTGCTCTCACTGCTATGTCTTCTCTTGCAGGAGTCACTTGGTCTCAGCAGCACTGCATCAACGCCTGACACTGAAAGAAAGTAAGTGAGGCACAGGAGGTGAGAAGGAGAGGGAGGGGGAATTTGGTATGTTTTCTATTTCCTTGAAGTAAATTAATTTTAGATTGTATTGGTGTTTCAAGATTTCAGATCCAGCCGCTATTAATGAAGCCGATTTTTGAACCTGCTCCTTCCCTCGTTCTCTTTTGGACTTTTATTATTTTGGCTTTTAGATAAAACGAGAGTTACCTGTTCTTGCCTCTGTGAGCACTTGGGGTGTGCATACACCAAAACAACTGGTAGTCATTTTTGAGGAGCTTCATTGATTTGACATTTTCTGCAAATTAAACCTGCTTAAAAATAGTTTTCTGTGACTAGACCTAAATGCAGCTATAAAGAGATAGACAAGGGGAAGGGAGAGTTACAAATCTAAATCACTTTCCTTTTCCTGTGCACTCCTGGGTTTGTAACTGTGCTTTTGAAGAAGGTGCCAAGGGAATGAAGTATTTAAAACCAAGTTAAAAGGAGCTTTAATTTTAGCAGTCCTTAATAAAAACCTCTCCATGAGGACTGAGGGGGTTTCTGTTTACTGTCACCTCCTGCTGCAATGTGCGTGCTTGTTTTCTGCCCCTCCTTCCTTTGATCCCAAGATCTTGGATCCCTACTGCTAAGGGTAACGTGCAGCAGTGCATGAAGACAACTGACACTGTATTTCCAATTGCCTGCGCTCCATGGGATAGTGCCAGCTGGACTGATTCAGAGGGAGTATGTGGAATCCAGTTGTGATGTGACATGCTTTCGCAAGGTTTTACAGTCCCGCGTTTTAATATCTTCTAGCGATTCAACACTGGACAGTAATGGGAGGTTTGACGAAATTGCCGCCCTTGCTCTTGCTAGTTCAGTAGAAGGAGTGTCAGTCCCAGAGGGAGCTGAGGTGGATGCGGGGTATGGGACTCACCTGAGCAACAGCCATGTAGAAGGCTGTTGTACAGTAGGGAACAGCTGCTTAGGGGCTTCTGTGGGATCGTCTGAAAACTGGTTCACAGTAAAGACCTCAGAAAGCAATAAATTATCTTTTAGAGGTGCTTTGCTTCTTCATCACTCAGAGAAAGCAGAGATGGTTTCCTTGGGGTAGATGCTCATTTTCGAAACAGCTTAAGACAGATAAAGTGAATTTTACCTTGTGTACAATCACTGCCCCCGTTTTACATGCTGTTAACAGAGAAAGCCTGGAAGGCGTAGAGTTTAAAGTGGTAGTTCAGATACTGACAGATGGAAAAGTTTTTTTCAAGGATACCTCCCTGTATAACATTATAAAGAAACCAGAAGTACCAAGTGGATGGGAACATTATGAGATCTGTAATCCGGGAAGCAAGCCTCCAAGGTTATCCTATAATCATAATACTTTTCTCTCAGTCTCAAAGCACTTTTCCCTTGGGTAAATATCATCCTACCTCAGGTAATAATGAGATAAAGATCTTGGAGGAGGACAGCACACAACTGGGAATAAACTCCTCTTACAAGTTCTAGCCAGCTTCCTAAATTCTGTCTCTGTGTAGGTGTTGCACCGCAAATAACTGAGTGAGAAGACAGTATCTACAAAAAAAAAATCTTCGGAGTGATTCTGTTCTGAAAGAGCCGGTTTACCTTGCTGAAAAGAAATTAACCTCATTATCTGAGTTAAATGAAAGAGAATTGTAATTTTGGGGGACTTTTCAAGAATGGAAGTGTCCTGTTTGAGGATTTGTCTTTCAGTTGAAGGGTTGTATGTGATTAACCCAATCAGATACACGGAATTGCCACATAGCAGGTGGTATCAAATATTTGCGCAGTAAGAAACAAGGCAACATGGTGCACGCTAATCAGGCAAGGTGTTCAAAGTAATAAATGGTATCGACTCCATATTGTACAAATTATTCAGAACTGCAATTATACAGGCCTGTTCCTATTAGTGACAGCCTGCCACATCAATGCTGGAAGGCTGAATTGTCATGGGAATGCCTCTTCTGGGAGGGAGTAGAGTTTATAAAATTGATCTGCAGGAAGATGACCAGTGTAAGTCTATCTGATGCATCTGTGCTTGTTGTGTTGAATTTGCTATTTTTCGGGGGAGGATGGCATGTTGGCCCTAGAGGGTTTTTTTGCTGTTTAGTTGATGACTTTAATCTGAATTTGCTGTGTGGGCGTGCTAGGAGACAGGAAAGCTTGTCCCTTTAGGGATGCTGCTTTTGTGGCCCCCTCATTCTGCATGAAGGATCTGGGGTAAGCCTTTTACAAAGCTTCTTTTGTTGTGAGAAGTTTGCCAAACCTGAAACTCGATGCAGATGTGCATTGGTTTCTCATGTTCACAAAGAGATTTGGGGGGCAAAAGGAAAAATTTGTCCCATAATAGACATACAGATTTTCAGGAGCTGAAAAAGCTGTTGTTGTGAATGCTCTTTTAAAGCCCAAGTAAATGCTTGCCCCTCCCAAAAAAGTTATATTTCTACATATTGAAAATACAAATGTTTTCCCAGAGTGAGTGGAGGCGAGTTGTTTCTGTGTTCTGAGTGGGCTGCTTCAGAAAGTCAAAGCAAACCCCAAGGAAAAGCCCATGCTGGAAGGAGAGAGCAAGCAGCCGGCTGGAACGCGGTCGCTCTTGGTAGCTCCCTCACCCCGTGCTGCTGCCTGCACACCCCGCAACTCAGTGCTACCGAGGTCTGAAGTTTTAAAATAACACACCTGGATGGTGGTTTAATTTGCCAGAGTTGAGAGATCCCAGACAGAAAGAGGCTTTGAGGGAGTCTGGAAGACGCTGTGTTTGTTTTAACCTGGTTTGGTTTTCCTTTTCTGTGGTGCCCAACAGAAGAGAGAACCTGACAGGCTCCGCTGTGCACCGCACCGAAAATAGATTAGCCTTGGTGCTCTGTGGTAGGAAAAAAATCCTGTTTGTGTGGACAAGCAGTGCATGTTCGGTCTTGCCTTGGGTCTTAGTAACCCTGCTGCCCAGTCTGATCAATGCCAGCATGAAATTAGCCTGTGCCCTCCATCCAGCAAGTTGCTAAACAAGTATCTGTCTAGTGAGGGATGTGCTGTAACTCAGAAGAGCAGCTGTAGTGCCTGGAGAGAGGCAATAGGGGTTAAACGAGCCTGGAGGCAGAGTCGCTTGTCACTTCAAGTCATTGTCCCTCCCAAAGGTATTTGGGGCAATACAACCCTCCGCTGTTGCTGACAACCCTGTTCCTGTTAATTAGGTGAAGCTACAAAAAAAAAGACTGCACATATGAACCTGCTCTATGCATTATAAATGCCCTACCAGTGGTTTTCATTCGATTGATTCTGACAAAGAGAGACAAATCTTCGCTGTAGCAAAGGCCTCTGAGACTTATGTGAATAACTGCAAGAGTACTGATACAGCCTGAAAAACTATCTGTAAACAACAGAAAACAAAGTCATGTTTGTTCAAGCTCGGTCTCACAATTGCCCTGATTTTTTGGCCATACTGGAGTTCCTTCTGTAAATTGAAACAGCTGGCCAGTCTTCCGAGTCATATACTATGCAGGCAATAACGCAAAGCGTGGAATGAGATGTTTGTAGCTTTCTTCTCTTAATAATATATTTCATTTCCCTCTGCCCTTTCCAAGTTGCGCACTTTTAATCTGCAGTCTCACTGTCAGTTGTGGTGCCTGTGTAACTTTGCAGTTTTGCCTTCAGCAAAGTGGCAACAGCATCTTTAACAGTGATATTATTAATTTTAAACAAAAACCTCCCCAGAACTGCTGGCACTCATGTGTAAACGCACTGACTCTTGCTTTCACTAGAAGAATCAGCAATGTAACAAATATGCCATAAATGTGTTCTTAGCAGTTACTGTTGCTTCTTTGTCCCCATACCATGTTGATCTGGGGATGTATTGTATATACAATCCCTATTATTTCCAAGTGATGGCAACACCCCAAGGATGTTTACTCAGGCAGGGGACTGAGCAGGGTTTTCTCATAATTGTAAACAGAGCATTTAAAACAATGTAATCCAACTTTTAGCCTGTTCCCGTTTTTGAGCATTCAAACCTACATGACAGACTGATGAGCTCTGCATGTTTGCCAGGAAATCCAGGTTAAACCCCGTCCCCTGAACTCAGGCTTCTGCATCCTGACTCTCATCCTGTTTTTAGAAGATCTGGGGATGTAGCAGAGGGGAAGTTGTGTATTTGCTGCCTTGGGAAATTGATCTGTTTGCTGTTTGGTCCAGCAAGTTTCGAATGTGGTCTATCAGAGAAGTGCCAGGAAAGAGAAGGAAGTAGGTGAGAGACCCAAGAGCACTGCATACAGATAGGATGAGGTACAGTCACTCCTATATACTATTTTTTTTTCTTTGCAGCTGCTAGAGAAAGGAAGAACAAAAAACTACGCATGAGGTAACAGTTGTGGCTGTATCTGGTGTTTCACAGGTATTCCCACCACCTTTGAGTGGCAGTGGGTGTTAGGAATTGTCACATCCCATGTGAATCACCTCCCGTTTCTTGGACTGCACCACTCAAGTATGCTCCTGACCAAGTGAATGGTCATACTTCATATTAAGCGCCCCTGACTCATCCTGCTGTGATGCAGCACAGTACAGTTTAAGTGTTCTCAACTCTGTGATCCTCAGGACTTCAGTTTCAGACTCTGCCAGAGCAGGAAGCTGACCAGAAACAGACTTCTCGAGCAGAAGGTGCTGGAGAAAAACAGGCACGTGTGGAGTGCGAGTGGCATGGGGAGACATTGCTTGAGGGCTTTGCATTCCCCCAGCGTGGGGAAGTGCTGTGCCCCCAGCAGCTGTGTCCTCAGCTCCCTGCCTCAACTGCTTCTGAGAGAGAGTGTCTTTGTCACCCTCTCCGTGTGTGCAGGACATATGTCTCACGCTGAGCCCCTCGCACGTTGAGTTCTTGCAGTTTGGTCAGATCTCTGATGGCCTGTTGGGAATGTCAGAGGAGGAGCTGCAGGCTGCTTGGGCTTCCTCTGAGGTTGTTAGCGGGCGACCAGTGAGGCCACAACACGAGAGACAACACAGTACCTGCCTGCTGTTGTCTCTGCAGGAGAAGCTATTGACTGAATCTGTTTTTAAGGGATTTTCTGCAATGAATGTGCCATAGTAAAGCCAGTCACTGCCCATTGGTACACACTTGAACTCCAAATTAGCCTAAGGCTGGGAGTGTGTCTGCAGTTCAGTGTTACCATTTTCCACAGTGATTTTCAGTGAAAGCGGCCGTCTCTTTAATAACAGCTTTCATTTTGCACAAGGGTTCATGCAAGCCTCAGTTCTGCCTCCGTACACTGTCTACTGGCCCTTGCCAGTAGTTTTTAACACTGGATTTCCTAATCCTCTTTCCCTGCAGCATTCAAACTGCAGGTCAAGCTTTGAATGGATAAGGTTATTAAATCATCCCTCCAGGTCATGGATGGGGGGCTTAAATTCCATCACTTTTGATTCTGGCAGCTTCTCAAGGTGCCCAAATTAACCTTGTCACGTATTTGTAAGCTCATCTGCTTGCAGGAGCAGGATCATGGATCTGACAGAGGAGGTGAGGCAGAGAGAAGGCAGAAACTGAGAAGAACAAAGCAGAAAATAAGCAAATCCCCCCAACCGAGGATGCTAAAGGCTGCACTTAATAATTAACAGAATGAGTTATTCCTTTTGTGTGATTTAAAAATGGAAAGTAATATTGGAAGAAAATTAAGTAAGAGCTTGCTGTACTTGAGATGTAGGCATTTAAGATTTTTTTTTTTTTTTAATACCCTGTGCTTACAGGAATTGAAGAGAATCAGTGAATGTGTATGGCCCTGTTTTCACTTGTTTCAGACCTGATTTAGTCAAAGCCAAATTATTCATGCTGCCTTTAAACAGCCTCCTCAAGAGAAGTAGGGCAGGAAACTCCCACAATAACCGCGCACAATGGGAATGAGAGGCCAGCCAAACGCCGCCCGGGACATGTGAGGAGGGAAACCAGTGTGCCTTTGAGCAGCTGGAAGATTTCAAGCCTGGTAATTTTGTACGAGGAAGCCTGAAGGGCGCCTTTCATGAGAGAGCCCGACTTGTCGCAGCTCATCGACACGGCACAGAATGAGCAAGGCAGGCAGAGCGGGGTGCGCTGCATGCAGCGCGTTGGACTTTTTGCCGTGGAAGAGAGAATTTAGCTGAGAATTACTATCTGTCTCCCGGTCAGTTATTAAATAGGTGACACAACCTCATCTGCCCACTGGACAGTCACCGGACCGAGCCTGTGGGACGTGGTGGCTTACGTGCTGGCGGTGGCAGAAAATACACATACGCACGCACAGCCCACAAGCAGCTCAGTGTTTGTTTCCACTGAGAAAGTTTTGACCTGCTTAAAGAGCCATTGCTATGGAAACCTAATGAGAAGATAATTGAATGAAACGTCTTTGCTTTCCATCCCTTTCTCACATTGGTGCCAGCAAGGTCAGAACCTTGCAGGCCCGCTTTCTCTTCAGGTTCATGCAAATTTGATAAAAATACCAAAGGCCCATTTTCTTCCCTGTGCCAGCTCTGGTTAGATAAATTATCTAGTATTCAGTCAGGAGCAGTTACAAGTCTGTCAGTTATTCATACTAATTATGTGACTGGGCCATTTCTAATGGACGGGGGTAACCAAACGGCTTTGCAGCAGAGCCAGCATGCGCTTTCGCATGGGTTATTCACTACTATGAATGTGCATAATATTTGTAGATTGAAAATCCCATCCAAAGCATTTTTCTCAATGGGCTATAAATAGTCATTGGGAGGGAATAAGAGGGCCACTATCAGTTTATTGAAGGTCGTAACAGTGGTGGTTTCATTATCAGATGGTGCTATGCACCTGTGGATTTTATGGTCCATAAATGAGATGCGGCCATGTGTTAAAGCACATCTGCACTTAAAATACTTAGCGTTGAAACAAAAACCCATCAGAAATCCTGTCATTCTCAGTTCCCATGTTTGTTCTGTTTCGAGAACGATGAGCTTTCAAAACTCAACAGGCGCATTCATGAAAGCAGCACATGGTGTCGTTTGTTTCCTCTCCCAGTTCTGCGGTGTACCAGCACATTCACATCTCGGGGCACTTGTGACTGTCTCTTGTAAAGTCAGCCACTCCGTACGCGAGATAAGCCCTGCTGGTTTTCCCTCTGAGATCAGAATCAGTCCAGGTAACAGGGAAAGCTGTAGCCTAGTAGCTCAGTACAGCCTAGTTAAAACCCATCTCAATCATCAGATACAGTCTCAGCTAGCTTGTGAGCAAATTGCGTGCATTGGTTCTTCCTTGTGCTCCAGGTTTTGGAGCCTGCCTCCAGGTTTTAAGGGTTAATTTATAAAAAGAAGGATTGCTTAGGTATAGCAAGGACACCCCCACTGCAGCACTGGAAAAGTAGATTCAAAGACCGATTTTGGTGCCTGGCTTTGCCATTGTTCATACAGAACTCACAGGCTGCAAGAGAAGAACCAGAAGCCCTCCAGAGACAGTGCTCACATCCAGATCTTTGTTGTCAAAGACATCTCGTCTGGTCTCTATCTTCCAAGGACCCCCTTAAAAGCAGTTAGTTAGTTTTTAAAGCTGCCCTCCCTTTCTCTACTTACTGTTGGAAGTTTGTCCAAATAGTTAGAAAATGTTAACTCCTCTTTTCTCATTTCTTTCCAGCTTATGTCTTACTTGTTCATGTGACTGATTTATTAATAGGCACTAAATTAATCTTCTTGCAGCTTTCAATTTTGACAGACTGAATAGGCAAAACTTTCCTAGCTTTCTCTCGTAAGATAAGCTGTCCAGTTCCCTATTCTAACACTATTCTAACAGCTTTTCTCTGTACCGCTTCTGGTTTGAATTCATCTTTCTTGAGCATGAGTAATGATGGTTGTACAGCTATTCCCATATATATTAATTCTTTGTACTGCCATTGGAATTTCCCATCCCTATGCCTTCTAGGATTAATGTGTTCGTTTTTTTCTGTCATCCTTTTTCAGCTGGTATCCCCAGGTACCCTTGTTATTTGCAAACCTCCAGTGTTTGAAAGACTGACTTTCATGCCTGTCCTGTTTGCGTACTTGCACATTTTAGCATTGAATGTAAACTCATTTCTGTTAAGCCAGTCTTTTTAATCAGCTAGTTCCTGGTTTAGGTTCTCCACTCTGGCTGTTGCTACTAAATTTTTTGTCTCTGATGACTGAGTAGTCTGATGTAATTTAGTAAACTCCTCTGAAACCTGTTGTCTCTCTGAGGCAGTAATATTTAGTTACTTCCAAAAGTAGTTCTGTTTTCAGATAATCTATTTTGCTGCTTTTTTTCCCCCCCTCGTTTGTTTATTTCAGCAGTTTAGCTCCAAGAGGCCCAAAGTATCAGCCTAGAGATAATTTTGAATTTGCCAGATTAATGGATTAAAGTTTTGACCCCTTTTGCAGCTCGCTTCCAGAGATTATGGGTTGGTAAGAAAGTACTCCTTCCCTCTGGCCATAAATCTTTTTTTCTTTCTTCTTGTCTGAACATATACCCATATGTTTCTTCTGCTATATGCTGTGACAGAGTACATTTCATGTGAAAGCTTGCTAATGAAGTTGTACATCAGACCACAACAAAAAGGAAGGCCTCCACGGTGGAGTAATGGCATTTGGCTCCCTTTCAGACACGCAGTGCTGAAACTTCTGCCAAGTGTCACTGCATCATTAACTTTCAGTACAAGTTATCAGTCTATGAATGGAAGAACACAAATCACTTTCTGTGCACGTTCACAGAGGAGCTGCGGGTTTAACAGAGTAAGGGAGTGTAATTGGCAAATCAAACATACAGCGACTCCGAGGTATTCTGGAATTTTTCACCAGACATCTAGGAAGTAAAACGCTTGATCGATTTCACTGAGGATTTTTAAACACCAGAGTTGGAACTAAAAAGTAAGTGCCTTATCAGGCTCTGTGTGGTAGGTTGTGTTGGCATTTCCATCTCTTCAGAGCAGCTGTTAACATTTTCAAGGTCAGCCCAGGCATGGAAGATTTTCTCTTTAGGGAATGCATAAAACGATAATTGGAATTTGCATCCTCTGATGAAACTCAGCATAGTTCTTAAATCAGTTATAAATGAGGAGGTGGTCTGCTCGCTGCAGATCCTACTCTTCTCCTCACCCTTTCTAGCTCAGGTGCATCAGCAGTTTGCTCCTACTGCTCTTCCCCTTTTTCAGAGGGCAGTGTGTGATGAGTTGGTGGCCTCAAGCTAATTCCTAGTGAACAGATGTCCACATCACAAACATTGCCACTACACCTGCTGCTTACTTGCGTCGTTGTTGGCAACTGCGTGAGAGGAGAAAAGGATTAAAATGGATTTGGAGGCTGAAGAGCACAAGAGACTGTCTCCCCACTTCACGGCTGATTTCACTAGTCATGCAAAGTTCTGATCATTACAGAGTTCATTTTCTAAGGACAACGATTTAGTGCATTTCATGGAAACTAAATTAATTTAAGATAAGTAGAATAACTGCTTGATGGGTGAGGTCTACGCTCAGGTGCAAAACATACGCTGGATTAATTTTGCCAGTTCCAACAGAACTTAGCTTTCTTTTTACTTGGTTGTTTCCATATATAAGACCACATACTTTTTGTCTGATTTACCTTTATTTAGAGAAGTACTCACTGGCAACTTTACCTTTAAGTGTCTGAATGAAATCCTGGCCTAGTTGGAAGTCTTTAAATTTTGTACACTGGCTTTTCTGGAGTTTTAAACCAGAAAGTATAGGGTTTGTATTTTTCTCCTGCATTTGTCATTCAGGCTTCTTAAAAACAAAGCATCTGGTGGCATATCACCTATATTATTAACTTTTGCCTATAAGGGTAAACTGTATCAACAAGGAAAACACTAAATGTCTCCTTCTGCCTGGTGCACTCCAAATCTGAAATTTTGTTACTTCAGTAGGTTTGTAGTTTGTGCTGGGTTTATATTTCTAACCAGTCTAAGGTTGAAGGAGTTTATATGTCAGAACTTCACGGTGCCAAACCCTCCTTGTCTAGATGAATTACTAAACCAAACTGAAACTTCATACTGTCTCATTTCCCCTTTAATGATGTCTTTGCAAATTGATGAGCATGTTTTTCATGCTTATGAAACGTTGGCCAGTAATTGCTTACATCTTCTAAACTCTGAACTGGCTTGAACTAAAATTTTCCTTGGAGTGGTTTACTGAATTGATAAAAAACTCTTCGTTGCCCTCTTCTGGGGGTCTAAGAAAGTGACAGGAGCCTGTGTGAGCACTGGGAACAGCAACTAGAGTATGGCATGCGTGTGTTATTGCATGGCCTCCTTCAAAGAACGATTTGGCTTGAGGTCTTCTTGTGCAGGCACAATAGGCCATTGTCATGTTGCGGGACCGAGCTCTCGACAAAGAGAATGCAGCAAAGCCACTGAAGCTGGCAAAAGTCATTTCACTGGCTTGGTGCAGCTTGGTGATTCCCATAGGAAGGCTTCAAAGAATTGCACAAGATTTGGTAATTTCTATTAGCTCCAATTTATACAGCCAGAAACAAAGGCAATGAAGGGGGGTGATGTCTCATCAGAGATCCCACAATGAACCGTTGGCACTGAGTTGGAATCAATTACGGAAAACTGGTTCAACATAAAGACCAAAAATAAAAGATTTACTTACTATTTTACTGGGTTGTTTGTAAAGTCCATGTTCTGTTAAAATAAGTCTTCTCCAGCTAGCTTTTGAAGAAGGAAGTATACGGTGGTGGGAAAGCACACAGAAGGGACTCAGAAGAAAGAAGGTATAGTCTCCTGTCATCTATAGTTCTGCTTCATAGGGACTGGACGAGCAGCCTTCACCTTGTCTGTAAAAAAATCTCTACTCTCTTCCACACAGTGACTTCTGAAATTTTAATGAAGGCATGTTTATAAAGCATTTTCAGGTAAAAAAAAAAAAAAAAGGCCAAAAACTGTTAAACAAATACAGCATCTCATTGCCACAGTTTCTAAGGCAGCCAAAATACTGCTTTACAAATGGAAAGGGGGAAAGTATGTGAAAAAGTGTTTTTCTGAGGGTTCCCTAGACTCCTTTGCCTTAACCATAGGTTTCTGTCGGTATGTATTTTTCTATGCTGGTCACAAAAGGCACGTTTAAGAGGGGAACTCAGTTACTGTGGTCAGACCAGTGGGTTCAGTTTTTGTTTCCAACTTGCTGTGTTGGGAAGAAAAGGGAAGAGAAAACAGCTCATGATATATTGTTTGGAAACTATAATTTACTGTAATCAGACAGCTCCCATGAAATGTGAGAAGCCTGCATCAATAAGTCCACTTCTCTGCTTTTGTCCTAGGCTCTCCATTCATAAATCGAGTTCGGAAGAAGGCTCTGTAGGTCAGTATATTTCATTTTATTTAATACTCCTATGGAATTCTTAAACAGGTTTTAAGTTTGGCTTGTGCTGGGATGTGAAGAGCTGAGTAAACACAATGCTGGCAGAAGTCAGCAGCATTTGGGGGGAAGGGAGAAGGCAAGTCTTTGCAGCTTTAAAAGTTAGATGCTGGGTGTCTCAGTGATCACTGACACTGCCCGACCAACACTGTCATGTGATAAGTATGCATCTTTTGACTTGTTTTATTGCATTTCAAATGTCTGTCTGTTAGATCATTGCTAGCATATCCGTTTGTACTCTGAAAATTGCCACCACCAGTGAATAACTGGGGTTTGGGTTTCATGTCACACCAGAGTCTCTTCCTTTGTTTCTGAAATATTTTGCATTCTTAAACATGTGTTTGTTTTCCATTGTCTCTCATGTTTTCTTTCTTTTTAATTCAACTTTCTATATTTAGTTCATATTGCTATCATAAGTTATTTGCTGAGCTGATACAATTCTGGACAAATTTTATGTTGGTTGTGGGAGAAGAAAAGAAAATCTGGGAGTGTTTTTTTGTTTCTTTCTTTTTATTTTTTTTCCTAGGGACATTTCCATACAGTCTAAACTTAACTGTGTTTCAAAGAGTCAGTAAACCCAGCTTCTAGGGTGAGATCCAAAGTACTAAACTTACATGCTGAAACTAAGTGGCACAGTATAAATTGCGTTCCTTTGAATTTTTCAAAAGCAGAAGGGAGAAGTAGTTCTTTATCAGTAGCATTTCTGCCAGATCAGGCTCAGTATGTTCTCTCGCAGATGGCATAAACTTTATAGCATGTGTTCTGGTTAATTCAACAGAACACAGTTACATCCCCTACCTTGAGCCAGATCCCGTTTCCTTTTTAGAACAAATGATTTATTTCTGGGTCATCAAGCCATATGTAGATTTGATATTAATGGAGATGGAGACCCAGCCTTGTCCAGTCTAGGCATACAGAGAGCAATAGTCAGATGTAGCTGATTGTCCCATAAAATTTCTCATGCCAAGTAGCAGAATGTGCTTGTGTTTTTGTGTGGATGTATGTGTGCATTAATATATATGTAAAGTATTTCTTTTCTGTGTAGATATGTACACACATTACTTATCTTAGTTGTGACTTAGGCTGCATAATTGTGGCTCAGTTAAAGAGAATAAACCAAGAAAATACTTCAAAAACACTTTCCAGACTTGACATTAACAACTCAACAGATATCAAAATGAATGTAAAATATTTTCTGTTTATAATTCAAAATATGTAAGTTACCAGCTTATCTCAGTCCTCTATAGCATTGGCAATTATAAAAGAATGTGCATTTCCCTGAAAAGCTACATCAGCATAGTTCTACTACAGAATAAATAATGAAAAATGGAAGAATTGAGATTTTTTTTATACTTGTTTTTGACGTAGAAAATACAGCTAAATGTTTGAAAGCTTCTCTAGCATTTACTAACTAGTGTTTCTTTATGAAATTCTTTTTCCCTTTCCCCTCATACTCCCTTCCCACTTTCCTTTTAGGGAAAGCAGACTGGAAAAAGAAAAATAAGTTTTTTTGGCAGAATTTCCGAAAGAACCAGAAAGGACTAATGAGGCAGACTTCAAAAGGTAAATCTTTTCTAAGGACGTACAACCTATCCATTTAAAATAGAAGGAGCCAGCATCACAAAGGAGTAAAACTCATTTGCAGCTGTCTGGCAGTTGTGGGTGTGTGGATCTGGACGTGTCACAGGTTTGGTTCATCATGGGAGAGCTCAGAAAGACAAGTCATATTCTATGAGACTGCAGACATGAGGTCCTGACGTGGTCCTGACTGTCAGTGATGGCACTCACGCAAAGTGATGCAGTTAATAAATATTTATAAATCATATCTGTACATGAACAAGGTGTGTGGGTTTTTTTTTTTCTGATCCTGACTTGCTGAGAGAAATGGTGATCTGTTTTAATTAGAAAGATGTTTCCCCTTTGTTTGCCATTTGGTTACTTTGACCTGTTTGCTTTAGGCTTGAATCCAATCTTGTAGGAGAAGACACTACAAGGAGGAGTAGGAGAAGTGCATCTGGTGACTAGTACAAATGTAGGATCAATTCCACTTAAACTGTCAGGTGGCTTTCTCTAGTTCTTCTCCAAAAGATGCAGCTGTACATTGCTTTAAGGATTTGCCTTCACACAGAAATTTCTGTTTCCCCATGTGTATCGGTTAGATCCTTGTGTTGCAAACAGGTGCTTCTCCACATCACTATGTCTGTGTTCAGATGGGTTGTGGAAGATGACAGGACCCCAGTTAGGATGTTGGAAAGGGGCATGGAGATAGTTTACACTCTCAGTTAAGCACAGAACCTTGCTGGCTCTCAAGGCAACTTCTAGTTGCCTGTGCTGACATGCCAGGCACAAAAGGAGAGGTCCTGGAGTCGAGAGCCCCAGTGCATCCAGCACCATGTGCCAGCTCAGCGACCAGTTAGATAAATCAGGGGACATGGCCAGTCCACAGCAAAGAGGCCAGTGCAAGGGCCCAGCGTGCCTTTCCTGGAAGGGCTTCCCATCCGCTCTGGCAGCTGAGTGCAGGACTTTTTGGCATTAGCACTTTCTCTTTTGATTCTTGTCTTTCAGGGTCACTTCTTATTTCTCATTGTCATGCCCTCTTGCTTTCGGTGTCAGAGCAGACTTAGTTTTCTAACCCTAATTTACTTACTTTTCTTGCTCAGTTACTTCAAATCATTCAATCCTTCGAAATCATAGCATGGGACTGCTCTGGGGATAGTCTGTTTCTGGCCAGCCAGATCCATATGGTGACCAGATTTCAGAGCACTGGGTAAAATCCAGTTTTAATGTAGACCACTCTGTACATGACCTTTTACATGTGCCTAATCCCTCTGGTGCTTTTTCCTGCAGGAGAGGATGTGGGGTATGTGGCCAGTGAGATCACGATGAGTGATGAGGAGCGGATCCAGCTGATGATGATGGTCAAAGAGAAGATGATCACCATTGAGGAAGCACTTGCTAGGGTATGATATGTACATCAGTTTCCTTGAGAAAGTAGGATATACCGATTTGGATTTTTCATTTGCTCAGAAAGCATATGAGAAGGGGGGAGAAAGCTTGCCTATTCGTCTCATCACACTAGGTAGCATAAATTATGGGCAGTTCCTTTGTTTATGTGGAAGAGTGAGATTTAGCTCCACCAAAAATAAGGGTCCAGTGCATGGTAAATTAATCAAGTCCTAAAAGCATTTTCTTCTCTCCATTGTCAAGAAAGGGTATCAAACAGAGGACAGCTCAAGTGTAGACATTTGCATTGCAGCGGTCTGAAGGGAGAGGAATCTCACCTGTACTAGCCCTTACTTATCATGGATGTTCATAGGTTTCAGTACTAGAAGGAATGTTGCAAGTTTTCATGAGTTTACCTTATTTGTCTCAGAAGGCATATATTTCTCATTATTTTCCTGCTGTTACTGGCTGAAGGGTATTTTAGGCTGCCTTTCCTTTTCAGCAAGGAAAACTTTGAAAAATACTAATGGTTTAAGCTAAAATCTCTTCTGCTTCTTTCTTAGCCAAAAAGGTGGTGTTTTGTTTCAGTAGCCTTCAAGAGAACATGTCCAGCCATTTTTGTCATTTGACATTAAAATCAACATGGATGTATTTTTTTGATAAGTACAGTGGCTGTCACAAGTGTTGTCACACAAGTGTTTCTTTACAAAAATCTAAATGTTAATAAATGACCAGAAAAATAATTGTAAGGTATTGTATTTGTGCAGTGACAGGGCTGAGATTGTAATTGCTCAGCAGCCAAAGGATCAGTGTTAAAATTTCCACACCACTTTTGATTTTGTATCCTTGTGCAAAATACTGTGGTGGAACACAGGGTATTCTGTATGGGCTTCACTAGAGGTGCAGAAAACGTGATTTAGATCACTGGCACTCCGATTTCTATACTGGCATATTGCATCTTGAAATAGATTATTGTAGAATGTAAAGTTGTGTTGCTGTCTGAAGAAAATGTTGCTTTGCTGGGAATCATATCATGAAAGAAAAATGCAAAATTTTAAAATTACCAGGTGGTGATGTAGGGAACTCTTTCATTTCACTGCTGTTAATTTGTGGGGGAGGGCTATACTTAATCTGTACGGTTGATGTATCTACTGGTACTGTTTCCCTCTAGTGGTCTAAGCTACTAGCAGCAACTTTTTCTTTTTTGAAGTATCAGTTCTTGATGATCCTCTCAACAGTTTGGCTCTAGTAGAATCGCTTTTTTGTCTTAAGACTCTTACTGGAAGATGGGAAAGTTGGTCTTTTGTTTTAAAATTATAAAAGATGGTTCCTGGCCTTTACTTCAGATCACTTTCTTTATGAAGGAAATTGGCAGGCTACTGTGATTTAGTCTGTCCACTGTAAACTGCGCCTCTGAGATGGGGGGTGTAGTTCATTTTACCAATGACAGTTCATCAAAATTCAGTATATACAGATCACTACCTTTTAAGAAAAAAAAATATTCATCATTAAAACTTCTGATTCTAAAGCAAATTAATTTGTTTTGAACAAGTGAGACATGCAGTACAAAAGTTCTGATTTTCCCAGTTCCACAATGATATGGGGGGAAAAACAATGAAAGGACGTTAACTCTAACTATTTTAATGAAGATTGATGGCTTCTTCTCACTGGAAAACGTTCCCTCTTTTCAAATTTCAGCTGAAGGAGTATGAAGCCCAGCACAGGCAATCAAACACTGTAGATGCTGCAGAATGGCCAGATGGTTCTTACTCAACATTTGATGGGTCTTCCAATTGTAACGTAAGTACTTGTCATTCTGGTATAGCTCCCAGTATCATTTAATATTTAAATTCTTTTATTGCAGTAGAGAAACATTGTGATTTACCTGGTGATTTCCTTAATAGCAAATGTATCATAGAATCATAAAATGGTTTGGGTTGGAAGGGACCTTAAAGATCATCGAGTTCCAACCCCCCTGCCATGGGCAGGGACATCTCTGACTACACCAGGTTGCTCAAAGCCCCATCCAGCCTGGCCTTGGACACTTCCAGGGATGGGGCATCCACAACTTCTCTGGGCAACCTGTTCCAGTGCCTCATCACCCTCACTGTGAAGAATTTCTTTCTAGTATCTAATCTAAATCTCCCCTCTTCCAATTTAAAACCATTGCCCCATGTCCTTTCACTACACTTCCTGACAAAGAGTCCCTCTCTGGTTCTCCTGTAGGCTCCCTTCAGGTACTGGAAGGCCGCTATAAAGTCTCCCAGAAGCCTTCTCTTCTCCAGGCTGAACAACCCCAGGTCTCTCAGCCTGTCCTTATAGGGGAGGGGCTCCATCCCTCTGATCATCTTTGTGGCCCTCCTCTGGACCACGCAGGATACATGTCCTTCCTGCATTGAGGACTCCAAAGTTGGACACATCATTTGACCTTATGATGCTACATTCTGTCTGCAGAAGATCTTTAACATGGATTTTTAAATCTTTTAGGTTTGTTGTTGCAGAGTTCTATGGTCATATTATCTCTTTTTTAAATCTGGCCCTTTGTCACTGAGCTTTTGAAGCACAAGTGATACCTGGCAAAAAACGCCCTTGATCCAAAATGTACAGACAAGGTTTTTTAGGTTGTTTAGAGGGAACTGTTTTGCTTTGCTGATTCACAGTAACTGAGAAGTAGAGTTTCCCAGGCCTTTGTAGCCCTTGTTGATACTTTGTAGGTGAGGGTCTGCCTATGTTCTAGCTGCAAGCTGCTTTCAAACAGTGCTGTCTCTGCATTTGCTAACTGTCAGCCCAGAGAGTCTGCAGCTTTTGCCAGACCCATAAGCAGTAAGGCAGCTTTCCTCCCTCATTTTTACTTCTGAGCTCTGTAGCTTCTGTTGTTTTTATGGGAACCAGACAGTCTTTGTGTCATGCTATACTGCATTAATTAATTTTTCCTTCCAAATATCTTCATTTTCACTGAGTAGTTTATTCCACTTCATTTCTCTAATTGAAAGTTCACAGATAAATCTTAGAGAAGAACACAGTTGACTGTCAAATCCAAGCTCATTGTAACCCATATAATTGAATCGTAGGCTTTTGAGACCATTGATTGATTTATTTATTTTATTGTCAATGGAATTTCCTGCTAACTGCAGCAGGCAGTTAGCTTCTCCTCCCTGAATGAAAAGAGGAATACTATGTCAATTTATGAGAAGTTTAAAATATTTTCTGGTGGAAAAAAAATTTCTTGGTTGTATTGAAAAACAATATGCCTCTCTTTAGTTAGATGGGAGCAGAAGGGGACCGATGTTGCCTTATACTCTGTTCTGATATATCAGAAATGTGTAAAGAATAGACAAGGAAGTGAAAGAGACAATTACTCTTCTGCACTGATTGTTTAACCAACTGAAATATGTCTTGGTCTTTTCCTCATTAGAATTTAGAACCTGAACTTTCCCCTCTTGAGGCCTTTGGCCTAGGTACCTATTGCATAAAAGCCTCAAAATTCTCATTTACTGTGGTCAAATCTCAGAAGGATACTGAGTTTCTCTCTTAAAGTCTCCTGATAGTGATTTATATTTGTGTATACCTCTGAGAACTGAATATGATTTAATATTTGCTCCCTAAAGGAACAACTTGGCACCTTTTCTCTAAAACTAGTTTCCTAAGCCAACTTTACACTTTGACTCAAGAGCTCTGTTGCCTCTCTCTGCTGTTGTGGTACAATTTGAACCACCTTCCTGCTAACTTTGATAGGGTTCCATCGTTGTGGATACATTTCAAGATTTTTGCCCTTTCTTCTAATTTTTATCCCTGTGAAATGCATGCTGTGAAACTGCCTGCCTTCAAGAGAAAATCAGATCATCTGCAGATAAGAAACTTCATGTTAGAACGAAAGTCAGCTTGGCTTTCCTTTTTTTGTGGACGAGAAAGAAACTAGGGTTAGCTGGGGTGAAAAAACTTTGGGCTATAATTGATACGCAAGAGGGAAAAACAAACAGTGTAAAGTATCGGATATGCCTAGAGATAGGGCGTGTGTTCACCCAGACTGCGCTGCCAAAGGACTTCTCTGTTGATCTAAAATGACCATCTTTTGAGAGGTGCAAAGAGGATTCTGTTTCAAGCCCTTTCTTTGGCAAATGGTTTGACCTTTGATGCCACTTCTGTGATTTGTATTCTGCAAATTTGGAATCTCAACTTAAAACTACCCCACTCATTTTATAGAGGCCATGAAGCAAAGATGTTTTTCCATATATTAAAAACATTCTGTTAGATAGCCCACTGCCTTCTAACCTCATAAAGTAAATGAAAATATGAGTCACTGAAATTGAAGTTTCTGGTTTGAATTAAAACTCCTTGGGCAATGGCTCTTCTGGTTCTGTAGGTATTTTTTCTGATATTTTTTTTTCAGTGTCATGGCCAAATTGTTACTAGGCAGTTTTTAATAGAACATTGTGATCATGTTGTGATCATTTTGTAAACATTTTGTACACACAAATGATAAAAGTGAATTGCAGGATAATTGCAGATTGAGGGAGTTTAGGAAAAGGGTAATTTTTAGTTTACTTGCAAAGCATTTGTTTGGTAACCTTGGGGATTTAAGGGGTAGCAAGATACTAGTATAATGGCTTCTTTTTTTCTCTCCTTGTTTTATCTTCCCAGGCAGAGACACTGCTGGTAGGTAGGAGGACTTGGGAGGATGGGTCACTAGGTTTTTGTGGAGAATCTTGGTCTAGCTTTGCCTAATGACTTTTTTTTTTTTTTTTAATTCCTGAAATATAAAGGAAAAAAAAGTATAGAATCTAGGCAATCAGAGAATCTAAGAATGAAGGCAGAATGTTTAGAGTGTTGTAAAGGCTTAAGTACTCCATTGCTTTCAAATCAACTCTGCCCACAACATAAGTACAGCCACCTACAAAAGTACATCTAAAGGGCAGTTCTTATAACTAGCATTAGTTGTTGTTGTTTTCCTTTTTAGGAAAAAAAAATACCGTTTTTTTCTTTTTAAACTTGTGTAACTATCATGTGTTTATGACTAACATCACTGGCCTTGATCCTTAACTCATTTTAAAGACTGGTTTAAGGATTCTTTTTCCCAGCTCCTTCCCTTTTAAATTACTGTACCAGGAAATGGAAACTTGGGTTTCGTACCCTTACAAAATTAAACCCCAAAGATGAACCATGAAGGACTGAAGGGTTGAAGGGTCATCATCTCAGCATCCGAAGGGAAGCAGCCCTGTGTCATGGCTGTGCTGTTAATTCTATGTCGTGTTTGTTTGCTCTTAAGAAACAAACAAACAAAGGCAGGCCTTGCCAAGTCAGTAGGTGACTTGGTTCTCTGCCACTTGAACAGTTTATAGCTTTCAGTCTCACTACTGTGGTCCCTTTGTTTCACAACAAAGTATGCATGTTATTTATTTGCTAATAATGTGGGAATGCAATTGAAACTGTTTTTCTTCTTAGACAGATGTATCAAAAGTGTAAAACTACTTAAAATTTTTTTTACGAACTTATTTCTGACTATGTTTCATCTCTGTTGGAATGAAGGCTGCTCACAGTAATACTAGACAAGCTTTCATTGCTTTGTGCCAAGTGTTGGGATGTAAAGCAGGTGCAGATTACAAATGGATCTCTTTCTGGATTTTAGATAAGGGCCTATTTGTCTTCAGGAGTCAGAAAGTCCAGGGAAAGAGAAGACTTCAAAATTGTATCACATTCTTTCTTTACACTGAGGTGCCTTTTATGCTTCTTAAAGATAGAAGCTCGTTTGATAACTTCTGGGGACTGAAATTTTCAGTTCATCTAAAACAGGGCTGCTTCGTCCCCAGAGCCCCATTGGCACAGCTTCAGCCCAGCTTGGAGGACCAGCGTTAGGAGAAACCAGTATAAATCTTTTCCTGTGCCCTCTGCTGAAAGACTGCTAATTGGTACCAATCGCTGTGTTTGATGCAGGAGTTGGGGAAAGGAGAGAAGCAGGAGGCAGGCTGTGACAGAAGTGTGCATCACACGTGTGCTGCCAAGGAAACAAACCACTAATTAACTTCACTGACGATTTTTGTAGATGGAACTTAAATGAAGTCGTAATTATCCCTGGACTGAACAGTTTTGTTGGTCTCCCTGGGTTTCTGTGTTTTGGTTTTGATCAGCAGCTAATGGTCAGCCATCCAGAGCTCATTAGCGTGAGCTCCCAGGTAGGGTAGCCAGCCTTCTTTTGAAGGGTGCCGCGCTCCCCCAAGACCTCCCCACCTGCCACATCTGGCCATAGCAGCCTTGGGAGAGAGGCCATAAAATTTACGAGCCTGGAGAACAAAAGCAGCACCTCCCTTCAGCAGTATGGCCTGCAGGTGGGCAGTGGGAAGCCTGAAGTCCTCTTTTACCTCCCTGCCTTCCTAACACTTCTTTACCCAAGACTGCCAGCATGGCACTGGAACCAGTAGGAAACTGGCACCCCAATTTTTTTTTTCTGAGGAGAGCAGCAGCTGTTGTGCAGACCTGGAGGTGTGCCATGCACATCTGCATCTGCCCTGAGGCTGATGCTGGGGAAGACTCCCCCTTGCATTGCTGCCCTTTTCCATCTTCTATTAACCCACTTCGGCAGCAAATTGAGTCTGTGGAGCGACAGCTCAGCCTGAAGCGAGATAATCTGTTGTTGTTCCTGTTCTTCATATTATTTCCTGGGGATGTTTTCATTTACCAAGTCAGGAAATGGGGCTACAAGTTGAAAGGGTGTGCAGTATTGGGCTTGTGTCTGCTACCAGTGTCAGAGGCAAAATAACAGACAAGAATGGACTTTGGGTCATATTTGTTTTAGCCCGAGAGATGCTGAAGCCGTTGAATCATGATTGTGTTACCTATGGTACAAAGCTGTTTCTGACAAAAGACAAAGGCTGAAAGAATTATCTCTGACTCCTGACAGCCATTACCATTTGGTAAGTGTGAAGAGTAGGAAGAAAAGCAATAATTGCAGTATAATTTCTGTAGCACCGATTATCTCGAGAGTAAATCTAAGTGTAACTACAGCAAATACACATTATTCAGGGTTACACACTTTTTCAGTGGTTCAGATTGTACTATTTCTAAATACAGCGATTTTTAAATTGATTGATTTTTATTCATAGTACTGGTGGATTCTTCAAACATTTAACTGTTTTTTAACATTGCTATTGCTCATACTACGGGACTGTTACAGTAAACAGGATAAAACCCTTCTTTTGGTATAGGCAGTTTGTTAGATCTAAGCTGGAAGCTGATGCGTTTTGGGAATCAGCGTTTGGGTATCAATGGAGATTAGGGCATGATGAGCTTTTTTTAATTTAAACAGTAGTGTTTAAGCTGAAGCAACGTGGAAACTTGGAGCATTTTGAAAGCTACGCAATGTTAGCCATGTTTTTGCTGTTATCACAGGACTTAGCATTTTTAGTAAGATTTGGGCTTTTTTCTCTGAAAGTCTAAAGGGTGGAAGAAGATATTTCAGCTCTTCTTGGAGAGCTTGTTGCCACCTCCAGGCCCTGAATGCTCTTTGAAGTGGCAGAGGGGAGCTGATGCTGAGCATGGGTGGCTATGAATGCAAGCAGAGCTTTCAGCTTTGCTCTGAAGATTCTAGTGACCCAATTTTTGTTAAGATTTGCTGAAAGGCACTGATGTGCCTCATTGTATCGGATGATATATTTATTATTACTATCCAAGTTCCTATAATACTGTCAGTGCTTAGTTAACAGTTATGATGAAGAAAGAGCCTATAGTAAGACATGGCTTCGAAATGATAGCACTAAATTCCCACGCTATGTGCTTGCCACAGTGACCCATCCTGCGATGCACTGGCTCCTTTTCCTCTGAACTCAGGGACAGTGTCCAGCACCTCTCGGTGAAAGCTAGTCACAAAAGAATTATGGCATATTTTCTTACAATCTTTCCCCCCTCTCTATCCATGCATAAGAGTAGGGTTTCCCATGGGTGTAGTAATACGAAAACCTTCCTGAGAGAAACTCGAATTGTCATTACAGTTCCCAGGACACAACACAAAGTTTTAAGTAAGGTCAGTGCTGTGAAGTGATGATAGCAGAGCTATCAGTGCTGTGCTCTGGAGTGATCATAGCAGACCCATCAGGATGTTTATATTTGGTTTTGTAGAACACTGTAAGGAGTTTTTTACCTATTTGGTCTGAAATGTTACAGAACACTTGCAGGAGAAACACATTTATTTAGGAATAAAACTATATCACTTCCTTAAGTATTTTTTACCATGCAAGACCTGCCCATGTTGTCATCAGATACATCTTGGCTAGGTATGTGTCCCTGGTGGGACTAAACATTGTCATCACAGGGTTTTACTGAGCAGTTGGCAGTAATGTAGCCCAAGTAAACCTCCTGCTCACCGCCAGTAGGAGTTGGTCCTGTGGCTGTGAAGGCTGGATGTAGTCTGTTGTAAGGTCTCTGAGAAAAATCTTCTGCTGTCATGACTCAGAGAAGAGAGCTTACAGTAACGCGCGGGCAGTGACTGTAATTAAGCGTGTTCATAACCACTTCTGTTTTGACTGTATTCAGACAAGCCTCATTGACTTTACCGCAAAATGTTTGGCCACATATTTGTGGAGGGTGGGAGGTGGGAAGGCAAAATTAGTTTAATATTCATTCTAACACATTACTTGGCTTTTTTTATATATACCTTTTTGCCTTTGGACAGCTGTCTAATTTCTCTGCTTATTACCTAGAGGGTGGGGGACCATGGTAACAGTTTTTTACTATGACCTTTCTGCCTGCACACACCAGCCAGCAGGAGATGCTGCAATCCATAATGTGGCTTCCCTGCCCCCATCTTTTCTCAGACCAAGCCTATTAAACCGGAACAAAGCCTTGCTCAGTTCAAGAATTAGAAATCTCAAATGCCATGTGTTTTGCTGCCCTATTTGGCAGATCCAGGCTGAATAATCTTTACTTGTGGTACAATAGAAGATTTTAATTGTGCTCCTGTCAGTTACTTCTTCCCCCTCCTCACCACTGATGTTTCCTTCCTTGCATTGAGGACGGTAACATTAGTAGTTTGATTGTTTGAAAATACTGTAAGAATGTAATTTAAGTTACTATACCTTTCACTAAAGGGCTCTCATTTTCTTCCCCCCCCCCCTTTTTTTTTTCTCTATTAATTTCTCACCCTATTTTACGTATTGCTGTTCCACCTTTGGTTTTCCAGAATGCAGGGAGGTTAGTTTCCAGCGTCAGTGGTGTACTCCGTACATGAGTAGTACAACCTACACCAAAGAACAGGGATTCTCCCCAGGCCCTCTTACTCTGAGATGCAGTTGAGGGAGCCTTGTTACTCACAGGAGAATCAGAAAGGAACACTGTAGTGTAACAGGTACAGAATAATGTAATGCAGAGCTTTATTCTGCCACATACACCTATGACAAGTGGTACATGTGTACGGTTGTAATGTCATTAAAACTAATTATGCTAATCAGTGAGAAAAACACTTCACCGTGAGGAAATGTGTCTGGCTTGCAGATGCAAACGTTGGCAATGTGCTTCTCAAAATTATTTAACTAAAACCTGGAAACAGTTAACAACTGGGAATTTGCCTAAGCAGCTATTCTAGTATCAAGCCAATTCTCCTGGGAGAATTAAATTTTTGTTCTCTGGTTACTTATGACAAATATTTCCCATTAATTTCAGCAAGCAGTGTCGTCACTAGCTAATGTGTAATATATCTTTCACTAGAGTAGCCGTTGGATGCTCCTTTGATTTCCTTGTAAGTAATCACAGACCAAACCCAGACATGGGATTGCTGGTTCCTGCAGTTTACCTGGGGGGGCTAACGCTACCACTGCATGTTTTAGACTTACACAGCCTTTGTAATTCATACTCTTGCAGTTAATTGTGTGAAGTGGCAAAAAAGTTTATGACCTCTGTTAAATTTCTTAAAAATTTTGAAGGCCTTTGTTTGTAACCTCAGGATATGATGCAGATTATCGCATCTGAACTTCACACGGTTTTCTATAAACAGCCTCCACAAGGATTAGAGGTTTGTGAAACTTTTTTAATGAAACCCAAAACCTTCAAAACTCAAGTTGCAAAGCCCCAAACTTAGATCAGTTTCACTCGTGGCCATGAACTTTTAAGGGAATCTGGGATACATTTCAAGGAAGTCGCTGTCATGTTTCACTCGATGTGGGCTGGTATGTTATTGAAATTGGAGAACACTAGCTGGTTTTAACTGAAGCTTAGGATTTTCCATAGGGTTTTACATCAGGACTTTGGGGCTGAAGCAATTCAAGAGTTAGAACCCCATTACAACACAGCAGTGAATCTAGTTTACAGGACCACTAGGGAGTAGAAAAGCTGTGTACAGTCACTAGTGCAAAGATGGAGAAATTGAAAAAGGATATTTAGCAAAGTGGCTTGTTAAAATCAGCCAGTCCTCAAAGGAAGTAGATGTTTAGTCCCACTGTGATTTCACTGTGTGATTGATCTGCAGTGAATCCAGACTGGCTGGCAATTGATGGTATGGTCCTGAGTAAGGGGAATCTTTTCTTGGTTTAAAGAGGGTGCTGTTGTGATATGCCTTTGCTATTGCTTCCACCATGGGATAGCAGTGCTCCTAATTAGTAGAGGCTTTGGTTCATGTTTTCTTGCACTCTGAGAAGAATTGTCCAAATTCTGGACTTGTCCTAAGGTTTGGGATTAGGTATGGTTGACTGTAAGAGGAATGCTAATTTACTTGAGCATCTCATAGTCCATTTCTTAGGAAGGGAGGTCTGAGCCCAGCCTGGGAAGAAAAGTTGGAAGTCACACTGCAGTGCTTCATAAAACTGCAGCGTGCCTAATTCTAGACCAGTCTGAGATTTCTGAATTAAACATCATTTGCCTTTCCAGTTCTTAGTGATGTTCTTTTTTTTATAACACTGAAAGCAAGGGGAAAGGAAAAAAAAAAAAAGAGTATCTAAGTTCACGAATTTAAAAAACATTTAAGCAAGGTTTATTTTTCTGTCAAATTAGCCCTTTATAAAGTGAAATTCTCAGGGGGGCTTTTTGTCAAAAAATTAAAAAGTGAAAATAAAAGAGCCTGGTAAAGGGCTTAAGTTGTATTTCCTATAGACACAGCCTCCACTCTAGTGGTCGTGTTTGAGGGTCAGTCTTCGTCCTGGCTTTGCAGAGATTCTCTGTATTTTTTTTCTTTCACTGAAATTCCATAGACAGTAATTAAGGAACTGGAGGCCAGCAAGAGGTCAGCAAACCTTCGTCAGTGAAAACAGGGATTGTTTGCCATGTACAACACTCCCTTTTTTCCTTGTGGTGAATAGAAGATTTGCTTAGAGCTGATGACTTATGCCTTTCTTGCAAGTTATGCAGCTAGCGAGTAACCGGGGGAATCAATCAGTGAGCAGAAAACAGCTAATTGAGTCCAGCATCACGCTTTTCTCTTCTTTACATATTCAGCGCTGGAATCAGAGCCAGTTTGGTGTCTGATAATGTAACTCCAGAGAAGAGGCATTTTGTGCGCAAGATTCGGAGCGAATACAATACTTAAGAAGAAGGGTCTGCTCCTAAATTTTAGGGTTACGAAGCTGACAGCAGTTGAGGACTCAGGGGGAATTACTCGAAACTGAGCTTTAGGCCTATAAATGCCGAAGCTGGTAAGTCACTGAGCATGTAACATGATGTGGAGAGGGATGTGCTTCCTGTTTCAGAGAGGCAGAAAGAGAAAAGGCTTTTGTGGTTATTCTTAGGCACAGCACAGCATGCATAGCTTTTCTCGGTTCTCCTCTTCCTTTCCTTGGGCTTTTAAGTTCTTTTCTGTTCTATTTTCCTGTCTCTGGCTTTATCCAGGCATCTTTAATAAAACTTTAAAAAAAATTAGAATGATTGTTTTTTTTTGGCGGATGTAAAGCCTGTTAAAAGAGAAAGAAGAAGGGACACGTGTAGCCACGTCTCCTAAAGGGAACAGCAAAATCTCTCTGCGTTTGCTATAGAGCTGTTAGTTCTGAAGTGAGCCAGCGAGGGCTGGGGGATGTGATGTGATATGCCCACGAGTCTGAATGTGTATTTTTGCCTCGCTTTGCTGAACCAGAATTGTCTGATAGCCAAAAATAATTGTAGCTTGTGCTTAATCAGATATTAAGAGATTTCCTTGTTTCTTAGATGGGAGGTTCCAGTTTGGGGCTGAACTACTACTGGGCATAAAGCAAACTGTAAAATTTTAACATCTCTCTAAATGGCTTCACAGAGCTCATGTAAAAGTCATGTATGCTTTTGTTTATGGAGCTGAAACAGATTAATCAGTTATCATAGCTTTAACTGGATATTGTCATAGTGTTTCTTAAACATTTTTATTAGGACCTGGCTAGCAGGCTTTGCCTATCTTGTGTTTTTAAGGGCTGCTGCTATAACCCTCAAGTGTTTCCAAACATAGTCCTGCCGAAAGCTAGCTACTTAATTCTGGTTTACATTTTGCCAATTAATTCCAAGTACCCTAATAAATGTTAGTTTTCTCTGTATGTATGTGTGTGCATGTGTGGGTGTGCGTGTGCCTGTGAAGCGCTAATTCAAAGGGGGAGGTTAGGATTGTTATTTCTATGGCGTGTGAATAGGGCTGGATGCTAGAGAGCAGCAGAGCAAGGCGTGTGCTTCGCCTCCAGAGCAGGCAGCAGCAGAGAGCCGGCGTGAGAAAAGTGGGAGAGAAAGCAAAGAGGGCGCCGGGAGCAGAACCGTAGTGAGCTCCTTGAATATCAAAGTACATGTGCCGATTTCCTATTTGTTCCTGAACTTAAGGCTTTTCACTTCAGTCTTATGTGCGAGATGATGCAAAGCGTGGCCTTCAGGGGTGCACGAGTAGGAAAAGTTTTCCAAGCAGAAAAGACGCTAGAGGTGACAGAGGGAATTGGTCTCTCCGCTACTTGAGAGCACCTTCATAGCTACTTCATAGCAGCTTCGTAGCTTAATGGCTTCAAGCTACAACAGGGTAGGTTTAAACTGAACTTTAGGAAAAAGTTTTTCACAGACAGAGTAGTCAGGCATTGAAATAGGCTGCCAAGGGAGGTGGTTGAGTCACCGTCCTTTAAGAGTGGTTTAGATGTGGTGTTGGGGGATACAGTGTAGGGGAGAACTTTTTAGAGTAAGGGTTGATGATTGGACTCGATAATCCCAAGGGTCTTTTCCAACCTAAATGACTCTATGATTCTATAGGTCTATGGCCGCGTTTGCTAGCTGTGTGGTGGGGCTGGACTGTGGCCCCTCCATAGTGTTCCAGCTGTGATGTTATGTGGTGGCTGCAGTCCTCTGCATGCAGTCCTTTCTATTTCCAGATGCTGTTAATTTAGCCCCGGTTTCCCCGTAGTCCTTCACACTGTTTGTGAAGCCCAGCTCCCCAGGCCTGGCGGGTTTCCGCACCCTGAGAGCATTGCAGATGTTGTTGGGGATGCACTTGCTCCAAGCAGCACGGGGAAGGGCGGCTCCCCTGGCCTCGGCCAGCCCCGCCAAGGGGCCCGCAGGCCGGGCCAGCTCCCCGGCAGCCCACGGGCCCAGCCCTGCTGTCTCTCTTTACAGCAAGCGTGATTTTTGTGCATCGCCTCGGCCAATTTGTTATAGTTTAAGGCCACGGAGCCAGCTGTCTGCAGTGTGATGTAATGTTGCCCTGGAAACCAGAAATGAAACACTTAAGCATTCATCACAGAATTACTACATACAGCATTAGCCAAAATAATTAAAAGTTGAGCCATATGGGCTTTCGGATGGAAAGATTTGGAGTGGAGGAGATGGAAGTTAAGTTGTTCCTATTTACAGTACTGCAAATCCATTTGTTTTCCCCTTGGAGCGCAGGGAGAGGCCTGCTCCCTGTGCAGGGGGATGGGGAGGTGGAGGGCCCGGGCTGCTTTACTGCTGCATTAACACCACCGAGGCTTGGCCTAACAGGACGGCCGTGTGCCGGGAGGCATTGGCGGAGGGGGGTACAGCATGGCCTCCTCTCTCGTGCCAGGGAGCCTGCAGCCAAGCCTCTAGCAGATGCATCGTTCTCTCTTTACCAAACTATATCTACTCTTATCATAGAATGGTTTGGGTTGGAAGGGACCTCCCCCCTGCCACAAGCAGGCACATCTTCCACTATACCAGCTTACTCAAAGCCCCATCCAACCTGACCTTGAACAATTCCAAGGATGGGGCCTCCACAACGTCCCTGGGCAACCTGTTGCAGTGCCTCACCACCCTCACAGGAAAGAATCTCCTACTGATATCTAATCTAAATCTCCCCTCTTTCTGCTTAAAACCATTACCCCTCATCCTGTCACTGCACTCCCTGATAAAGAGTCCCTCCCCATTTCTCCTGTAGTCCCTATAGGTACTGGAAGGCTGTTATAAGGTCTCCCTGGAGCCTTCTCTTCTCCAGGCTGAACAACCCCAGCTCTCTCAGCCCGTCCTCATGGTGTGCAGTGCTGCAGTGTACTGAAACGCTCATTAAGGGGGGAGAGGTCGAGAGAGGGGCTGGCAGCCAGCTACATTGAAGCCCTGTGCCAAAGCCTGGCTGCTAGAGCTGTCCAGGAAGCCATTTGCCCAGCCCGCCAGGTGTTGAGGAGTTTGGGGTGATTTTCCCATCTGAAGTCGGGGACAGCCACCAAAAAAAGCAATTCTGTCGCCATGGAAGCCGGGAGGGTAGAGTGGGTCGGGGAAGTCAAAGCGTTGAAGTTCAGTGTTTTCCAAATATGTCACTTAGAGCCTGAATGCTTTACATTTCTGTTTTCTGTTTAATATTAGCTGTAAAAGAAAACATTGCTTGAGCTGGAAAATTAAGCTTTGTTTCCCATGTGCCAAAATGGAAACTTCTGATAATTTCAAGGCCTTTTTTTTAAAAAAACTGTTTCAAAAACAGGAAGCGAATGAAAAGTAACCCCTTTTCAAAATTGTTTCATTTTCAAGGAATCAGCATTATCTGAAAAGAAAGTTTCCTGAGCGGCACCACTGGCATAGTCACCAATGTTTTTAGGCCTTCTGGTATAAACCTCTTAGCCATCCTTTTCCTTTCCAGAAGATTTTTCCATGCCATGTGCTAACTAGTACAATTGGAAATAGGCTGCTGGACAGGGATAGACTTTGATTTTAATCAACCCATTATCCAGCAGCTCCCGTTGTTGCGCACAAGCTGTTCTTGCCTCTCTCGGCCGAGCACCAGTGCTAGGAAGGGTCGGCCCCCGGCTCAAAGGATGCCAGCAGTACCAAAGGGTTGGGTAAAACCAGCTGGCACTTGAATACGATGGGAGTTTAGTTATTTTGAAGTATAGGGGCCGCCCTGTACCACCCACTCAGGTTTGATGTCAGTATTTTTTTGCTGAGGCTATTTTGGCTCTTGCTTTTGCAGTGGTAGTTGTGAATGCAAATGTGAGACATTGTAGAAGCTTTTCTTGTCATCATTGAGTCTTCCTAACTGCGAGGGGGAACAGTTCTTTTATCAGACACCAGGAGTGTAAAAGTAAAACTTTTTGTCTACTCTTTGAGAAATCCTGGGCAGGAGGACCAGGTATGAGACATTCTCTAAAGTCTTACAGTTTTACAAACAGTAGTCTTGCGAACCAAGGGTGTATGAGAAGTAATGAAGGAGAGCAATGACTTAGAGTAATTGCATTTAAAATAAACATATCTTGAGTGCAGAGTATGCATGATGGTCACTTGCCAGGATGCACTTAATGGCCTAAGAAGTCTTGACTAAACTTCTTGATTACGGTCAATAATCCATTCATTTTCTTATCTAAATATGTCTGTCTTGTTGTTAGACATGTCACTAAGTTTTCCCAGCCGTAATCTCTGAATTAACGCTCATCTTGCTGCTTAATTTATCTTGATATAAACAAGTCTGGTACTCCTCTTTACAGCCCCGGTTTTCCCAAAGGAAGATTATTAATTACCCAGCCAGCCTGTACCCATAGTAAATGCATTCCTGCGGCTCTCAGATGGCAGAATGGCAATTCCTACTGCCATATGTGATCCATTTCGTGTTTCTTCTTGTTTTGGAGTAACACAAAGCTTGTGGGAAATTGGTAATTGATGGTGCCCTTGCAGAAAGTGGCTGAAGTTTTCTTTGATGTGGTTCTGGTGGCCTTGTGAGGTGCGTTCCTGCAAGGTAGGCTTTCAGAGCTGCCCTGGCTCCTTCAGGCACTGTTTGTGCCTTTGAAACTATACCCATGCAACTGCTAATTGGTGTCCTGCCCCATGGCATCTACTGTTATTACCACATCCTGATATTTAAGCGTATTAGAAATCCAGGAAGTGTTCTTATATTTGGCCTGTCTTTTATTCAGCATCCAGATGAGCAGACAGCATTTTTGCTGGGGAAGAGAAGGTGGTCTGGTATTTTTTGTGTTTTGGTTTGGTTTTTGGCTTGCATTTGTTGGGGATTGTTTTTTTGGTTTTTTTTTTAAAGTTTAATTAAGGAGAAAAAGAAAAAAGGATGAGCACACTGTGGAAGCCCAGATAGCTGTGCCGACAGGAAGTTGCATGAGGGTTTTTAGAGCCGACTATTAGGAATGCAGGGAATTGGCCAGGACTGAGGGTGAAAACAAAGTAAGGTATATGATCCATACCATGCTCCAGCTGGAGCCTGTGCAGGAATGTGCAGCGGCACGCGGTGCCAAGGCTGTCCTGGCCAAGCTGTGGAGAATACTGCCGGCCTCCTCTCCCCTTCCCTTCCCCCCATTGCTTTCCACATTCTGAACTGATTAAAACAGAGGAAGTAGCACATTGAATGTTGGATCTGGCTCGAAAATCGAAGTCGTCTTCTCGTTCACAAGGACTGGATTGTTTCAGCTTGTTGTGTCACTGCTGCTGGAGAGAGGGGAATTTTTTTTTGTCTCTGTAATGTTTGATACTTGAGGGAAAACAGCTGGAACTGAGCATACTGGATCAGATGCAAAACGAAACGGGATGCTGGGGAATATGGACTGCACTGTATATCTGAAAAGGTCAGAGTTTTCCCTTGGTCAGTGCTGGAGGAATGCTGTGTCCATCTTAATTCCAGCCTCGAGAGCCTTCAGGAGGAGTGTAGGGAGCAGGGAGGAGAAAAGGAATATTTTGTAGCTGTGGCAGTTCGTGAGTGAGGCAGATGAGGTCTCCTCCTTCCTTTTCCTTCCCGTCTCTTTCTTATGCTGCTGTTTTTGATTTTCTGGGAAGACGGGGGAGGGGGGGAAGAAAAGTCGTCAATGACAGAGCTTCAGTTTGGAGAAGCTGTTTATAACCAGGTTTAAACAGCAAGTTCTGAGATGCCAGACAGACCAGTGACTGACCCAAACCACAGGAGCATAACTGGTATGGTAAGAAGAGCCCTGGGAAAGATCGTTGCCTGAAACATACTGAGAGAGGACGTGGAAGTAGTTATTACACAATGCATGGGAAGAAAGACAAGGGCAGGAATGCATTTCAGTGCCTACGATCTTACGTTTCACAGATTTAGAAATCAAAATGGTATGTCGTGCTTTCAGAAAAAGAAAGAAAAAAAAAAAGAAAAAATGAAAACCCTCAGTAATTTAAATGTTTCTCTCTGACCTGGTCTGAAAATATAACGCCAGTTAGAGCTGCATTGACACAGCGCAGCAGATGAGCTGGGTTAACCTGACGTGAAGGAGCAAGCCATGGAACTACTTCTTTATTAATATTCCCTTTGTTTCTTTGCCAGTCAAGAGAACAATCCGATGATGAAACAGAGGAGTCGGTGAAGTTTAAGAAGTTACACAAGCTTGTGAATTCTACTCGCAGAGTCAGGAAGAAACTCATAAGAGTGGAAGAAATGAAAAAGCCCAGCACAGAAGGTAAAAAGCAATATGCATATGGTTAAAACTGCATGTGTGAGTATGTGTTTCTGTTGAGAGGGGACAGAAAGTGGAGGGCTGGGGGAGGGAAGGGTGGGAAAGACTGCCTGGTCTATGGTGCATGCCTTACCCAAGTGATTGCATTTTGATACTGTGGAAGGAGGAAAGTGACAGCTTGGGATGTGGTTACTGCTGATCTCTTGGTATTCCCAGAGCAGCGCTGGAGAGCCCCTCATTAAGAGATTAGAATTTGGTTTATGCTTTATGCCTCATGCTGGGGAACCAATCCCAGGCTCAGCAGGGAGGTAAGCAGAGCCACCACCACGTTGCTCCCTCCTCCAAGGGCTGGTACACAGGACACAGGTGAAGCTCTTGCTAGTTTGGGGAGGGTATTATCTGTTTGGTGGTACAGTTGTGCCACATGATATCATCCTGTGGCAAGAGACAGCAACTCTATCAGACATTCTTGTGGCATAGTGACTGCCTTGTGTGATATTAACTCCTCTGCTTCTGGGGGAACCTGCTTGCAGTTTGCCTCCTGAATGAGCCCCGCTGTCAAGAGAGAGGGGGAGAAGGAGAGAGAAGGGAGGAGGGTGGAGAAATGGGAAGCAGAGTTCAGCCCCTGGGAATGCCATGAACATGCTGTAGAATTAACTCTAGATGATCTGTACCCGTGTGTGAGCACTCAGAATAACAGAGCCTGAGCCTCAGGACTGCTTGAGTCCTCACTGGACTTTGGGCACCCCTCTACATTAGTGGCCTTCTCAGGGCCATATGCTGATTCCCCTCAGCTTTGCAGTGAGCTGAGCTGTATTGTAATTCCTTCCTGGTGTATTTAAGGAGAACGTGTGCATCTTGGCGATGTGGCAGGAAGCTGTTGGCAGATTTATGACCTAGCCTGCCTCTCTCGTGCGTGATGGTGGTGTTACTGGCATGAAAGGCACAGTCTAGAGCTCTGGACTGGGCAGCTGTCTTGGTCTCAGAAGGTTTCATCACCTCATAGGGTGAGCGTAAAGCTGGGTTGCCTTAGAAGCAAAAACATGGTTTATGAGAAAGGGCAAACAAAACAGGGCTATTTTTCCTCTGCAGTGGGGAGAGCACCCCAGAGAGGCCTTTCCTACCCCCCTCCCTCCCTCCCTACGGGCCTGGGAAAAGCTGCAGGGAGCAATCAGCCAGAGGCTCCATGGGTGGGAGCAGCTACAGGAGCACACAGTCCAGGGCTGCACAGATTCTCTCTCCAGCATGTTAACTCTCTGTGGTGCTCTCTAGTCCCTCTCTCACAGGGCTTCACCTCCTTACTTCCTTTTCACCTTTAGTCTTTCACCTAAGTGTCCTGGTTCCTTCAGGTGTTTTTTTCCACGGTTTTCCACCCCTGTGACCCCCAGAAAAATCACTGAATTAACAATTATCTAAAACAAAATTTGCTTTGCTTCCTTCTTTCTCCATCTCCTGCCGATCTTCTGTGTTTTAACTGCTGTTTTTTCTGAATATTTTATCTACAATTCTGAGTTTGCACTTCATCTAGCACTCTGGAGTTCCTTTGTAAATTGGCTCTCAGGGAACTGTAACAAAACCAATTATTGCTAAATAACAACATGGAGTACTTCTGCATAACTTCTACATATGTAGAAGGCACCTTAAGTAGCCAAGTCTATATTAGGAGTAGATATCTATGACTTCTTTCAGTGAATTCTCCCCACACCCAAGTTTTCATGTGGCGAATTAAAAGTGCTTCATACATGCTGCCCATACTTCTGTCTCATAATGTAGGTCTGTGTTCCCCTTTGGATATGTCAGAGGGCTCTACAAGATCACAAAAAATACTGGGGATTTGGGGATTGCTGTCTTACCTTCCAAGTTAACTGCAGTTGACCGGATCGGTTCTTGGGCTGTTTGCTGTTCTTACATGAACCTGTGTTATGAATGTGAAGTAATGTGAAGTCCTAGATGGCTAGGTTTAGGGGAACTGGCTCTAAAATTTGATTGAGTAACATCAGTAAAATTTCAATAAATTCATTAGTGTTCAACAGCCTTTAACAAAGTGTGAGAGTAGGCTTGGTTTGAAAATTGACATGCAGTTCTCCAGAAGAAAAGTTCCTTGTAATTCTCCTCAAAAAATTCTTCACAAAGAACAGCTTTGCCAAATTTCCCTTATACATTCCCTTATACATTCCTGTAGTTTTTAAAGAAAACTACACTAGTCCCAATTGCTTCTCCCACATTTCTACTATTGACTCTGTTGCACTAAATATAAATCTAGATGATCTGATACTCACTAGAATGTGCCAATATCTGAATCCATGTGTATTTTGTGTTAGTCTGCTCCTAGTGAGCTAAATAACTGAAGCTTCCTAGTCCTGGGCACCATTCTTATATAGCATTTAAAAACAAATCACATCTACATCTGTGTCATTATGGCTTGGTGTCATGGACTCACTCCAAATAACATCTGTTACAGTGTTGACACACAATGCATATTTTACAAGCTGTTTAAAAACATATTTACTCAGTGGACTAAAGTTGTTTATCAGCACATATCCAGTCCCAGGAGAATGTCTATTTTCTGTTCAAATTGAGAAGTAGAGGGGGAAAAAGCAAGTTGGAGAGTCCGGTGAAAGTGGTGTCAAAATCAGACTCCAGTTTGCAGACCTACCCGAGAAAAGTTCTCAAGAGTGAAAGTTGTGTGATGTGAACCACTATCCCTTCACTGTCACAGCGAGCTTGATCTTGGTAAAATTGCATATTAGGTTTCAGCAAATATATATGAAACATGTTTTGCCAACAGAGTGAACTGAAGGTGAGACAGGAAACCTGTACATGGCAACTAATCTTCTTTCAACTTGAAGTGTGTCCCGTGTTAGTAAATCATAAGTGTTTGGTAATGGTTCAATTTTAGCTCTGCTCTAAGGCTGCGGAAGCAATCAAAAATGAAGGCAAAGTTGGGTCATGCAAGAAATTTATTTTGGCAAGGAGTAAATACAGTCACATTTCCACGTGTGTTTCTGGTACATACCTATGCTGTGAAATTTGTCAGGCAGGACTGAGGAGGATGTGTGCTCTTGTTTGACTCTGTTCTTGTTACTCCAGCTAATACCTGAGCCTATACTTTGCTCAGAAGAAAACACCAGAGAATAATTTCTTAAATGGTAAATGTGAAAAGGAATTGCAGTTTCAGGTCCTTTATTCCCCTCTCTCCATTCAAAAAAGGAGACCTGGCTGTTTGCCCATCTGCAGTACTTGCATTGCAAAACTACTTCTTCTCTTTCAGTGAAATATGTATTTGGTGAAAACCAAGTGTTTCTGTCATTACCAGGACACTGTTAAAACTGTCACACCCACAATTTGACCTACTTTATTTTTTTCTTTGTATCTAATTAAGTAAATTCTGTGTTTAAATTGGTACCTATCAAGAACCCCAAAACTTTCCATTTTATCCCAGAGCTCAGCTCCATAACTTTCTGGGGAAAAATACTACTTTCTGCAGCAGCAGCACTGGGTATTGGCAAACTGGACCTGAGAGATAATTGTTTGGTTTTTAATACCTGTGTATACTTCTGACTTCTCAGTAATTGCACTAGAGCTGAGCACCATATGCAAGTATCGGAAGAAAAACATGAGAAACAGATCCTAGTTCCAGCTTTTAAGGGGTTCTTTGTGCTAGAATCTGTGGTCTTAGCTGCAGATTGAAGAGAGAAACGTAAAATTATGATGAGTTTACTTACAGGATGCTGCCATCTGTCTACTGTTAACTCATCCCAGAACTCTCACTTCACAAATGGAAGGAACTGCTTCCGGTTTATCCACTTGCAAGTACCTTCTGGGCTGTTTATATCAGGAAGTTTTCTTCCATTTTAAGTGGGTGATATTGTAAATAAATACAGTAAGGCTGTAGAGGGAAACATCTTAAAGAATTGAGTGATGACACGTGTTGTGCTGGTTTTGTCTCCTGTAGGTGTGGAAGAGCATTCACTTGACAACTCTCCTATACTGGATGACAGATCGGCACTTTACTCTGGAGTTCACAAGAAGCAATTCTACTTTGACAGCTGTGAAAAGCAGCCAGAGGACGACTCGGACTCACTTACTACTTCTCCCTCATCCAGCAGTCTTGATACTTGGGGACCTAACCGGAAGCTGGTGAAGACCTTCAGCAAAACAGACAGCCGTGGCCTTATCAAGCCTCCCAAGAAACTCGGGACATTTTTCTCTTACCCAGAAGAGGAGAAGACCCAGAAAGTTTGCCGCTCCTTGACAGATGGGGAAATGAAGAAGAGCCTCGGCTCCCTGAGCCATGGGGTAAGTACAGAAAGCATTTGCTTTTATGACAGCAACAGGCACAAGCACCATCTTCTGGTGTCCCTGGAGGAGATTCAGAGTGTAAGGAAGCAGATCCGATTGAAGAAAATGGATACTAACTATTCCTGTTCCAGAGCTTTTCTTTGCCAGCGCCCTGCTAGGAAAGGAGCATCCACTGCAACTTGCGACCTACAACTACTGCGGCACAAAACGAAAGGGGGTGGAGGTTGTGGCTTCCCAAACAGAAGGCTACGAGGGCGCACTTCTGTCAGCGAGTTCAATATTACCTATGTGGTGGAGAGAAGCCTGTACAGTCACCTCAACCTCTCACAGCTGGTGCATCCCGTTACTGACAGGACCCTGAGTAAGGCCGACAAGCAGGACCTGAGGAGATGCCTGCTGGAGGAGGATGAGGAGGCCAAGAGGAAGTGGGCTGCTACAGTGGATCGCTGTACTAAAAGGGTTCTCTTGAGAATCCACCAAAAGTCTGTGAGTCAAAGAGTTGCCATGAAGGTGGCCTTCCAGTTTCCGTGAGGTTGCAGTCAACGCTTTCTGCTTTATACTTTTAACTAAGATTCAGTGCTTTCTGCTTTCCTTTCTGTTAGAAACTCTTAATCGCTGTAATTCAGCTCTAAGGGAAGAGCTTGATATAATACCGTCAGAGAAGAGTTTTGTTGAGCCTGCAGTTTCAGAATACTTTAGTGAGAGAGCAAATATGACAAAATGCTGCCTTTTAAATTCACCTAGTGCAGAAATTGAGATCACTGGTGAACAGAAGAGCTTTGAGTTGCTATAGACATGTTCTTTGTGATGCTTTCGAAGTCAGTATTTTCTTAAAGAAATGCCAGGAGATTAATAAAATTTTCAGAGGATTAGAGCATCTTTAGTCAACTATGCTCTGCTTCTCTCCTGCTGTCATTGCCTCATATTGGCCTTCCCCTTCTCAATTTGCGTCTTACCAGTTCACCCACCCAGCTCTGTATTATCGATTACGCACATAGCTGCAGAAGGATAGGGATTTTTACAGAGGCTTTTACATTATGTAGACACTGCCCTCCTGCTTTCTGCTCACCACCACCAGAAGTGCCCTTTCTGCAGTGTCCCTGGCCCACTGCTCTTTCTTACTAGCATTGGGTGAAGGTGGCACCGTCTCTCAGAGAGTTGTGGAAGGGGAACCAAGGGTGGCCAAAAAAGAAAATTGTGCTGTACAATGGCAAATTAAGTGATTTCAGCACTCCAGAGAGATCCAAAGCTGCTTCCTGATTACATGACCCAGTTTTACAGTTCCCTTAACCATGATGTTGAGTTTCCTAGGAACTTGCCTTTGAGGCCAGCCAGATCTCCAAAGCTGAGCCAGCCAGTCTGTTGTCTAGTTGACAATGTAGGTATGTTCCCTACTTCAGTGGGTGGAAACAGCAGTGCTCCCATAACATTAAGTAAGACATTCCAGTAAACAATACAGTAGAAACAGCTTTTCCTCTTGAAATGCAATTTTTTTTTAAGAGGTCTCTGCTTCATTTCTTCAGGTGTGAGGTATTCTGGATAGGAGTCACATCACAACCTTGGTCTCCTTGAATAACCTGTGGGAGATGACCAAGCCTTCATGGTTTGATTTTTTTTCTCTTCAGCCACAAAATAGATTGTTTTTTTTTCTACCAAATGCCAGGAACATTCTCTTGACAGTTTCAGTATTTCTTCTGCATTTACTGCTTTCCCTACCACTGACAGGGTACTGTTTATTTTCATAGAAACGTACTCAAAAGACATTGTTTGCCCATAAGGATATTGCAATGATAAGAGAAACCTTTCTCGTCCTTCTGTATGTTGAGTAATAGTGGTATCTCAGGCAAAAGAGCATACTTATATGTGCTAGAGATGCCTTATAATTAAAAAAACCCTCTAAAACTGTTTTTCTAAATACGGATAACGCACATGCTTTTTAGTTCTTCTAATAAGTAGTCTTGCTATAGTAATTTCATTATAAAATCATCTGGCCTGACTTTTCCTTACTCACAGAGGTACAAATGGAGAAGTGCATAGTGGTTGGTTGTTATTGTTGAGGAGCTCCTCAGTCAGCTGCTCCTCCAGTCTTGTTTGAATGGGATAAATGGTGGAAACACGCTGCTCTTACTAGTTTTTTTTCAGCATGCTTCTTCCTGAAACCGCAAAAAGCTGGCAAACTTCAACTAATGCCACTCCTTCTTCCTAGAAACACTTAATGTTTGTTTGCTGCAACCTCAGGGAAATTGGAATGCCTATGTATTCAGTGGAACTGGTCACTCTGTCTTGCCTTGCCATTCATTTTTGTCATTTATATTTGTTTCAGTGCAGTGACCTGGACAAGCATGAAATTTTCAAATCGCATCAATTTTTCTTTTCTCCCAAAATGATAATACTTTTGATTGCATGGCCATTCCATTGAATATCCCTCTCCCCATCCACAGACTTTTTGTTTGGTACAGTATTGCCAGGGTTGTTACTGGAGTCTGAAGGTGGAAGTCATATGTTAAATGTATGGGGAGGTTCATAATGAAACACTAAGCATCATTAATATGGTACATTTATTCAGAAGTTTTTAACCAACAGACATTTTGCTTTCTGAGAAGGCTGCTTTAGGAAGAGCTCTTGCTGGTTTGACGGACAAGTTTGCTCAGAGCAGTTCCAGATGTCCTCTCTTCATTGCTGGGATCACCATACACTGTAGGATTAGTTAGAAAGGACTCTTCACAGAAGGATGACATTATTCATAGCTAAACGTGCTGTGCTTTAAAAACTGATCTTATTACTTGTGGCTGGTCTCAAAAGTTTTCCAAAAACAATTTCTAAAAGCTATGCCATAGTCACATTGCCTTCCGGGAAAAAACAACAACAACAAAAAAAACCCCAACCAACAAACACTTTAAAAAAATTGTACATCACATCAGTCTTTTTAATGTGTGTGGGGCCTACTCAAAGCTGGCTTTGACTTCTAATAGAGTTGTGGTGGGTGCATTCCAGCACTGTAGATACACAGGACCCCTCACAAAAGCTAGAAAAGAAAACTTTAAAAGCTCTTAATATATATGCTGATTCGCACTGAACAGGGCAGGAAGAATGTTTAGTTTAATAGAACTCATTGTTACAATTGTTTACTAAGTGGCACAGTTTATAGAGCCTGCTTCATCCTCGTAGAGTGTTGAAGCAGACTGGTAGTTCTCAGGTGGTAGGGTCCTCACTGACTCACAAGTACACACAGCACTGACTGGGCAATCTTTAGTAGGTCTGATCCGATGCCTACCTGAGTCTTCAGGTGTCTTTGAAGTTACACTTTTGGGTAGAACTTATGGTTTCCAACTGGTTGATCTTCTGCCTCCTGTTTGCCTCAACTCTAACACTGAAAAGAATACTTATAATAGACTCACAACCCACACTTGGAGCCTGGATTTGAAGCTGTGCAAGTAAATTATAGCTGCCATGCTTTCATTTCCCTGGATTGCCAGGTACTTGAGCACTGTGCAGCTGGTTGTTCAGTGGCCAAATAAAAAGTCAAAGGTTTTACCTTTTGGATCTCAAAGCAAAAGCTGGATTCTCTCTCAGCCCTCTAAGCATCTAATCTTTTTTCAAGGGGTATCAAAGCTTTAGCAGAGACTCATCTGCCACAGTTAAACAATGGTTGGCTGTGGAAATGCAGCTGTACTGAGTTTGGTTGCCCTCTGCTCCTGGGAGGGAAGCAGTTTCATAGTGCCAATTTTCTTTTTTTAATTCAGGATGATTATGATAAACTGCCTCTATGCATTCAGCCAAAACTAACTCACACCACTAGGTGATTGTGGCACTGTCAACATAGCATGCTTTCTCCCAGAAGTAGCAGAGCTTGTGTGTATCACCACAGGCATGATGGTAAATACCTACTCTGGAATCAGGGTTTGCTGAGTCTCTGAGAACACAATCCCTATGGATAGCTAGGCTGGCTTTCCCTCCTTCTTGCCAAGGGTTTTGCCCTACAAGGCCTCTAGCGTTTCCCTGTGTTTCAGTGGAAAAGGAGTCTATGCAGCTATTCCCAGAAGGTAGGTTATTCAATGCTTTAAAATATCAGTGGTTCTCTGTTTCAGTGCTACTGTGGACTTATTTATGAAGCAGATGGGAGTGCTGAGCTGGAGTTGCCAGCACCCTGGAAAACTTGATGCATAAGATCAACAGTTTCCTCAGATCAAAAAGTCTCTTTTGTTTTTAAAAAGAAGAGTAAGCAATAGATGACTCAACAGCAGCAGACCTTAGGCCAAGGAGTTGTCTCTGGAAAAGGCAAATGACTCAAATTGCTTTATAACAGATTTCTTGATTTATAATCTCCCATCCTTTTGTTTGTTTGTTTCCATTTTTGCAGACATTTGTGTTTTCACTGGTGTTTTCCAAATCACAGATGTTTTGCGTGAGCTAATCATTGTGATAGAACTGTATCCATCCCTTTTTTTTGTTTTGTGGTGGTTTTTTTTTTGCAGAGGACCTGTAGCTTTGGAGGATTTGACTTGACAAATCGTTCCCTTCATATTGGAAACAGTTCTGACCAAATGGTGAGTTTAAGACAAGAAGGCACAGACTTGAAATAGCATAAAATCAAATGTGCAATAGAGTTATAATAGACTGAAGTGTAATTTAGGTCTGTAATAACAGTTTGGGGATCCAACAAAGCAGAGCATCTCTGTTAACCTCAGACTTCCTTAGCTTTGAGAATAACATATCCACCCATATCCATGTGTGTATAAGTATTTATATACCATATGTGTAAAGAGGCATAAACAAGTGATCAAAGCAGAGATCTGGGGGCACATATGTGGGCTATTCTTATGTCTGACTTCCTCAGAGCATCACCCCAGGCAAAACATACGATTACTATACTTTCTCGGTAAAAATATTTACTGTTTGGAATGATGAGGCAAACTTTCATTCGCTGAAGATCTGCAAGTTATTTGGGTAGAAGTCATTATGCAAGAGATTTATTATTTGTTTTCTCATTGTATCTCAGAGCTCTGGAGTAGACTAGGATCCCATTGTGCTGGGTGCTGTGCAATCGATCTCAGAGCTCTTTGTGTTTAAAAAAAAACCCTATAACCAAAAAAAACCCTTCTCTCCTGAGAATTAATTCCATTTTATGTTACTCATGGTGATCCCAGTGTTGCTGTTGGTCAGCCTGGAGCCAAAAATAACAGAACAGAAATGAGCCAGAACATTATATCAAATGAAATTGCCAGCATATTTTTTCCTTTTGCTCCATATATGTTTTTCTTTTCTGTTTCAGCATTGGTTCTTATAACTTCTCTGTCCAGTTAAATCAAGTCTAAATTGTGAAACATTTTATATGCCAGCATTATATTGTGGTTTTTTGTCAGTTGGGTTTTGGGGGCTTGTTTTTGGTTTTCTATTTGTTTTTTGGTTTTGTTTTTTTTTAACATCATAAATTATCCCTAAATTGGCCAAAATTGTGGGTGGTTATTTCATTCATCAATTTTCAACACAGTAAAAAAGTTGACTTCCAGACTTACAGTGTTTATCTTTAAACACAGATACCTTGGCATATTTTGTTCAGATTGGTTTTGATAAAAGTGTGAAATCTAGATGTTACATTTTTCCCTACAAGCATCAGTAGTGGGACAGATGAGTTAACCAGAATAATGTGTGCACCTCGAGCTTTTATGTAGAGTATAGTGTACACTTATTTTAGGATCTGTTACCTTATGTACCTAAATTGTCCTCAGAAGGATTGTTGAACCAAGTCAGAGACCAAATTCTGTAGACAACCTATTTGGCCAAACAGATTTTGGTCCTTCTTGTGTTGTGATTTTTGAGCACCCTTGCCAGTGGAGGGTGCTGGGAGGAGCCCTGACAGAGCAGTCTTGCTGTGGTTCTTGACACGCTGTAGAAGAAAAGACCATGTTTAATGTCCTGCCTGGACAATCTGAGTAAGGGCTGAGTCATACAAATAAGTTTGGCAAAATGTCAACTGATCCATGTTGATTCTCTGTGTGCGCTTGTGGCGTAAGTAAATACTAGGTATGTTAAGCTGGTTTAGAAAAGGTTAAATGCGTTCAAAGCAGCTGGCCCTTGTTATCCGCTATATATGGACCAGCTAATTTAGTGCAGCAGTACCCTGTTGTGTGTCTTAAGAATAGCTGTACAAGTGTAACCTTCTGCCTTGGTTGATGAATTTAGTAGCTTTTTTTTTGCATTTTTTTTTTATAAACAGTCCACAGTATAACCACAGAGACGGTTATCAAGAGAGGTTAACTGAATGCCTGTCTGAAAATAAAAAGTAAATTTGGGTAGCCAAATGTGGGTACCCATATATATACACACACACAGAGATATATTTGGCTAGGGTTTCAGAGGTGCCTTTACTCCTGCTCAGCTGTATGTAGCATTGACCAACATGAGCCACAACTGCTGTTGTATGTCCTGGCAGGAGGGCTTAGCCTGAAACCACGGAGTTTTCTGTCAGGTCAAACACCCGAAACTCAAAGGGATAAAGGCATCTTAACAGACCCCACCACCTCTGTACACAGTACCTGCAGTAAAGGTAACAAATCAGGCCTTGGGAGTAAGGTACAGGAGCAAGGTCTGTTATGGTGGTTTGCACAAGGTGTCAACAGTGAATTTAGAGCAGCAAACAGGACACCATGCTGCTTGTCCTGTGTCTGCCTGGATATCTCTGTGATGAGTGCTGACTGAGGAAACAAACGGAAATGGCTCTTAATATTTTATAGGCTTAAACCCCGTTTTATTTTGCAGGGCAAAGAAGGAGACTTTGTTTATAAAGAAGTGATCAAATCACCCTCTGCCTCCCGTATATCTCTGGGCAAAAAGGTGAAGTCTGTAAAAGAAACCATGAAGAAAAGGATGTCTAAAAAATATAGCAGCTCTCTGTCTGAGCAGGTATGTAAGGCCTGCAATGGAATCTACGTAATAGTGTTGAAGCGATAATCAATATTGATTTCCATGCTTCAAGGCATCTCTGAAGAAATTTCTAACAAGACTGTCTGGTGTGGCTTATTCCTATGTTCTTATAAAATCCCTTACTGTGAAATGGCTTCCTATAGATGCCAAACCATGAAAATCCATTTTCAGATTTTCATTCAAGTAGCTCATGGGCAGAAGCCTGTGGCTGATGGCATCACACATCTCACTCTGTATCTCCATTTCTTTAGCTATCTTCATTATTTATTAAGGGAACCGGTCTGTGACACAGAGTCACAGTAATATATTTAATCTGCAATTTACACCTTAGTTTAAATTCCCAGCATAACTTCACGTACACGGTTCCTCTCTGCTATTACAGATCTTTTCTCCATCATATCCTGCCCTCTGCAGCAGCCCATTAAAGCAGACACACAATGTAGTCAGAAAGGGGCATCCCACAGAAGATTTTCCTATTATTCTTTCATTACAGATTTTTATAGCTTATTCTTAAAGGCAAACCTGAAGTACATTAGCTGTAAATTAGGCTTTGAATTTCAGTGGCCTAGGAACAATTGCTGTCTTTTTCCCTTCTGGTATATGTTGAGTTCCTTGCTTTGGTGGAGTGTCAAAAATTTTTCGGCATTCGTTTAAAAGCAATCTTGCCTCTTGGAACGTCTCGGTTAACAGCTCGGAAAACCACAGGGAGAGCAGAGCTTTCTCTGGCTAACATCGCCCCCAAGTGGCTCGTACCGGCCGCTGGCCCACGGGGCTGCGCGCAGCCATGGAGAAATGGAAATGGAAAGGGAGTCCCTTTCCCGGATCTGCCTTTTGGTATTAATGCAGAGTGTTAGTGCCTGTGAAAGGAGCAGTTGGGAACATTCGAAGTAACGGCCCCAAACTGTGGAATCTGGAGACAGCACAGAGAGGCAGAAACGTGACCTCATGTTTTATACAAGGCTTTGCAACGTTAGAATCCCTTATCTGTAGGACTGTTACCGATGATATTCATAACCGGGGCAGTGCTACAGTTACAGTTATTTAAATTTACAATTAAAACATTTTAAGGTCTAACATGATTTGATATTGGTATGAAGGTGCTTTGGTGGCTGGCTGGCCTTACAGTGACCCTCAGCAAAGTCTGCCTAAGAAAAGAGATACTTTGAGAATTTACTTTACAGTGCGTTAGCAATACTTCTGCTCTCTAGCTCTCTCCAAGATTGACTTGACCTCTGAAGTCACATGTTGGGATGACATTTTTTCTGATGATTCTGCAGCATGCAAATAATAGGTTTCATCTAAAAGTTTTATGACCACACATCTCCACAAAAGCTCTTCTTGTATGCAAGCTGCAGTTCTTTTGTTTTCAAACCTTTTGGCACAGTAGTTTTAGAATATTTGCGCCTTTCTGGCATCACGACTAAAACTATACACCAATATCTCTTTTTGCATCCAGAAAAAACAAGCAAAAGCTATTCTGGCCACAAGTATTTGCTGCTTTGCTTTAACTGTGCTTCACAGAACCTGACAGGATTTCAATTTAGGAAAGACCTTTTTTTGATTTCCTGTAATGCCTGACTGAATGAAAAAAGATACTGCCTCATTGCACATGTAGCAAAATCTTTTTATACTTCTGCATGTATGTTTAGGAGTACTTATACTATGCACAGGCTGCATGTTGTGGTTAATTCTTTTTTTCTTCACGGTAAAAGAGCAAAGATGTCAATGATTCACTGAAAATGTATATTGCTGTGTGTCTCATGTGCGTTGTCTGATTTGTTTGTATTCATCTTTGTACAAAATCCTAATTCAGAAAGCTGAATTTGGTGTTAGCTGTTCTGCAAGTACTGCTGGCAAAAATACCGTGTGTCATTAAAACCCTTGAATTGGGAGTTTTGTGTAATGTTTCTTTCTTCTCACAATGCTAGCTGTCAGTGCCTATGTTCATTTACCAGATTGAAATGGTTCAATCCCTTTCAGGAGTCCAGCCCTGGGGTCATGCCAGGTTCTCCGCAGTCACCGCCACCAGACTCTGACTCCCTGGACAAACCCAAGCTGAAAGCCGGTGGCTCAGTAGAGAGCCTGAGGAGTTCCTTAAGCGGCCAGAGCTCAATGAGTAAGTTCGGTTGTAATTGTGTTGCTCCGTTTCTGTGGCTTCAGGGAGCAGAGATCTCCACAGTAAGCAGAATCAGAGAAAGTCAAAGCAGAAGTGGTGGTTAAAAAGTAGAAAGGCTGATGGGTTAGTCATTGAGGATTTACAAAGAACAGCAAGCTCGTTGGTGCAGAAATGATCTTTTTTTTGCTTTGTATTTATACAGAGCACTGAAAAAGTGAAATCCTGCTTTCTGGCTGGATCTGCTGGGTCCTGCTACTGTAATATAAATGACTGGAGTGAGAATTACAATCTTTAACCAGTAATAAACAGGCTCATCTTTACACTAGATTTCTCCTGACCACTCCCTAGCCCTCACACCGCCCCCACCCCGAGAGACCTTGAGTTTCTCTCATTAACTAGTTAGAGGGGTGTTACTTAAAACCTCTCTGGTTAAGACTGTCTCTGCACAAAACAGTTTAAGGGGAATACAGATGGTGTGAACTTGTTTCACCTTGAATTACTGACCAAGAGAAATCAAGAACATATTGGGGACAAAATAATAAAGAGAAAGCTTTATTTCTAAAAGAAATGAAAGTGTGTTCTGAAAATCATCCACTTTTGGGGGATTTGATTGTTTTTGGTTTGGGGTTTTTTTGGTAATATCAATACAAAGTGTTGCCATAAAACCAAATTTCTGGGCATGAGGGGCATTCTGGAACCCTCATGCAGGATTCAGAGCTTGTCTCCCGTGTACTACTATGCCTTTTTTGTGGGCAAAACTTCCAAGAAAGATGACATCTTCTGTGATTTACCATGGATGAGACACTAGTCAAACAACTCAGTTGAATATTGAGGGGCTGAATTTAGGAAATCAGGAGTGCAAAGAAGATTAACTCTCCCATCACACGTGTATATAAGAAATAGCAGCATTTAAGGACTTTTAACTTTGATTATCATGGTCTGTAGAAAGACCCATTTTCTGTCTGTCTTCTGTTTGTTTCTGAACCTTTTTCACAAAGAGATTCTTCTTTTTGGACTGACACTATGCCTGTCACACAGGTGGTCAGACCGTGAGCACAACAGATTCCTCAACCAGCAACAGGGAGAGCGTGAAATCAGAAGATGGTGATGATGAAGAGCCTCCATACAGAGGACCTTTTTGTGGAAGAGCCAGGGTTCACACTGATTTTACGCCAAGTCCTTATGATACAGACTCTCTGAAGCTCAAGGTATCAGCTATATCTGTTTTTAATGGGTCAAATATTTATTGTGGCAAAATTATTCATTAAGAGCTCTTTGCAAGCATTATGCATTTCTTGTCTTTTAATGAGTATACATGTGTTTTTAAGCCCTCTAACCTATCTTATTCTGATAAGAATCAAGATTTGCTTGAATTATAGAAGGTTATATAATGTAAGTAAGTATTAGTATTTCTCCACATCCAGAGACAGACATTTCTGTCTTCAGTTTCTGGAAAATTAAAAATGTCCCACAAATTCATTTCCATTTTGCAAGGATTTGTTTGAAGGATTGGAAAAATACTTTTTCTGCCACAATGAATTAACCCAACAATGGAAAACTTTTCAAAATCCTTGGAAGAAGTATGAATACTACACATAGTGCCTCTTAAAGGCATTTCAATAAATATAACTTGTTTTGAGTTAATATTGAAATACCCTGCAGACTATGAGTTGTCACCCCCCTTTAATGTTTTCTGGATATCAGCTTTTATTATTTTCAGTTGTGCCATATTCATATCTTACTCCTTGCATTCGTTACTTAATATTCTGAGGGCAGCTAATTCCTATTAAAGCAGATGTACGTAAGATAATGTCTTGAAGGACAGAAAAATAGTTGTGCATTATTTCTTTGTTATGGTCAGGAGCATATTAGGAAAATCAACAGTGTTGCATGGTTCCTTCTGCATATGCCTTGTTTCCTCAGGAGATTTGATGTGAGATTGTGCCCATATACACTGAACATGTTCTTATTTGTAGCAATTTCGGATAGTTGCACAGCTTAGAGACAGTTGTACACAACAGCAGTGCTTGCTTGAATATCCACCAGTAAGCATGTCTACATGCCTGCCTTCCTTCCTTCTTTGGTCTGCAGAAAGGTGACATCATTGATATTATCAGCAAACCCCCCATGGGCACTTGGATGGGCCTGTTGAACAACAAAGTTGGCACTTTCAAATTTATCTATGTGGACGTGTTAAATGAAGAGGAAGAGAAGCCGAAGCGGCCAACCAGGAGACGCCGGAAAAGCAGACCACCCCAGCCCAAGTCAGTTGAGGATCTCTTGGAACGCATCAACTTAAAGGTCCAATTTCTCTCTTTCTGTTTACCCTTCGGTTTTGCTTGTGGGAAGGTGGCCACACCTTTGGAGTTGTTAGTTTTGAAAGCTGCACACCAGATGCATAATCCTAAGGATCATGACACCACTTAGCAGAATCAGGTCTTGGCTGCAGAGTGAAAATGGCTGAGGCCAGGCAGAATTGGCTGCCAGGCTTGATGAAGTGCTGCATGCTGCAGTCCGTATGCACTTGGAGGTTGTGCTTTGTTGCATAGTGTGACTACTAGCTAACACGCTTCAAAAGCAAGCAAAAAGTGTAAAATAACAATAATTACACTGTCTTTAAAGAGGAAGTTCTTCACTTCGTTTCTGTTCAGAAGAGCCTAGGGATAAAGAGATGCAGCTGTCACACATCCTTTGTACCTCTCCCTTCATACAGAGCTGTGCCATATTGTGTGTCAGAGTAGCATGCTACCCAGACCATTTCATACAGTGCATTCCAAATACAAAAAATATGTGCAGCATTCTTGTTCTGGCACAGCTACCTCCCTGTACTCTGACCAATGTTTATACAAGCTATGATCCTATAATTTTGCTGTTATACAGTGGTTTGCATTTGCTAAACTACTGCTTTTTTTTTGCTGGTTGTGAAAATCTCTTCTAGTATCTTTATTGGACAAAATAAGTTGAATGAAATAAGCTGTCTTACAGCTCTTCCTTTTTTTTTTTCCTGTTATGCAGGAGCACATGCCCACTTTTCTGTTCAATGGTTATGAAGATCTGGATACCTTTAAGCTTTTAGAAGAAGAAGATTTGGATGAACTGAACATCAGAGATCCTGAGCACAGAGCTGTTCTCCTCACAGCAGTGGAACTTCTGCAGGAGTATGATAGTACGTGGGATGTTTGAGGTTTTCAGTTTTGCTAGAGCTCTGCCAAGAACCTTGTGAACCCCTTAAACCAGAAAACTGATTCCAGGATTTTAATCTTTTCCCCTAATCTAGTTATTTCCAGGGTAATCCTGTGTAACAACATGCAGATTTTTGAGGAGTGACTTAATACTTGTGTTTGTTCTGCCAGAATTCTTTTGTTTGTATAAGCTGAGCTACCCAACTTAATCGAGTGATGTCAAGCATACAACACATACCTTTAGAATACTGATGTTCGGAAATAAATCCCGAGGTAACCTACTCAAAATAAGAAGTTTAGGTGTGGAGAATAGGAAAGAAGAAACTCGGGAGACTAGAGGGAAGAGATTAAGGTCATCAAGGGTAAGAAAAAGAAAAAAGCCCTGAGGACTGTGGGGAAGGATAATGTGAATTAAATATGCATATAATTCTTGGCCTGTGAATTTCAGTGTGGTACAGGTAGCTTCAGGTTGGACACGTGACAACGCAGCAATTTTCAAAGGGTGAAAATATATCACTCAAATGCAAAGAGTGAAAGATGGTGACCCAGCTATTGTATTGGAGGTGCAGCAATGCAATTCTGCCCGTTGTACAGATGGTCTCGGGCAAGTGGTTGCAAAGATGAGGGAAACAGAGTAAGCCATGGCAGTCAGATTTGATAGTGACTTTGCTGCACAGGAGGAAGCAAGACTCTACCATCTACATAGTAGCCATGGTAAAGTAGAATCATTTGAAAAGCAAATGTAGCTTGAGATGGGAATTTAGATGCGCTCAATACCTAGTTGCAGCAGCCTAAGACAGTACTGAATTCCCCCTTTGTCTCTAAGCGTCAGCAGAAGTTTAATATCCCACTAAGCAGAATCAATGGAATGGATTGCATGAGGGCTTTCTCAGCAGCTTCTGTGCAAATTCCTATGTTTTTGCTTAAACTGCCATAGCAGCAATGTAAACACCTGCTTATTAAGTAGGCAATGCTTAATTCTGTTATAGAGCGATGTGTGGTTAGTATCTCTAGACAATGCAGTGCGGCCTGAGCTTTCACTGACACGTAGATTTTGTTCATTTCATTTCCCAGAGGCATCCACATTTCTCTGTCCTCCTCGACCCCTCAATAAAACTGCAGTTGCAGAAATAGATTCTTTTCACTTATATCAGAATAGCTTTCCGTCACTTAATGTACGCTTCTCTTCATTATTTGCAGACCCATTTAGAATGCTTGCTTCCCTGAAGTAATAATTTTTTTTAGGGCCTTTCAATTTTGGTTTGAAAACTTGAAGAACTATGTGATAATGGTCATTGAAAAGTATAAATTCCAGCTTCAAGTCAGGGAGATGAGGAGAAAGAGAAGCGCAGACCAGACAGCTATAACCTGGGAGGGGCAATAGCACTTAGTTCTGCCCCATAATTACCTTCCATGTGCTGAGAATAGGAATTGGAATAGCCATTTTTGACATTTTATTGCAGGGAAAAGAAAACAAAACATAAACTGTATCCTTGCATCATGAAGCTTCAGATTTAGTTTCTTTACAAAATATGATTTCTGACCAAACATTCTGGGTAAATTGCTGGGATCCAGCCTATGCAGTCTGCATGGACCACACTTGAGTGTTGGCTCTTTGCACAGACCAAGGAAGGAAGGAATTTTTACCACTAATCTCTCCCTTGTTAAGGGACAGTATCTAACTTTGCCAGGTCCGTTCCTGATCCTTCCTCTTGGTCCTTTCTGTAAAGTAGGTCAGGATTAGGATTATTATTTGTTTTTAATTGATTTGGTTCTTTTCAGTGCCTTTTGCTTTGGGTGTTAGGGGTTTTTTTTAATTCTTAGAAAGAACTTTGACACCATCATTTTAAACAGATTTCAGTGGTTGTAAGTTGCAGGACTTGGCCTCAAGGCAGCTGAGGTGCACACACGGTCCATTCTGCTTTCATTACATACCACGCTGCTCCCCCATATTCGTGCTGAGGCTGTTGCTTAATCCTTTACCAAATGGGGTGTTTGTTTACAATATTTGTGATGGCTTTTCCTAATGCTACTTCTTTTCTAAAAGAGTGATCTGATACAGTTAATGCAACAGTGAAGATCAGAGAATCAGAATTGTTTAGGTTGGAAAAGACCTTTAAGATCATCAAGTCCAACCGCTAACCTAGCACTGCCAAGACCGCCACGAAACAGTGTCCCTAAGCACCACATCTCCATGTCACCAGCCAGGGACGGTGACTCAACCGCTTCCCTGGGTAGCCTGTTGTAATGGTTGACAGCCCTTTCATTGAGGAAATTTGTCCTAATACCCAGTCTAAACCTCCCCTGGCTCATTTTGAGGCCGTTTCCTCTTGTTCTATCACTTGTTACCTGGGAGAAGAGACTGACCCCCACCTCTCTACACCCTCCTTTCAGGTAGTTTTAGAGAACAATATGGTCTCCCCTCAGCCTCCTTTTCTTCAGGCTACCCCAGTTCCCACCATCGTAAGACTTGTGCTCTAGACCCTTCACCAGCTTTGCTGCCCTTCTTTGGACAAGGGTGTTGGAATCAGCCAGATTTTCTGTTTGCCTGTTTTTCACTGTATTCTCGCATCCTCTAGGTAACAGCGACCAGTCAGGATCTCAGGAGAAACTTCTCATTGAAGGCCAAGGCCTAACCGGATGCTCTCCTCGTGATTCTGGCTGCTATGAAAGCAGTGAAAACCTGGAAAATGGTAATGGTGACAGCAATGAGCCTTATAATCCTTGCATCCTTTATTCAGTACATAACTTCACATACTTTCTGCTCCAGTTCCTGGCTAACACAAGCTACTTCATACTTGACTTTCTCCTTTTCTCTGGCTTTTGGCTTGAGCCATTGGTCTTCATTGCTACTGTTTCTAATTTATTTATTTATTTATTTGCATGGGTGGGAAAAAGATCACAATTCACAAATTATCTTTTTTTTTGTGGTCCTAAGGCAACAGGCACTCTTGCTGCCATTCCCTGCCTTCTGCACATCCTGTCATATTCTCATGCAGCCGTGCCTTCTGAGGCTCGCACTGGTTGTGCTCCAACAATCCATGTCTAAAGGACCACTTGCAATGGAGAAGTCACTGAACTTGACTGAGATGAGGAGGATTTCTACTAAACCCATACAAAAACTGTTTCGAAAAAATGTTCTGTGTCGTAGGCCATATTTTTGTGTTTGCCTAGGTTGTATGTTGCATTCTCCTCCGATCAGAAGCCAACTGCAGAGTTTCAGGACTTTTTAGTGTATGAACACTAGCAAGTTAAATTAATTGTGAAGTTGGCAAGGAAATAAACTATTAAAAAACACGTATGATGCCAATTTTCATTACCTTATCTTGTATCAGTGAAAGGTGATACACTGAAAAATTACCAGTACAGATGATAATAGAGATTTCTCTCTCTGTTCTGAAGAAATCAGGTGGTTGCGCTGACTGAGCAGCCTTTACTTGAGGCATGGTGTAAACTTGTCATTAGGGATAAAATATTAAAATAGATGAAATTGGTTTGAGCTTGGCATTACCACTCCAAGCATTTGAGTCATGGTGTGGCCTCAGACTGCCTGATTTCATTCCTAACATCCAGCATAAACAGGAAACCAAGAACAGAATAAATATAGATACTGTACACCCCTTGTAGAGGCTGTTTTTCCAATTTAGAACGTGAGCTAGATCTTTCTCTGAGTATGCACATTTTCTGTTGGTCTGCCACTCAGAAATAGCCATTTATTGAAGAAAATTGCAATTTGCTTTGAAGCTGAATGTCTGAAATCAGCAATATACTAAATTCCTGAAAGCAGAGAGAATTTTTTCTTGAAGATGAATCACACAGTATGCATGCTGGAATATAATCATAGCTAAATATATGGTGCATGTGACAGTTTTCTGTCCTTTTTATCTAAGTGCCATCATAATGATAGCTCTAGCACTGAGGCTAAATTGCTGCCTGTACGTTTTCCTTATTTTAACAATATAATAAAATCCTTAGAAAGCTATTGTCATTGCCTGTCTGCTTAGATACTTACATTTAAACTAATATTTCTATCTGAGTTTTTTAGAATGTGAAATACCACTGATGATTTTTATATTGCTTTTCATATATGGCTTGCTGCATTTCTGCATCGTTTTTGCTCGCAAATGCATTTAGTGCTAGTTTTGAAAACCATTATGAAAATAACATTTGGTATGGGATTCAATGAGATAGATTTTGTCAAGGCTGGTTAATCTGAAACGTGCTCCAGCTTCTTTGCAAAGCTCATGGACCATAGTTGTTCATATGCATATTGTTTTCAAAATACCTTGGATTCTCATCTGTTAAAATAAGGATAATTATTTGTCTAGTATAAACATCATAAGGTGCAGATGAGCCATAATAAACTGGACTTCAAAAAGGGGAAATGCATTCTGAGAAGAAACTGGTCTTCAGATTTTCTGGGTAATGGTCATAGGTAATATTTTGATGACTAGTATAGTATCCTGGTTTGGGCTGATATTGGATCTTTTGGCATCAGTTCAAGATTGCATTTTGTCTAGAAAATGTTTTTTCTATGCACTATGGCTGTGGTATAGATGTATCTTTTATAGGTACTTCTCAGGTTCCCACTGCAGAAATATTTGGGTATTCTCACAGGTGTCCACAGTGTACTTACAGGAGCATCATGTTTTTATTCCAGTTTATAGAGAACGAGGAACGTACAGTTTGTGACCTATTCAGTGCTAGACGGGAGGAATTTAAGAGCAGAAAGCGACCATCCATGATCAGACAGCTACTCCATATAGTCCAGTCCTTGGTTTAAAAGAAGGCAGAGCAAGCAAGCTCTCCTTTGACTTCTGCCAACAGTTATTGGACTTGCTTTGTGTGCAAGTGTTGTCTGTCTGAGATCCATTTGGAAACCGTATCAGAAATCTAGGTCTCACAGGATTGGCCAAAAGCAGATAGCTGGAGAACAGTATAGCAACAGAGCAAGCACAGTTGATGCTTCCCAGGGTATTCTTGGGGAATAGATCATTTACAGACTTCAAAAATTGGGTACTGTTTCCTGGCATTCATTCATTTTCCTGAAACTGTTTTTCTTCATGAACATCCCCAGTCTTCCTGAGAACCTCCATACGTAATACTGTCTGTGTTATAAACCTCTGTCATAGTCCTTCCCAAGTCATCTCTTTTCTAGTCTGAGAAGGCCTGATAATGATTCCTTATAGGTCATTTATGTCCCTGATCATGCCTGCCTTCTTTGAACCTTTTATTGTTGTGCTGTATAGCTTTTTTTTAAGGAGAGGGGGGATGTGAAGAGATCAGAATTGCATATGCAATGTGCAGAGCTGAAGAAGCAGACAAACTATGGCTTTATCAAGTGGGATAAGGATATTCTCTGACTTGTTCAGAAACTGAAGCCCAGACTTCCATACTGCCAAGCAGGCCTCCTAAGCACTTAAGTGGTCAGTTCTAATTAGTCAGAAAAGGAAGCAACAGAAAGGTGGCCACATTGCCTAATGTCATGTGCATTTCTACTAGTTTATAATCAGTCAAAAAAGCAATGAGGCTGGGATTGTCTATTGCACCATCATCTTTGTAGTGGCATCAGAGCTATTTGAAATGCACACAAAATATGGCCAGAGAAAGCAATGCCAAAGGGAAGTTAATAAAATCTGGGGTCTGGATCGGCCACTGAATGCATTCTGTGTCTGTTTTGAGTATGATCTTCCATACAGGAAAAAAAATACTAAGAGAAGCACTGAAAGTGTGTTGCTGTGGCGCTGGAAATATTCCCCAAGATAATCTCCTTTCTCCTCAGGCAGATGATGACAGGGAATTGAAAAGTTCCTTCTCTGTATTCTAGTAACAAGAAGTATCTTGAGAGGTGGACGGTGCTTTTTCTAGCAAAAACTGCATCATAACATTAAACAAAAGAGTTAAAGTATGCCTGTAGCTTGAACTGAACCTGGAAACGATATGAATTTTCCATTTCTTTTGTGTAAGGACCAGCTTTGTTATCTTGATTATCACCCAGATACCTGTGTCCTTCTACACACATTTAAATCAGAGATGCTGCTGTGGTTGGTAGCACTATGAAAGGCATTAGGCTGCTAAACTGCACCAGGGAATCATAAGAATGAATTATCAAAAATGCTAACATAAAAAATGTGGTTTAAACCTTTACCTATTAGGTATGCACTTTAACCCTTATAGGGTTGGTTTGTTTGGGTTTTTTTGTTTGGTTTTGTTGTTGGTTTTTTTTTTCTGAGATAGGGAAAGAATGTTACATTTGTGGACATTGTTTACATAGCTCTCCACTTTATGAAAACAACTTAAAAACATATTAAAAAGTCTGCTTTCAGGAAATATTACCTTTTTTTCTTAATGTCTAAGAATCATAATGAAGTTACATCTGGTAGTCAGGAGGAGGGAAGGAATAGGAATAGCTAGAAAAAGAGAAAGCACAGCTGCCCTCCTGATTTTGCTCTTGACTTATATCTATGTAAGAGAAGTTACTTTCTGAACCCCTGCCCTTTGTACAAAACAACAACATTGAACCCAGCACTTTTTTCAAACCAACTTGAAGCAGAGAGCTTAAAGATTGCATGTTCAGTTATATATTTTATAGACAAAATATTTTGAACTTCCTTCAAGTCTCTCCACATTTGTATTTTTTGGAAAACAAGGCTGGAATGAACTCAAGATTTGATGTTACTTTCCCAAAATTTTTCATTTCTCATTTTTCTTGCCTTTTTTTTTTATTCCTTTTCCTATTCCCCCTTCCTTTTTTTTTTTTTCCATTCCCAGGCTACTGGCTTTACACAGAGATAACCCATTCTAAAGAATGAAATGTTGTCTACTAGATACCCTTATGGCCTCAGTAGGAGCTTATACTGCACAGTAGTAGCATTTATCATGGATTTTCTTTCAGTGTTGAGGTTCCTGAGTGTGCTTTCCTAAAACCAGTATAACCCCTGATCAATATTTCAGATTGAAAGGAAAGTACATGGATTTTGTTGGGTGAGCTGTGACAGCAAGTCCCAGACCACGTTGTAAATTACTGCCTAAGTCAGATGTGTACTAGCAAATATGAATAATGAAAAGAGGACACTCCTTTCCATACTTATTACATATTGACAATAATGCCTGAAGGCACTAAAAAATGGATGTAACATTTCTTACACATCTTTTTAATGTGGTTGTAAGTTATTTTCAGAAGCCAGGGGCTTAGCTCCATGGAAAGGTACAGGTGGAGAAGTCTTTCTGCTACTTTTCTGAGCTACCTGAACTCAAGGTAGTAGCAAGGGAGCCAACTTAATGTCTGATGTGTCTTTATTAGCATTTTGAAGAAATGGTAATACTTAGTTCCAGTTGACCTGTGAACCATACAGCTTTTGAGAAAGAGTTCCTGTATGGTTGCATTCATCCCTGTAGGCACACCTTGGTTGTAGATAGAGTAACCTTGCTGGCATACCACTAAACGCAAACAACTTTTTTTGAGGAGAATGCTTTCCTTATTTCTCTTTAAACATAGCCTCCATTTTCTTTGCTACTTTTCTGGATACTTTCTTTTTTAAACTTTTTTAAGCAGAGAAAGAGAGAAAACAAGCTATTTCTCTTTTAGGCTAATCAGTTTCATTCATATTCAAAGCAAGCAGTGTATATTATTCAAAAGCCAAGCATTGAGCTGCTTTCAGGATAAAGCTTTGAAGGCTGTATGAGAAGAAAGCATCTGTTGCTTAAAAGTACACCAGATTAATTTAGTTCCGATGAAGTTAGGAAAACAACTCAAATCTTTAAAAGTAACTGGTCCTTTAATTGGCAGCTATTGATTGCCTATTATTACAGACTTTTGATACCATTTAGGCAAATCTGTTGGTTTGGGGGTTTGGGGCTCTGGTTTGGTTTGGTTTGGTTTTTTTCCCCACTGGAAAAATAAATTTCAGGCTTTATCTGTCTATCCTGATTTTAGAAAGCTTACCATACATGGGGGGAAGTATCCCTGTTACCCTGTTCAGGATGTTTCAGGACAAATTTACTTCTGTCTTGTTAAAAAGAAAATAATAAAAACAGTCTATGCAGTATTTGAGAAATGACCATGCATTTCATATTAATGAATAGTCTAATGAGCTCAGTCCTTTTGATCAGAATTTTTCTGTCAAGCAGATTTGATGGACTTCACTGTTTAAAATCAGTAGCGCGTATCTCATAAAAATATAAAATATAGCTTACAAAGAACATGTGGTTCATATTAATTCATGTCATCTTGTCTTAAGTGGTTATAATAAAACACCACATGTCTAAGACCTTCCACTTCAATAAAACACTATGACATGAGAATAACACTAAGATTAGTCACACTCCCTTTTGAAACACTTCTCCAACTCATACTATAAGACCTTTTTCTGTAAAACTGTGCTGTCCCTAAAAGTAACTTTACAAAGGGACTGGTGCAAAACTGACATTCTGATACTTTCTTGCTCTCTGCTTTTGTCATTGCAAATAGTTTGTTGCTCATTTGAAAGATGAAATAATACTATTAGCACACTTGGTAACTAAAATGAATAAACAGGATCTTTTCTGTTAAAAAAAAAAAAAAATCTTTCCTGAGCAATCTAGTAAACTTCATTAGAAGGTGGACATAATTATTGATATCCTAACAAAGGATAAAAAAAAAAGTAGAAAAAAAAAAAAAAGATGGGGCTTTTGAGTTATTTCTGTGTGGGGACAAACCAGTTCATATAATGGGTATAGGGTCTCAGTTTTAATTGTAGGATATTTCTACACTGTAAAAGGCTTACGTGAGCTAAACCTCAGATCTCTGCAAATTGGGGAGTAGGAAGGACATTAATATTTTAAATGTATTTTCCTTTCGTGATCACACTTACCAGTTCTTCATTAATAAAGCTGAAGCTCACAAATTCATATGCTGAATGGCACTTAGTTCTTGTACATTTAGAGTTAACAAAAAGAGAGTAAATCCTTTTTTTTCAAAGACATTTAGGAGTTATCAGTTATTTACACTGCAGATTTTTTTAATTTTTTTTTTAATGGTGGATTGTGATTAATTTGCTTTTAGGTAAAACTCGAAGGACCTGTCTTCTGCCCTCAAAATCAGCAAGTGAGCATAGCTTTAAGGACTTCAGCAGAAACCAGCTATCAAATTATCCTACGCTTCCACTGACCAAGTCAATAGAAACTATACAGCAAGGGGGAAAAGAAAGCCGTTTGAGTTGTGCACATCGTGCTTTGAAGAGCTCTGTCAAACCTCCAGCTGCTACGGGCCTGAAGAAGAACCGTAGAAGTCTACCAGTTGTGGTCTGTCGGAGCTATGAAACTCTAGATGGCCCCCAGGGTGTAGATACGTGGCCAAGATCTCACTCTCTGGATAATCTCCAGGGAGAATCCAATACTAACCTACGGGACACTAGCAAGGAGGTAGGTTCTTTTCCTCAGGATGCACTGGATACAGCAAAAAAGGCGACTGGCTCTGCCCTGCCGCCTCGGTCTCATGGAGGCAGCTGTATGGCAGATGACTTAATGGCTAAGCAGGGTAAAGGAGCTGCTAGTTCTCAGAAGGGAAGAGCTAAGGAATTGGACTGCTCTGTAATGGAGAATGCAGGTGGAAAGCCTGCTCCGTTCCCCCTGAAAAACTGTGAAGCTCAGCCTGCCTTAGTGATGCATCTTGCAACAAGGACGCCTCTGGAAATACAAAGTAAAGGCTTTCATGACCTCACACGGGCTGATTATGCTCCAGTCCTCAAGGGAGGTCTAGAAGCTGAGCAAAAAGGCACAAATGAGGCAAGAATGCAACCAAAAAATCCTTCTCAGCCACCACCTGTCCCTGCCAAAAAGTGCCGAGAACGCCTTTCCAATGGATTGTATCATCCTCCCACATCTGCAAGTGGGAACCACTCAAGTGTAGAAGCACCATGTTTGCCAGCAAAAAAGACCAGTTCATCCACTCCCATTGATTGTCACGGAGTATCTGCCCATAGGACATCTTCTGAACAGGAGCCCAGTACCCCTCCTAGCCCGCTGCCACCCTGGCTGTCTGAGCTGCCAGAGACTGCTAGCATTCAGCAGCATGTGGTGAAGCTAGGTCCTGCCTCAGCGAGGAAAGTCTCATGTAGCAGGGGAATGGATCTGGAAATGTTAATAGAAAACAAGTTGCAGTCTGAAGACATTGATCTTACTGAAGAACCATACTCTGACAAGGTAAGTGGAGGACACTGCTTCAACATATTTATTCTAGTCTTTCCAATGATAGTCTTTCATTTATCCTATCTGTTGTATTTTTGTGAGTAACCAGCCTAGATAAACCATAAATCATTGGGACGTTAGACATTCTGTAACTATGTTTGTTTTTATTATCAGGCCTAATGCCTAAAATAACTCTTATGTTGTGAGGGAATTGAGAAATCTCAGACTTATCCTGAACCTTCATCTTTTCAGGTCACGAGTACCTTGGTGGCACTGGGCATGGAAATGTCTCTTTCTCTGCTAGTGTGGGGAAGTAGAGCTGAAAAAGGAAGTCATGATAAGATTTTATGCTTCCAAGAAAATTTGAATTGATAATAATAGTCACTAGGACATCTTTTTGGGAAGGAAGGAGTTCTAAAGACCAGTCCTTCCTTTAGGGATTGCTTTTTCAATTTTCCTTGAGAATTCAGTGGAATCTCAAGGAAAGCTCCTTCTTGCTCTTACCCTGCACTTCTCTTTATGTTGGCATTGATTGGTTGTACTGATACATTTCTTTCATCTATCCTCTCTCCTTTGTGTCTGGCTGGGAACATTCAGCATGGTCGCTGTGGCATTCCTGAGGCTTTGGTACAGAGGTACTCTGAAGACTTAGACCAGCCTGAAAAGGATGTTGCCACAAACATGGACCAAATCCGGGTAAAGCAGCTGAGGAAGCAGCATCGCATGGCAGTGAGTATTTCATAAACAGCATTTTCTTATTTTTGAGCAGACTTTTTAGAAGGACTGGTTACTAGCAAAAGGAGATATCTGCAAAGTCCTGGTACAAAAGTGCTCCCTGTGTTCACCCAGCGGGTACAATGTAGGTAGGGGTACTTCAGGGACAAGAGCTATCTTCCTCTGTCCCAAAGGAGGACAGTTAGTAGTTGAAAGGAGGGCAGATAGCCCTCTCTCTTGACTGAAAAATTATCTTGAAAGTCTAAGCAGACTGCAGGCAGGAGTAACAGAGACTTGCTTACTACAGGCGGCATGCACTAAATGCTTCTGTATTGAATTCTGAAAGGTTTTACACTCCTTTTTCATTTCTTAAATGAAATTTCTTGTCCAGTCATCCTCAGCAAAAGGAAGAGGGATAAACCGTCAAAAGCTTTCATGGCTTTTTATATGAGAACTTGGTCTGTCTGATGAGGCAATAGGCAAAATTGGCGTTCTCTTGCCTTACTGAGAAATTAAATGGATCACCATGGAAAGCCTTGTAACGGGGTATTTTTTACTGATCTCACACTAATTTAGAATGACACATGACGGTCACCCAAGCAGCTGGATACTGCCCACTGCATCTGCATTGCCAAAATTGTTGCTATTGCTTTTGTGCCAAGAGATCTTTGCCTTTCAACCCACACCATGCTCATAGTAACAAATGTGACATGAGAGAAGTTTTAACAGCTGCTGTGAAATTCGACCAGTTTGGAAGAAAAAACAAAAGATGACTTGCTGCAAAACAAGCAGTTATGTTTAACATTAGGGTTCTTTTCTTTCTTTTTCTTTTCATTACTGTACAGATTCCAAGTGGAGGGCTCACTGAAATTTGTCGAAAACCTGTATCCCCAGGACTTATCACCTCTGTATCTGACTGGCTGATTTCCATTGGTCTACCTATGTACTCCAGCCTGCTCACAGAAGCAGGATTCAGCACACTGAGCAAAGTGCCTTCTCTGTCACAAACTTGCCTTCAAGAAGCTGGCATCACAGAGGAAAGGCACATAAGCAAGCTCCTGGCAGCGGCAAGACTCTTCAAGCCTCTTGATCCAGAGGCAATTTAACACGCTCCATAGTGTGGCATTGCCTGGTCGAGAATCCACTGCTTCTTCCTGCACCAGTATTGCTCTAATTACTTCACATAGCTAAAGGGATCAAGGAACTGGCTCCCAAGAACAGGCAGATATCTTCTTCAAAGGTTATGAAATGTTTCTGTTGCTGTCTTTGGCAACTGAAGGAGAAGAGAAGCAACCACCAGGTAACATAGATGTGGTACTTCCCTCCCCCCTCACTCCCCTGTATTCTTATTTCATAAAGTGCACAGGGTTGGCCTGAGAATCTGACAGCTGAACAGAATTAAGGGACCGATGCACATTTTCCTCAGATTTGTGAAAATACTAGTAATAGGCCCTGTTTCTATGGAGAGCTCAATTGGTTGGGGGTCTTCTGTACATCTAGGTTCCAGGTACCTGGAGTCAGTCCTAAAGACCAGGTACAAGCCAAGGTGCAAATTCCAGTAGCAGCTGTTTGGTAAATGCCTTTTGTTTATTTTAGCAGTTTGGAGCTCAACACAAACCTCCCGGTCATCCTCGCTGCTGGTACAGGTCCCCATACACCACAAAGCCTTTAGCTAGGCCAAAGTTAATGGACTGGAATTAGGTTTCAGTAAGGTCCATCTCTGTCACTCCAATGCAACTAGCCTGCGGAGAGTTAGAAAGCTTCTTTTTATTTGTACAGAGCTGAGATCATTTTTATAACTGCTTTCTAGCAATCAGCTTTTTATTTGCCTTAAAATAAGCTTACTTACCCGTATTCATGTTTCCCGAGCCTTGTTTCAAGCTGTCACCCTTAAGCTGCACTTAGGGTGATTTCCAGCTGAAGTAGCTTCTATAAAATGCCTCATCACACCACCTTCTGTGTTGTAGAGATGCTTTTAGCAGGGTTATGCTAGGTTTCGGTTGTCAGGCTAACTTCTTGTTCACTACAGTCTCTACTTACTGTTGTTACTAAACTGTTCCAAGATATACTGCCTTGTATATATGTAACTGCTTTTCATTTAATCATATTCTGTGTACTGTGTTATATTGTCAATCATTATGCTGCAGCTTTGACTTGGTATCCTGACCATATCAATTCCAAAAGGTGGGTTTCTGCAAATGAAAATTCACTTGTGGGAGATAAAATGCATCAGAAAAGCAGATTGTGTCCCATAGACATCATCATGAGATCCAGTAATTCCATTGCATGGGTGAAAAAAAACCTCTTATATAGTCTTATCAATTATACTGTGATTTTACCACAGTCGGTATCCCTCCCTCATGACTGTTAATGTTACCTCTCCTGGAAGAGAGCCTTGTTCTGGCATATGTGGTGAACCATTTTTTCATGATGTAATGATATTTTTCTGCCTAAATCCACATAAAACATTCCATTCGCATATGTGGCTAATGACAGATTTTATTTTTCTACATGGGTACACGTTTTATATACCAAATACAGATCATTCTGAATAGCACATAACTAGCTTTTTGTTCGGGATCTATATATGGTGTGTCCTTCGACTTCTTGTAGCGCAAATGCTCCATGGAAGACAGAGCAAGCTTTCTCTGGCAGGTAAAGGGAGATAATGTGGAAACCTGGGCACAGGCCAGGACACGTGGCTGTTTCCAGTATCAGTTCTGATATCACCTTACTGTATAAAACCAGACAAGGCACTTCACTATTTGGTGCCTCTGTTGTCCCAGCCTCATATTGAGCTAATGATACTTTTCCTGATAAATTGCTCTCAGATTGATGAATGAAAACTTGTGGTTGCTGCGTGATTCTTTACTGTATATGGTCCTGTGACAGTCATGTTTTAAGGCAGGTGAGCTATGCATTTTCCTACAGATGATAATTAATTTGGCTTCTGATAGAATTGATAGATGTTAGGTACTATCATGTGAAGGCAACTAAGTCACTGATGGAGCTTGAAATTATTCTGAAGCAAAGTTCCTCTGGATCTGTTTCTGTAGCGTAGCATTCTCCTTGGTGTATGGATAATCAGCATGTTCTAATGTGACAGCATCAGGAAACATACAGCATAGGTGTTTTGTGCAGCTGGTGAATATCTAAAAAGCGGAAAAAAAAAACCTAAGTGTCTTTTTAATAATGATGATTTAATGTTGTTCCTCTCTGAGGCTTACATGGCAACTGTCAGTAAGCAGGAGATGGAAAGAATATTGAGACTTCCTGGGATTGCTGGCAGAGGCCAGAACTGAGTGGAAGTAGGCAGCAGCTACGTTGGAGTGAGGAAAAAGTCCAAGCTGGCTATATGCAATAAAAAAAAGGAAACAAATTTCCTTGTGTTGCAGGGAAGGCAAGTCACATAATAAAGCTCTTCCATGTTAACTACTTTCCCCTCCCTAACAGGAGAATTATGGGAATAAGATGAACCCGTGTGCCAAAAACTCTTTGTAAATCCATAATTTTTAAATGCTTACGTAGCCCAGGGAAACCAAATCACATCCATCAGGACTAGAGTGAGCAGTTTGAGATTTGTGAGTTTTAATAGTTGCTTTGTTTTTAAGACTGTTCTCTGTGGTCTTACTTGAATTATAATTTTAGTTTATATTTTAATCTGAAAAAGCCTTAAGCTTCCCAGTGTTTGAGCTTCCCTGCTGTGGTTTGAGTGACCTGTGGTGTTCCCCAAGCAGGTGAGGCGGTGCGGTATGAGAGCCATAACCTCTTATATTTTCTTGCAACCATTTGGTGCTCTAAGCAAAAGTTTGCTCGTTAACTCTTGGGAAGCACGAAAGAAACCTGCTGCTGGAATCCTAGTCTGCTCTGCTCAGGCTAATGATGTTAAGTATCTATCCATTGTACCATTGTAACTCAAACAGCTATTTAGCAATAGAAGCAGCAAGCCCATAGTATTACTGAATGCCATCATAACCCTAAGTTTCGATCGATAACCCCCCGTTACTCCCCAGGTGTCAGTGACACCCGGAGTTCCTTCTGTTCCCTTAGGAGCCTGGCTTTGAATGCAGACTGGGAGCGTGATCCGAAGCATTAAACATTGCATTATTCAAACAGGTCATCATCTCTAAGAGCAGCAATAGTGGTCGATTCACCAAGTCACAGCTGTGCAGTTGTACTGTATTATTTTTAGAATAAATAATACTTTTGGTCCAAGATACTTTTATCTTTAATTGACACCCTCTGGGGAATCAAAACTGTCAAGCAAGTTATGTAACAACTAACAAAGTTGCACTTTCTGTATATGAAATCAATATTTAAATAACTTATTTTTCTCCATTTGCTGTTCTTAAATGATGTAAGTAGCTGTAATATACCAGTACTCAATATGTCCTGCAGTTTGCTTCAACCCAAGAAAGCTGTGTATTGTAAAGAAAAAAAAAAAAGAAAAAACAAAATATGAATGTGTAAAGATTGTGCTGTTTCATTTAGCAAAAAAAATGGTTGACAAAAGGGTTTTCCTGTGTATCAAAACTTGTCTATAATTATATGTCATACTGTTCATAGATAAAAAGTAAATAAATTTCCTTGGTCTCTCTCGTTTTTTGGTTGTTTTTAATTTAGCTAACAGATCTTCTCTTTACAGGTCTGGTGGCGGTCCCCAGCTATTTAATTTTTTTGCTTGTATCCCTGGCCCTCTCCCTTCAGCTTACCCAGCCTGTAGTTCACCTTGTAAGCACTCTCAACACATACCTACAGCAGGAGAAAAAGGTTAACAAATAAAAAGATTTAAAGCCTTGATAACGCAGGACTAGAAGCAGCCCTCAAAATGTGATTGCGTGGGATATGAGTCATCACTGTCCAAACTTTCTCTTATATCCCATGAATGCCCAGCTGCTGGGCTCAGGGAGATGCGTGCAAGAGGTCTCCCAGGTCTCCCCTTGGAGCTTTTCCTCTTTGCAATAGAATGATTAAAAATTGGTGGAACCAGAGAAAGAGTATATGAGCAAATAATGGTCTGGAGTTGTAGTTACAGCTCTTGCCTGCAAAAAGGGATTTCAAACCTGCTTTTCAAATGCAGCTCCACTTGGTTGGACTGGCGAGATTCTCTCCTCATTCTGGAGAGGGCAGCTGTGACTCCTGAGCCGGCAGGTAATCTCTGCAGCCTGTAGCAAGATGACAATGTCTAGGTTCTAGGGCACAGGAGCCTTAGGACATGACTCTCTTGGCGCTTCCTTCTGCTTCTCTTGAGTGACTTCTTGCTTCGTGTTGCATTGGTTGGTCTAGTTAAATTTGCTGTGTAATTAATGGGTATGCTTGTCTGCCTAACAGAGCGCTAGCAGGTCCACATGGCAGCAGTGCACCGTAACTGGAGGTTAATCCTTTGTGGATGTAGCCCTAAGTAAGGAGGGTGGACTGTGCCTGCATTGGTTGTCATTAACCAGAAGCTTAACTTTGGAAATGACATAAAGAAAAGAAAAAAAAAAAAAGAAAAAAAAAATCTATCGTTTGGGTTGGGTCCCGACAGCTGACTCTCTGGTTCCCCTCAGGCAACACTCCCATCAGAACTGTGCAACGTGGCAAATGGTTCATGGGAATGAGGTAGCATGTCCGATGTGAACTCTTTTTAATTTTTTTTCTTCTATTAATACCCCCCGGTTCAGCTGAGGCCTGGGCCACTGCTGTACGTGTGCGGCAGAAGGCACTGCTCTGCCGGCTGGAGGGGAGCCTTCAGCCCCTCCCCGGGGACCACAGCTGCCTCAAACACAGGCTGTTTCCAAGAGTCTCTCAAGTAACAAAACAGAAATAAAAACAAAACAAACACTGCACAACATGAAAAGCCCGAGCGCTTGCCATTTCTGCAGCTGGAAGGAGTATTGCTTCCCTCCTGAGGCTGCTGTGGTCCAGGATTGCTTTGGGAGCAGCTGAAACACAAAGCCCCCGTCTGTCACTCTCGACATTTTGCTGGTGCGTTTGGTCCAAACGTGTGCTAACCACCACAGCTGCTGCCAAAACCAGGCACCACCACCCCACATACATACCTGTCCTTAGTCTAAAAGTTCTCTCTCCACCATGGAGTGTTTGCAGCAGAAAAAGAGACCTGGGAGAAACGTGTTAAAATCCTTGCTACCCAAAGAAGCTTTATGCCTGAACAGAAGGTTCTCCATGTAAGCCCATGGAGACCTAAAAGCTATGAATGTGAAGTTACCTATACCACCGGAGCTACCTCATGAGACTACTAAAGGTTAATCATTTAACATTCAGGAAGTAATATAAAGCAAAAGTCTTACTAGCTCTTAAGCTTGTCCTTTTGCAGGTACCACAGTCTGGCATTGCAGGAATGCACATCATTATTTCTTTCCTTCGGTTCTGCAACACAATGGGTTTATGCTGACCTTCTGCCTGCATGGCTGTGTTTAGATATAAGTGTCCTGGTGATGTTCAACCCCTGGCCCCAGAGCTCTGGTATTACTGAGATTCTGCCATTTCCAGTGGGTTTGTGCCTGGCTCTGTGCAGGAGAAGAGTTTTTACACATGTAAATGAACTTACAATATTCTACACCAAAAAAAAACAAAAAACTAAACCCCAAAAAACCCAAAACCACTTTAAAAACTTCTCAGGACATTTATGGAAATAGAATGCTTCCCAAAAGAGTCAGGGTAGAACAAAGCCATAGGTCTTATTTCAAGACAACCTAGTTGCTGTGGTTAGAGGTCATAAAAACTCTAGGTGCCTGCGGTCATACAGAAAGACACCTGGTGGGATTGGTTGCTTCCAAGACCAGACAGGTTTGAGTAGGAGAGAAAGGTGAGCTGGGATCACAATTTTGCACTTCAAAGGTCTTTGTTGTTTATTGAATCCAGCCTTTTAACTTCACCATCTCCAACACAAGTCCTGCATAGGCTTGGAGGTTCTAGGCTTGGCTCTTCCGAGGTGGATCCCATCCCATCCCAGGTAGGCAGAGAGCTTTGCATCTCGGGCAAGTTCTACATTCATTGTATTGGCATGTGATATTCTGAAAGTCCCTCAAGTTCTCCATTTAGCTACAAAACTCACATACTGCTGTGCAAGTTTACAAAACTAGACCTGTATTTATGTCCACAAATCCTGCCTTAAGGGGACACACTTGAGAATTAGATTATCAATCTGCTGCTGCTATTTCTTTTGCTCCACTGACTCCTGTGATACTGAATGTGTACTCACCAGCTACTAAGAATGGGAGTTACAATTTTGGTGTTTTACTGAAGCACGGGTAAGCTGTCACCTAACACTACCATTCACATTCACTTTTAAAGTTTGGATTCAAGTGCCTCATTTGCAGTCAGCCAAACAAAGACCCCACCGCCAGTCCTCTGCCTCCAAGGGTGGAACCAAAATGCTTCTCTCCCAAGCTGAACGCTGATGAAGAACAAGGCTCCATGCCACCTCGACTGTACGGTGAGCCGTTCCTGTGCAGGACTAGCAATGTTACTGTAACCCGTCTCTCACTCACCGGAGTCCAACCAGTGATGCTGCTGAGCACGCTGAAATGACAGGCAAACACTGCACACCTTTTTGGTTTCTTTTACTGGCACCGGATTGCCTGCCATCCCCAGGAGCTGCTGCGTGAGGAAGAGCGACCCTGAGGAGCAGGACCGCCCCTCTCCCACCGCGGTCCCCGCTCTCCCCTTCTGGTCTGCTGCTGCTACAGAGCGGCACAGGCTGCACTGGCTTCTAAGCATCGAAAGATGAGCATCACAGAAGGTGCTGCTTTGGATTTGGAGCAGTGCAGCTTCCGAGGAGCAGAAGAATGGCTTAGATTAATTCAATTACACTTAGGCACTTAATAAAGTCATCTAACGAAATTAGATGAGAGATGAGAGGCTCTCTCAATTCATTAAGCTACTTCCCTTCGAGAGAGACTTTATTTATCCCCCAAGGGCTGGATTTAGAACATGCCTTGGGACCGATTGCTGCCTTCTCAGTTTTCTCCACCGCAACCTGATGACAAAGCAGGAGAGGGCTGCAGAGAGCAGGCTGCTCTCTAATATACACGCGAGTGTGAGTCAGAAATTTGCCTTTGGCACACAGCAAAGCCTCTGGAAGGTGCTCAAAAACTTACTTTTTTTTTTCTTTCTTTTGTTTGTATTTTATCATTTCATCCAGTTGTGTCTTTCTTTGGGAATATAGGCGGCTTCTACCTGAGTCTAGGAGGACTCGTGAAAGTTGAAATGGAAAGCAATGGCCCAGGCTCCTGTGCAGTACCTGTCAGTGTGGAGATACATCTCCCCGGGAGCAGACAAGCGTCGGCAACACCCAGGGTTTAACTTTGCTGGCAAAGCTTCCTGACCATAGATGGTTTGTGCCCAGGGATACAGAAAAGAAACGCGTTTGTCTGTGCTTGTTCTGCCTAGAGAGTAGGCCGAGATTCAGCCTCACTCCTTGCGTCTTTGCAAGCTGCATCCTATGTCACGTTAGTGTGTCATGGCCTGTGAGAAGACCAAAGTCGAGATTTTGTCAAGTTCTGGTCTCTGGCTCATCGTTGGGTGCTCACTTCAGTGTGTGCACAAACAAAAGTGGCTCTGTGATCCCTCGTGCAAGCAGGACCAGAGGTGGAAAGTCACGGGCAAATGCAGCCAACACCACGCTCATTTGGTGAATACCTCGTCAGGGCCTTACAAAAACCCCACGATCAAGTGGGAAACAGAGGTGCAAAGATAAAGCAACCTGCCAGAGGCCCTCCAAGCTGGTGACTATTTCTCCTCGCTTTTCCAGGTGGGTCCACTTTGCTGAGCACTTGTGTAGAGTTCTGTGAAGCCAAAATGCTATTTGGGGGAGACAAATTCAGTTCAATCGGGGAATTGAGAGAAGCATCCAGGCCAGATGCCCTCTTTAATTCTGAGTAGTGTTGCTTTTACCCAGAGCGTTGGGTCCTGAGGCACAGGCAGCGAGAGGCCCAGGAGAGCAGGAAGGCACAGTGGATAACAGCAGGATCCCACAGATGCCATCTTCATGAAGTAAGTGAAGCAAATCTAGATATATCTGATTTAGAACAAACTGCAAAGGTCTGTCGGGTTACTCCCTGAGGCTTGTGCAAGGTTTGCATGGTGCCAGAGCTGGAAACATTTGATTCCTGTAATTTGTCTTCCGTTATTTCCAGTGCCATCCCCAATAGTGTTCCTCACCTCTGTTCCATCCTGCCCGTGCTGTGGGAATAACATTTAAGGGCTGCACCTCTCTTCTTCCTTGCTGTTTGTCACGGTGCACCTGAGCAGCCCAGGCAGAATAAGGACTTGTGAATGTTCCTGGAATGTGTTTGCTCTGGCTGAGTTAGGGGCACAGGAGGAAGGAAAACAGATCAACCGGCTCACAGAGCAGCTGAGGCAGTAGAGAGGATTACTGGGAGAGGAGGGAAAGAAGGAAGGGCTGGATGAAGAAACTAGTGGAAAGCTGATGCCTGTCAATAAAGATAAGAGCAGCTTTTTTACCTTATTGGAACACGGAGATCTCACATTCTCAGATGTGTATTTGGTCTGTATCAGACAAGGCTGTGCCATGCATTTAATGGGTTAGTTTAAAAAGATACTTTTACGAAGAGGAACTACCTAAATATATAGAAAGCATTGAAGGAAAAGAAGAATGTTCTCATTTATGTCTAAACACTTATGGGAACTACATGCTGTTTTCCCCCATAACAGGCATCTCATGGCTCAGGACAATTACTGCTGATCGAGACATCAGGCTCTCAGCATTGACTGCTGTTCTCTGTTTCCATGTTGTTCCAAGCAGGTTGTTGCTAACTCCAAATCACAACAGCATCTGATTCATCCTTTCTCACACAGAGCAGTGGGAATATAAAATAGATTGTTAGTTTCCCCAGACATATAGTTTCTGCTCACTGGTTTGCCTTATAAAGTTACAGCAGTTTGGAGGTCTGTCATCACCATTGCATTAACTACCTCTAAAACCCAAGGGCTTTTTAAAAAACAACCAAGCAGAATCCAAATAATGAGAGCACACCAAATCAGCAACGCCACACTTGTTGCTAATGAGACAATTAGCCAAAAAACAGTGTGAGCATCTATGTACCACATTTGCATAGAAGCTCTTCCACTTGGTGCCCATTATCTGCATCCCATGCAAACCTGAAGCTCTCTTCCAGCTCCTCTTCGATCCAAAGTGGAACACAAACAGTAACTGATGTTGCTACAAGGCTCTGAAATTGCAAACTGTTCTGAAAGCGCTGCTGCTTTCATCTCCCTTATGGCAGGGTCAAATATTTGACAAAAGGCCATTTTTTCCTCTATAAATCCATACTTCTAGAAATCACACAGCCTCAAAAGAAATGTATGAATAAAACGATGAAGAAAACCTATGAGGACTTAGAGATGGGTTATTTCATATTAGCAAAATATACTTATATCTCTATTGATTCGCTGCCTTCCCTTCACTTTGTTGTTTACTGACTTGCCACCTTTTTCACAGAAGGACAGGTAACCTAGTTGGACTACAGCTTTTCCTGCCTGGACAGCCCTTCAGCGGGACACAGCTGTGGGATGATGAGGAGCACTTCAGCCATCACTGCATCAGGCAACACAAAGCTGGTGCCAAACCCTCTGACCCCCCTTCTGGCACCCCTAAATCCGGACCTCCCCCAGCTCCCTGCTCTGGAGGGAAATAGCACCACTCTCCCACCCCAAACTTTGCTGAAGGCTCTGGTGACCTGAGCAGCTGGAAAAGGTGGGATAGGTGAATATAGTTGATAGCTGGGCTATCAACTGAGGCAGGGTCCACGCCAAATCTGATGCGTTCTGTGGGTCTGATCTTACACTGTCGATCCCAGAAATGGCCCTGGAGCCATTACGTTTCAATGTAAATAAGCAGAGGAGGTACAGACACCCATATGGCACACAGCCACAGTCTGGAGAGAAGGTCAAACAGAAGGGAGAGGATTCAGAAAGTTCTATGCAATTTTTTTCTTAAACACGAGAAATGGTTTTGCAGCACTTCAAGTAAAATTCCAAACGAGTAGACACCAAAGCTTACATTTTTACCTCCCAAGTCTTCTAAAGGCATCAGTGTAAGAGACTGTCTCCACTTAAACAACCAGCAGTCTTTAAAGACAGAAAAATCTTCCCCTTTGCTGAAAGGCAATGCCATTTCCACACACACTTCTCAAGTCTTATTTGTTCTGGTGTTGCCTCATGCTGGCCAGTGCTATAATAAAACACCAGTCAAATGATTCACTTGGATAATATTCGCAGTCCGCATTTGCACTTAGAATATATAACTAAAGCCCCCACGGACTTGAATATAGAGAAGGCTCTTCACATGATTGATTGTTTTATTGGCCAAGTACTGGATTGCCACCTACTGGAGAGTAAAGACATAAAAACCAGTAAGTAGCTACTGCATAGTAAGGGAACTATGTTGCCTTTGCTTTTTTTTTTTTTTACTTTCCTGCTTCTACACAATCAATCCAAGTCTATGATGGCCTATAAAATTGTTTCTCTTTTATGGTAAACAACTTCTGGTCTTCAAAGGAGCATATATGGTCCATTTAGAATTACTAGATAAGCAGCCAGAAAAAAAATATTCCTGAGGACTAAAACTTTCTTAGTCCTGGACTTCTGAATTTGTGTGACCTTTGTGGTCTAACAGCTGTAAGAATGGCCTCTGGACAGCTAAATATTATTATTACTGAGTAATAAAGTTACTACTAGCAGAATTTATGCCAAAGGCAAATGAAAATGAAATACCTAAATCCCTCTGCTCATCTCCTGTTGCCTGTGTAATGAATCTGTGTATTTAAGCCTGTTAATGTACAGTAATCTCTTGCCTCCTTCCAATTTTTTTTTTAAAGACCATAAATTCAAACATTTTTAGAAGATAGGAAGTAGAAGAATCAAAATTGGTGGTACAGGATCAGCTCACCCTGCCAAGAGCTCTACAACTGCCCTTGATGAGCTGAACATGTTTCCCACAGGATGCTCCTCTCAGATGCTGCAGAACCTGACTCTGCATTAAGAGACTGTCCAGGTGGCAGATTTAAAAGAAGTGGAAAAAAATAGATCTGTAGGACAGTGATGAGGAAGTACTGGCAGAAGTACACTGAGGAAGTACGGGGCAGATATCAAACGAGGCAGGTATCTAGAGTAACAGTAGGACTGGGTTTGTGGTGGTGTCAGTTGAGGCTGGTTTGAGTCATGCCTGTAACACAAAAAATATGAAAAAGACAGATGCTTTGTTTAAAAAGACAGATGAAGATTATTGAAAGGTTGTCTGTGTGTCGAGAAGAATGTGCTCCAGCCACCACAGCTCTTCTGAGTCCTTCTGCCCACCTGCCCCCCTGCCTCCTCCCCATCTTTCTTTATGTCTGTCCCGTACCAGTCACATATTTTCACTCCCCCTTTTCTCCTCATCACCCCTCCTTGCTTACCTTGTCATTAGATCACCTGGGGGGGCACTTGTTCCAGCCCATTCCTCGCTGCTGACTAGCACAGCCTTCAGTATTTCGTGCATGACAACTTTTATTCACTGGTTGCTGCCGAGGCTCAGCTGGTGCAGCAGGAGACAGGCATTTCAGGGAACACCCCGTCCAGATCCTGCAGCGTTATGCTAAATCTGCTGAACAGATTTGTGTGGTGCACAGTGGCTGCAGCCAGCATTAAAGCTCACTTTAAGCTGAAGCATTTTCAGTGCAAAGTAAAAAAAAAAAATCATATCCTTTGACTGCTACATTTTACCAAGTTAAAAAAAAAAATCACAGAGGTGATATGAGACTCGGGCTTTGCCAACATTCACGATCCATGATCATAAATCAATGAGACAGCCAGGGCTCGATAACAAAATAGAAATAAGTACATTTGAGGTGTCGTTTTTATATTATTATTATTAGTTTTCCTTTTTTTCCTTTTTTTGTTTCCTTTTCTTAAATGGTTGAACTAGTTTTCTGAGAGGAGAAAAATTGGTCTGTGGCATAGCCAGGGGAGTCCATCCTCCCAGGGTTGGACACATTAGAATAATGTTTATCACATTAATTTAGGTGAGGTTTCCCTTTTCAGAAGCAAGTACATTTCTGCTAATCTCATTTACTCTGAAAATAAAGCACATCAGTTTTCTTTGCCTCTCGTACAGGGCAGGCTGTAGCTCTCTGAAGAAAATCTACCACACCATCTGACTCTGAATTCCACTCTGTAGCAACTCTTAAGACAGAGGAAAATTTCAGTGCTAAGCGTTGTATGACAGGGAGGAAAAAAAAAAAAAAAATCACTTTGCTATTGGTACAGTTATCCTCTAGGCTCCAGGTCAGGACATCATTCTATTGGTTCAGTTTTCTGTTCAGGAGTTTGGATACATTTCCATTTTGATGAGACTGTATTTCCTGAAAACAAAGAGCAGAAGCCAACCAGGGTGGGGAGCTGGGGACGTTTCCAAGCAGAGCTCTGAGACCATGCGAGAGAAAGAAACTTCAGAAATAATATTATATATCTTTTGTGCAATAAATATTCTGAATGCCATCAGAAGAAAAAAAAAAATCACTGTGGTTCTATGGTTCAATAACATTTCATGCAGCTCTGTGCCAGGCTTTTTTATTTGCATTCTGTAGCTTCTACAAAAACTGATACTCCATTTTATATAGCCGTGCACTCCCCTAGTGCCTCCACCTGTGCCCTCTGGGTGCCACCACGACCTCCCCCCACCTGGGTGTCCAGGCGAGGGCAGGACCACGGTGGCAGGTCTCCCCCTGCCCAGCCAGAGCCCAGTCAGTGCCAGGTTTGATGTGCAGATACAGAATTGGAGAAAAAGTCCCATGTCTGCTTGAACACTGCCCCGTTCTCGGATCTAGAAATCTGGGCTCAGCAGCAAATTATCACTGTCTTGATTTTGCATCTTGCTGCCAATGGCTACTTTATATTTGCCTAAAAAGGAGTGTTCGTGTCCTCCTTGCCTCATCCTGAGTCAGCTCACACCTCCCTGATATTCTGTGATGATATACTACCGTGGATGGCCCTGAACAAAGGTCCTTACTGCTGCCCATCTTGATTCATCAAAGTGATAAACCAACCTGTTGCTGGCCCTGGTGCCATAATGATCAATATCAATACCAAGCATATAGCTTGATAAGCATGGTTTTGTGTAATTATTTACTTATTCTGTGCAGCCTTTGCCTTCAGCAGTGTATCTGGACGACAAAATGTCACTTTTCCTTCCCAAAATTGGCATTTTTAGCCTTCCTTAGCCACAAACATGGTACTTCCCTGTACACTGTCCTCATCTAATTCTTCCAGAGACTCCAATGACCCTAGCCACTTTCTTTTCTGCTACTATCATTACCCCTTCCCTCAGCACTTTCCCTTCACATTTTTAACTCTAATTTAGCCTCCACTGTCTTAAAAATTGCCCATCCAAAGTTCCTGCCCCTGGTAACTACCCCTCTTCCTCCCACTCAGTAGCCCTGGTCCTACCAAGATGCCCCTGCCTGCCCTGTGCTGTTGGAGGGCCACCTCTTTAGGGTGGCGTGTGTTTTGGGTCTAGATGTCTAGATGTCTAGCAAGTCTAGATGTGCCTTGGCACAATCAGAAGAGTCCAAGAGGACACTTCTGGACTTGCTGTAAGGCAAATGTGGGTCCCAGTGAAGCACCAGGGAGGGAAGGAGGGAAACTCAGTTCTTTCAGTGCAGTTGTCTGAGTTAGTCCTCTTCTTTTATCTGTATCATCTTACCCACTGGATGTCATTAAGGTCACTGTTATCATCTCAGAAAATGATGTGGTATGGGACGGTGACAGGTTGCTCAGCTTCCATATGAAGAGAGACGAGATACCTCCAAGATCTGAAGGGAGAGACTGAGGCAGGACAGGATGAAGGCCAGTAAAATGGTGATGGCCAGGGAAAACGTGAATGGAGAATGGTTTGCTCAGGGTCTCCATAACACTGTGAACCACTGGTATTAAATCAGCAAGAGGAAATCATTTGTTCATGACCATGTGGTTAAATTGTGGCATTCCTTACAGCAAGCTGTTTTAGAGGTCACAAGAATTAAGAAACTGGAGAGATTCTGGAATATAACTTCATTTATGGCTGCTGAAAAGATTATGGTGTGAATGCAGGCTTTAGATTGGGGCACACTTAAACCACAGGCAGCTGGGAGAGTGCAAAGTAGAAAAGGTCTCAAACTCTTTCCCCAAGCATAATTTAGGATGCAGCTGAAGGAAAGATACCAAGATGAATAAACCCCTAGTCTGACCTAGCACAACTGTTCCTATGTTAATGCTTTTGGAAGACTTACTGGTAGATGGGAGGTGCAGCTTGTGCTTTTCTCCTTGTAGCTCATCTTTTCCACGGTCTGGGCTAGTGGTAACAGCATGGATTTAGCCACAGCGGTCAAATACGAGGTTGCTTTTCTTTTGGCTGAGAGCAATCTGCGGTACCTCAACCCCCAGTTTAATTGCCCAGAAGCCTGGTGAGAACTCAAATGAAATAGGAAACAGCTTTCCCATTAAAAACTGAGTAGCTCACTACTGTGTTACTCCATAGGACTTCCCAGTCTTCAATTGATGCCAACAGCAGCAGCGGAGGAATGATCTCTCCTGGCTGACACTCCATTTTTGTACACAATTTGTAGAGCTTGGTGTTAATATGTGGCCTCAGACAGATGCTGCTTTTCTCCTTCCATGTGATAATGAAGGTCGTGGCAAAGCCAGGAGTACCTGATGAGAAGGAAAGGAAGCAGAAGTGTTTTCATTGCAAGGATCACCATGGAGAGACTCCAGTGAATTAAGCAGCTGGGCAGTAGGTGACATAATGTGGCTCGGACACTATTGTTGCCCTCTTGTCCTTTCCTTCCAGCTTTCCATTAACGCCTCGCAAAGTGGGAAGCAGAGATGCTATCCATCCCATTTAGTCCAGACAAATTCCAGACACCTACTTTCTCCCTGTTATTCCAATTACTAATTTTTCAGGGTCGAAGCAATGGCACAAACCAGAGAAACAATGGTGGTGGCCGCCTTCAGTCCTCCAGCACCCATCCCTGGGAGAGGCTGGTGGCTGCTATGGCCGGGGGGTGCCTGGCAGAGCATCCCTGGTGCCAGCAACCGCTCCCCGGTGCTCACTGGCCCGTGTCCCAGCAGGTCCTCCCAACACACGCTCCCCCGGGCTCCACTTCACTGCTGCTCCCATCACATAAATGGCTCTTTGTGACCCACAGAGCCCACAGTCACCGCCAGCAGCCTGCGCGCTCAAGTCCGCTCCCTGCCATTGTTTTCCTACAGGGAAGTGGCCAAAAACCCCCTGTGTCGGTGCCGCGTTTTTCCACGAATAGGGCCTGTCGTGATTAAGTACGTGCGCACGAGGGAGCTTTCCAAGCTTGAGCAATCCATCTGGCAGCAGTACGCAGCCCTATAAGATTTGTTTCCACAGGACGGGACCGAGAGCTGATTTCATTGTGTTAGTCACCAGCAGCAGCACCACTGATCTGGGACCCAGAGCGCTGGCTGGCCAGCAAGCCTGGGGATATTTGTTTGTTTGACCTTTTCAGTGGTCCAGACCCCTCGAGGAGCCAGAGAATGCTTCATCCCCCTGCTGTCGCCTCCGAAACGCAGAGCAGGGAGGGCTAAATATCAGGATGCACAGGCTGAGTAATGGTTCATCTTCACGGGGGAAAAGTCTGCCTCTTAATAATTGACTTCAAACAAACCAGTTTTTAGATCATGACTGCATTAGATGGGAAAGAAGGAAATGTTGCCAGCTGCTGTTTATTGCTCTGAAGCTCATTAAACATTTCTTTCTTTTATTTATTGGCTGTGAGGTTTCTTTATAGTCAAATAAATTCACAGATCTGTAGAACAGAACCAAAACATGACATTTAGACCCAGACTCAAGTTTTTCCAAAGTTTGTGGGTGTTTGAATAATGTTATCCACTGATTCAAGGAGGATAAATAGAAAGAAGCTGAAAGAGTTGTGTCCTAAGAGAAAGTTTTCAAAGTCCAGCAGGGCTCTCTCTGTCAGGTAGATCATTTAAGATACATATTGTGTACATGAGACTGTGATTTGCTGCAATTCTTATTACTCTAGGCAAAGCATTGCACAAGTTTAAGTAAGTCTCCAAATAATATTTCTAAAAAGCTGTTTACTGCCAGACTATTATTTTTTTAACCTCTTGAGCCAAACTCTCTCGCACTCCACAGCAGCTGGGGAGGAAATTATTGCTCAAATTGCCAGTGTCAGGACAGTTGCCACACAAACTTGGTTCCGTAGCAGTGATATCTTGCTCTTGCTCTCTCAACAACACAGTCGTGTCTTGGAGCCCTTCACTCTTCAGCTTTCAGGAGAGCATATGTCAAAGCTGAGCTGACGTGGGAATTTGTACATAAGGAACCATAACAAAACTTGCCTTCGACTCCTTTGATAAGCTGGATTACTTCTGTTTGGCAGGTTCAGAAAGAAGACAACCACCAGAAGGAATTTTGCACCAAATATTCTGTAAAACTGTGATACTAACAGAAAAGTCACATAGAAATAAGGATGAAATATATAAAATTAATTATATGATACCTGATATTATCAACTCCCTACCTTATGGAGCTTCAAAGTCCTCCAGAAAACCATAAACTTCATAGCTTAAAACAGTTGAAACATAACAAGCTACCACAAGAATCAGATCTCTGAATAATCTTTATCTCACAAGATCTTGGTAGAATTTGACAATATATCCTTTTTAAAAGAGCCCACACCACTGAGTTTTGAGGATGACAATGATGATGTGCTAATGGGTTATTTGTACTCCAACGCTGAGCTCACAGGTTGATGGTCTCAAAGTGGGAATAGATACCCCTCAGGGCAGGAGTGCTTTTAGCTGGAAATACTTTACTGTTTAAAACCTCCTGATTAATCTGTAAATCCCAAGAGGAGGAAGATGTCTGTGTCCAGACAAAAGGCATTCGTGGATTTGCTGCTGGAGGTGTGCAGCTCACAGAGCAGCATCACCAGTGATCCCCATGAGCCAAAGGAGATGTCTGTGAAAGCGATGCCTCGGGTGACATAGAGCGTGAGAGGGACAAGTGCATGGCCACAGACAGAGGCTGGCTCTGGAGGTCAGTTAGGACTCTGGTAGATGATTATCCAGTGAACATTTCAATAGGGAGAAAGATAACATTTAAATGCCCCCAGATTTTTTTTTTCACTTGGTTTTACTGTGACCGGGGAGTCAGGGCAAGCAGCTGTGTTTTCAAAATTCACTTTTATGGTGTGAAACTGCTTTACAATCTAAGGGGAGGGGAGGGGGCTGAGACTCGGTTTTAGCAGAAAGTTAACATCTCAGACTAAACTTCTTTTTATCTGACTAAAACATGATAACCTTTCTTCCTGTACTGCCACATAAACATACATGGTATGGCTCTATCCCAGCTTCTGAGGTTAAGAGTTCCAACTCTGGCTCTACTCTGAAAAGATACTCTGTAAAAATACCCACGTCCGTATTTATTGGTTCTCAGTCACTCAAACCTCAGATCTGCTCATTTAAAAATAATTTTAAAAAAAGTTTTTTCTTGCTGCCAGTGCTTAAGCTGCACCTGGCTCACAAATCATCTCTCGTAGACTTCAGCTGCACCTTAACTGCGCCTGCAAGGCGTCTCACTGGGCTGGGGTTATGGACCAGGCGGTTGGTGACAGGAAGAACACAGCTTGTCTTTCACAGCCCTGAGAGGGTGTGCGGGGCTGGCAGCCCTATAAAACATCTTTTTTTACTCATAAACTGAATACATTCAATCCGCTGGTCAGCTGAAGCATTCCAGAAATCACCGGAGGTTGTGCTGAATACCCCAAAGGCGGAGGTGAGAAGTAGTGCACGTTCACCGTGTAGTTAATGGAAAAGGCCACTGTTCTTCCTTTAATGAGGTGGGATGGTTTCCTCACAACATTATTGGCTTTCTCTCCAACATGCCTCTCAGGGGGGTCAGCACAGTTATGTTACACAAACTGCAAAATCCTACTAGAAGGAAGAAGTGGTCTGCATGAGTAATTTAAGTGACTGTGTTTATATTTTTTTTAATGGATATTCATAAAGTTATAATTGGAAGTCATCTCAGAGTAACAAATTCCTCATAGCTTTCTAGAGGACCAGGAAAACATGAGGATCCTGCAGGGGAGTGCAGACCCTGGGGGATCTGCTGAGCCAGTGGCCAGGGGGAGGGAGGAAGGATGGGCTATCAAGGGTGCCACCAGCCCAGCTGAGACCAAATGCCACCAACCACTGGGGATATCTGCAGGAAATGCTCAGGGTCTGCCGCTAGAGAGGTTGGGGAGACACTAGAACATCAGTGGGGAATGCCAAGCCCCTGATGAAGTGGAACAGGGAGGGTGATGGCTGAAGCAAGCCCCAGGAACCAAGCAGAGGAACAGACAGAGCTGCATCTGTATGTAGTTAAACTGGGCTCAATTTAAAGAAAAAAAAAAAGAGAAGAAAAGGAGGAAAACAAGGAGGGGATGGCTCATCTGGTAATTGCTAATTAGCTCTTGCTGGTAGGGAACTCGAAGGTTCTGTCAGAAGTAGGGAGGGAGCCGTGGGCTGGTTTTGCCAAGGTAAGCTCTGCACTGGTGTTGTAACCCGTGGCCGAGCCCAGTGTGATGGGGGGGTCTCTGCCCTGGGGTAGGGGGAGCACCCTAAGAGGGGGCAGGCAGATGATGTGACTTAAAAGCAGCTAGGTCTGGGGCATGCTTAATTTTCTCCCCCAAATAGAATGTTCCCCAGGTGTTCACTAACTCCTGCAGCCCCAAGAGCAATGGTTATCCATGCTCAGTTGTATTGCTTGAAGAAAAGGTTGCATTTTACCATTGGAAAAAATGAAATTGTGTTTTGTCGGGAAGCAAAGGGTGAGGTGAGGGAGTGTGGGGGTTGTTGTTTTCTTAATGGGCTTGATGTAAGGTGTGCTGCAAGGGGTAACTGAATCCTCAACCTCTGTCTACAGAAGTACCATTCCTTCCCTTTTTCTCCCGTTTTTTTTTTTTTTATTTTTATAGATTTCCCTTCTTGCTTCTTTAGGCTAATGGATTATCATTCAGCTTTAAAATTTTTTAGCTTTATCTAGAAGCTTTCTTTGTAATTTAACTTATTCTGGTTGTCCAAGAAGCGGTGGAGGGCTTTTAGCGCGTTTTCCTCTCCCTTTGCAACTTGTTTATATTTCTCTCGTGTAGTTTGAATTTGAATGATGTCTTCCTCTTGTCCATGCTCTTTCTTACTAACTTTCTACCTTCCAGATCTGCTTTTCCCCTTCTGTGGCAGTTTCTCATCTGTGTATGTGTGACACCATCTATACTAATGATAGGGTTCAGCGCTTCCCAAAACAAGGTAATTTTCATTGCATCACAAACATGCATAGATGTTCCTATTTCAAACCACTTTGCTCTGTGCTCTCACTTAGCAGAATGATACGAAACTACTTTGCTGAGTAGTTTCTGAGTAGTTTACTGCCCATCTATTTTTAAGCAGTCCTCTTTAAAGAGTAAAAAGGTTGGCAGCCACTTCATTTATTAAATCAATGTCAATGCCGCTATGCTTTTAAATGGGTGAAGTCCTGGGGGCAAATTTTGCCTACTGTTTTTAAGTGCCAAAGCCAATGTAAATAACTGCTGTGTGACTAATAAACACATTATCATCTTTAAGCTATAAACATTAAACTATTTCCCTTCCCCTGTAGGAAGGGAGGTATCATCAACCGCTACAGCTTTGGGGTATAAGGGTTCAGGACGGTCTGTGGTGAAGTGAGCATGCTTTTTGCACGATGCTGAACCTGTAGGGAGTTATTTTGCTTTTGTTTAGAGGCTAAGAGGCAACTGAAGCTTTATCATGGGTCTAAGGAATACATGTATATGTATATTTTTTTCCAGTTGACTTAAATCTCAGTAAACAGGGTTATGCTTACAACAATAAAAATAATTTTGGTAGCTATGGCAGAAGGCAAATGAGACTAGGATAGGAAAAGACAATGCCTTCTAATTAGGATACAGTATGCAGCTGTGAGGTGTGGAGGGTACCAGCCTCTTGTTTAACATCCCCCAATGGCACAAGTGGACAAGAGGTTCAGTTCCCGCTGATTGCCAGCAGCTAATTGTCTTCTTGCTGTGGAAATCAGGAGGAGGGTTTTTTTCAAAAGAGAGGGGGAAATGAATGTCACAAAAAGGATGAAGACCATGCTGCTCATTGCTTTTTGTTTTGTGACTGTCATGGCACAAGACCATTGACTTCAGCCTAACTTGAGCTAGTTGTGGCTGTAATTTCTGCCATCCCTTATTTTAGGAAGATTTACCAGAACATCATTTCTCGAAGTCACTGCACAGAAGTGACAGCACTTGTAAACAGATGATGATGAACTACCTGTGGGAATTATTCCTCCTACATATAGTGCTGTTGGAGGGTAATATCTGCCTGGTAGCAGACAGCTGCAGGAATACAATGAGAGCAGAAGGACCAGAGAGACTAATCTTCATCCCACTCTTCCTGACCTGCAACAGCTTGACTTCTGGCAGGACAGCTTTGGGGATAGTATAGTAAACATGTGCTGTTTGCATTGCCCAGTCAGTGACATGACTAAACACCACGTTTGCTGAAACAAGAGGCTGGGACATAAGAAGGGAATGAAAAGGGCTGGGAACTATAGCTCTCTCCTATGCAGAAATCAGTGCTGCACACTCACCCCATTTCCCTCTGCAACAGTGACAGTATCTCCAAAGCTCTCCAGCAAATACACTCCTTCATTGCCATTTACATTTACCTTTTCACAAGAGTATCTATGAAAGTCTGAATAAAACCAGAATATGCTGCTTGACAAGACCTGGTCTAGGATATCAAAGGATCAGTCTGGTAGAGCCAGGAAGCTCTCTGGAGGTGGTACAGTCCTCTGAGGATGGAGGTCCATCCAGATTTGACTTCTGCCAGCACCCACAGATGCCCCACCAACAGTCACACCTCACATGTGCTGCCAGCTGCCTGGGTAGAGAGCACTTCTGCTGCCCCAGGGACACCCCCTCTCACAGCACCACACACCCCATCCTGCCTTGCCAGCACTCCTCAGGGCATGCCCAGCAGCCTCAGTGCTGGGAACCCACTTAATATGTTTTAAGAAGGCAGTTTTAAAAATAGAAAGGAAAGCAGTTTTCCTTTTTTTTTTTTTTTTTTTTAAAAAAAAGAAAAAATGTCTCTTCTCCCATATGGGCATGTTGAGTAAAGAACTACGTGACAATGATGCTCTCTTCTCACCTTGCTTTCAACTCTAACAGGCTTGTTCAGAGTATACTTTGCTCCAAAAAAGCTAAGAGAATCAAAGGTTTCTTTCCCGCTTCAGGAACGCACAGTCTCTATTGACAAACACCAAGATCCCTCATCTGTTACATAGCGTCGTGTTTCATGAACTTTTTGACATTTCAGGCACCTCTTTTTATGGAATGAGGAACAGACCCAGTGAGTTTCCCATATTGCTCACTGAGTATTTCAGACACACACACTCAATAAGCAAACACACAACAGCTTTCTTTTAATTATTTCCATGAACTAAGATTTTATCTATTTCATATACTGGTAAAAAAATGCTTTTGTAAGAATTCAGAAGACGTATAACAGTCTTTTAGTATAAAGATATGAAAGGTACATGTCTTGGCTTGGATTTTGTTGAAATTTATCATAGGACTTGTGCTTGGTGGGGTTTTGGGGTTGGGTTTTTTTTTGTTTTTTAAGTACGCATGTTAATAACAAAGGGTATAACACCAAGTTGGACAGACTCCTATAATATATATGAGCTAGCCAGTATCCATTTGAATAATTAGGTGTTTTCTAGTGTGCTTTGGGGCCCTCTCCTTCCACCAGAGCCTGACAGAAGGTGGCAAAGTGCTGTGTTTGTGCACTATTACTTTACATGTACTATATCTGAGTGATTTCTGAACAGCTACCTCTGTGGCACCCCAAGTAAGGGAGACTGGTGTGACGAAAAGGCATGCATGACAGGGAGAGTGTTTTGCACAGGCAGGTATCCAGGAGGCTTTGTTAGGAGGGTGGCTGGTACTCATCTGCAGGTGGTGAGCCCTACAAGCGGGCCCCCTGAGCTTAGCCTGGCCCCATGGTTGGGGTGTGGAGCTGCTCGCGTGACTCCCTGCTGTGACACTGCCCATATCCCCGGAGGGATCTCCTGCTGGGGTGCTCAGCTCCTGTGCTGATGGGCTCCAGAGGGTCCCACCATGCTCTGCAGGACAGCAGGAGCCTCCCCAGAGCTGGAGAGCTGAGCAAAGCAAAGGTGTCCAGTCCCAGAGCACTGGGCAAGATTATTGGCTCTGGTCTGGCTCTGCACTGGGTGTAACAGGTCCTGGCTGAGTCCCGACCTGAGCCACGGGCTTGTCTCTGTGTCATGCTTCCAAATCTCTGTCTTGTGCTGGTGAAGTTGCCCAGGGCCTTTCCCAAGCAGAGCACTGCTGTGTTTGTGGGGCAACTGGAGGGAATGACACCATCCGTAATTTAAATACGGAAAACCACAGGAATTCAGTCTTTAGGGTGTTGACTGCTGCTCTTCTAAAAGCACTGAACTGTCTGTTATGATCACACAAACTTTTCCTCTCAGTATACCAGGCTCAAGACCCCTGGGAATTAATGAATTTTTGAATATATAGATCAACATATGAAAACACCATCTAGGGTATATATGACCTGTTGCCCACATTTCACAGGGTTGAATTCAAACAATGAAATGTCTGCACATTACTCGATTTGCAAATCTAATGCATAGTTTCTGTGATGCTTATATTTGTGTGCTGGATATAATGGAGTTTGACAAACCATATTCACAAGTTAATGACATATGCAAGATACCATACTGTATGGTACCTGTAGAGCAAACTGAACAAGAGGTTGAAAGCGTGGTCTTTATCATGTGTGAGCACCTGAGTCTAAATGTAGAGACTGACATGCTAATCGTGGTATTTTCAGAATGATGTTTACAAGTGCCCACCTTCACTTTTCTTGACCACCAGTTCTACCTGGTAAACGTTGCAAGAATTCCCTTGGGCTTCCCACATGATCCAACAGTCTCTGGAGGCCAGTCTTCTCTTCCCCTTACCTGAGTAAATGCTTTATACACTCTGTGAAACAAGAGGTGCAGAAACAGACTCCCAGCCCAGGCAAAACCTCATATTCAGGTCCCCTGAGAAGAGGGCCTTCATGCTCTATCTAGATAATGAGAGAATATGGAGCAATATTGCAATGCAAATCCAGATTACCATGTCCAATATTTGAAATTGTACCTACTCAGATACATTGCTGATAAAACATGCCCTGGTAAAAATGCAAAAGGTCTGTAGAGTATATCTCATTTGGATCAATTGAGGTGAATACTGCTGAGGCTGCAGTGCTTAGTATGTTCTGTAGGAGTTAAGACAGATTCAGAGCCAGGTTCAGGAAACCTTCAGTAAAAACAACACAAAATTTGATTGTTTGTTTGTTTCTTTCCCAGCTGAAAGGCAGATAAGGCAGTTCAGGATAACTAGCAACATGCTAGATTTAAGGAAAGTAATGCAGGAAAACCCACAAAGAGAGTTGCTGTGAGTACTATTTATCAGCCTGGTTTACGTTTAGATCCATTTCTGAAAAGAATCTTCTGGTTTACTCTGGCTGAGTGTTTCTCCCATGCCCATTTAAAACTTGAGACAGACCTCAAAAAAGAAATTAAAAAATTTCAATGATACATGCAAACAAAAATCTGATATAGGGGTTAAGCACACTTGTATAACTAGCAATTGTTTTCTTTTGGAAGGAAATGGTATAATCCAATATAGAATACATATATTCTCTATGTATACTATGCATATGAATTCCTACGTGTAGTTTGAGGCTTTAAGTTTGGATAATTTTCCATTAGTGACCCAGGCGATTTATCTAAGCTCCACCTCCCTTACATACCTTACTGCTTCTTGGTATGTCTTTATGTTTTCTTCATCACTGAAGCCCACAGTATATACTAAAACATCTGTTGCCAAGAGAAATAATGTTCCTCGTGGTGTTTTTAGCAATGAAAACAGTTTTTAAGCCTTAAGTACTAATGCCAAACTCATTTATGGTTACTTTTGGTATTGTAAGCAACAGGGATGGGCATTCCGCTCAGAAAGTATGTGACAATTTAGGCTAAGTAACCAAGAAATGCTTTTGCATTCTTTTTTATTCAACCTTCTATGAAGGAAGGAGGTAGTCTGCAGAGAAAGTCTTGGAAACTTATTTCAAAGACAGCTTATAGATTATTGAGGAGAGATCTAGTAAAATCTGGGATGATCGATCCATCCCAAAGCCAAAAGAATTTGAAGGAAAAAGCTTACCCAGTTGGAAGAAAATGAGAGATGATTTTGTCAGCTTGAATCAAGCAGAAGAGTGAAACCCCATTTCCTGGGAATTCATGAGAGGACATATTTAAAAAAAAAATAAAAATAATAAAGTAAGGATGCTATATCCAGATGGTCAAAAAATCACACAGTAAAAAACTGTGTCTTCAGCAGGTGGAGATTGCCAGCCTTTTTAAGTGGTGATGTCAAGTCTCATGAGCTAAAGAACTGCAGATGCGAGCAATAGCTGGGTAGGAGGCATCAGAGAAACATTTAAGCACTGTGTTTCTCCCAGTGACTCACTAGATGTCATTTCCCACCCAGAACAGAGCAGGTGCTCTGTCTCGGTGCCGAAGGATGCCATTTTCAGACTGAGACAGTGAAACTGAGATGCTGACCAGCAATTCAAGAGATGTTACTGCCATTTCTGCATAACTAAGAGTGGTGATTTACCCCCCCAGCCTTTTTTTTTTTTTTTTCCTTTAATCATATCTCTTTGTTTTCCTTACATTTTCAGAAGGACAAAATGTCTTACAAATTTTGAAAACAACATAGATGAAACCTCTAAGTTGGAGAGGACAACAGACCTAGCTCAGGAGTACTGGCTCCAACCTTTTCGTGTTCTGGATGCCCTCTGGAGAAAACTACATGTGGTGCATTAGGATCCTGGCAGTCAAGGAAGAGGGATCACTGTCCACCAAAGTTCCAGCCATCTAAAGCTTTCTTACCTAAAAAGTAAAGGTTCTAAGTACAGCTTCTAGGGCTGCGTTATTGGGTCTTGGTCCAAGGTATTGGTCTTGACCACTTGCACTGTTGCTGTTGGTTTAAAATTCCAGGTGGAAATTTTTCACTTCTACATTCTCTCCTTAATCTCCCATCTGGCCCTCTCTTGTATCAACCTTTTTTTCACATAAAACCTAAACCTTTAGCTAGCATTCTACATTTGTAATTCTTGTTGTCAGTGACAACAAGATGTGATGCTTGCATTTGTCTGCCTAGATTGTTGATGTGAAGACTGAAGTACTTCACCCCGGTGAAATACTCTGGGTGTGGGGTTTTGGTTTGGTGGGGTTTTTCCACTGTTTTCATGGTCAAAGTCTTCTTTCTGTCTTCTCTGCATACCACCAGAATTTGGTAAGGAGACACCCAGCCCAGCTGTGGGGGAGCAATGGGTTAGAGGCTATGTTGACTGATCTTGACTGTATTGAAGTCCATGGACCAAATGATTCACGCAAGAGTACTGACTAAATAATAATAATTTTTTTTTTAAAAAAATCACCTTTCATTTTGGAGTAGGTGAATCAATTTTCAGCTCCTGAGTCTAGATTTTATTTTTTTTTTCTAGATGGCCTTGAAAAATTGTTAAGCTCATCACAAATATTTAGAAAAGAATAATTTATGAACATATTTTTCTGAGATTTGCTCCTGTTCAGATATAACAAGTATAGTCAGTTTGATTGTACAATCAGGCTGATTCAGTGCTCTATGTGGAACATAAACAGAGCCTTGTCTTTAAGTGTATTTTCTGAATTAGCTACCTTTCTACTAAAATGATCAGCAGTGAAAGAGTTAACAAAGTTAACATTTAGTCTGTTATCTTCAGATTTCGGAGTCAGTGTTGTATGGGGATGATCAGTTCAGGCCAATTGAAAAATCATTCTTTTGATTGTCTTTGGTCTCTTGAAGGTGAAGACCGCGTCAGTTCTGTTTGATTCACGCCCTCAAGGATTTCTCCACAGCCCCGACTCTCTGGAACATAACTTCATTTTAAATAGGATGTAAGACTTCAGAGCACCGGCTTGATAACAGATTTAATAATGACATAAAGTCTTGTGTGAATGCAGCACAAGAGATTTCCGAAGCACAGGGAATTCAACTGAAAGTGCTCTCCTTCCTTCCACCTCCTTCCTTTCTTCCTGTCATACTCTAAGTTCAGATTGGTGTTTGTTTACATAGCACGCAGTAAACTAATGCCAGCTACCGTCTCCCAGCTCCTCCTGCCTGATTATTTCCATCTCTGTGAAGTATTTATTGCTGTTTCTTAAATTCTTATATCCTGAGGGGTATGGCTTTTGCTTACATCTTAACGGAATTAAGCAGCAGAATGTGTTTGCACAAGCCTCACAGGCACGCTCCTGCTCGCTCTGTTCAGGTATGAATTAAAACTGCTGGTAAGGGACTCGAAAACTGAAGTTTTCTAAGGAAAGGTCTATGTTTCTGGCAGAAAAAAAAAGTGTCTTAGGTCACATAACAAGAAAAAATGTGTAATTTTTGGGACCGTTTACCCAGCTGAGCAGTTTATTTCCCTGCAGTAATAGATGTATTTTTGCATCTTGATGAAATTCACAATTCTGTACGTTTATCCATAACAAGGCATGGATACAACCTAATCGTTTGGCAGAAGGTTTGCCTGTTTAGAATCTGTTTGCCCATCCCTAAATCTACTGCCTAACGCTTTCGCATTTGCAGTTAAATTTACAAAAGGACATAGTGGTCTTAACACTGCAACACTTGATTTACAGGCGAGCGTGGCCCTCCCAGGTATGGTGTAGGAGACAAGTGTCAAGCCAAGGCTTGCCTCATACATCTTAAACTCGGGTCTGCCACTTTTCTGCAAAGCTCCCTCCTTTGGAGGGGACTGGTATCTGATCCTGGACCCAGGGATCTTCAAGTCTTTATGCAAAGTGGAGCACCTTTAAAGAGGGTCAGCATGGCACTGAAGGTCCCCAGGTAGGACGCTCACCCATGGGTGAGAGGAAGCTGAGCCCTCATGTCCCATTTTCTCTGTGTGCTGATAAGAGATAATTAGTGGAAACAGAACCTCTTTGCATGCCAACCTGGCACCTGAGAGCCCTGGGGAAGTTATTGTCAGGCCAATTCTGTGGCAAGAAAATGGATATTTATTGCAACCCAGTTTAAACTACACCCCCAAACTGTGCAGACTGTGACAGGCTTCTCCCCTAGAAGTACTGAGAGGATTATCTACGTGAAACTGTATTTTGCAATTAAATAACTCCTCTTAGCTGCTTCTGAGGAAGCCTCATGGGGGATGTCTGTACTGCTAAATAAACCATGGCAGGAAGCAATACCTGGCCGAGTGGTGCAAGATGGGTCCTGTCCGTCCACCCGGTGCCCAGCTCCCCTCTGAGCAGAAGGTGCCATGTCTCCTGCAGAGCGCTCTGCCCTGCGCCTCCTGGGGACCTCAGCTGCTGCCCTGAGGCCCTAGGAGGTGACAGGTAGATTTTCGGACGTATTGGATTTGGGTTTGGTTTTTTTTCCATTCCAGAGCAACTGAAGCAGCCTGGGGTGCATCAGATCAATACCCCACAGTATCAATGGTTTTACCGTATGAAACTGAGGGTGTTGTCACATGCCAGGGGATGTAAGTGGGAAATACACTTTGTAATACAAAGCCTGGTAGCATAACATCAGAAACCTGTTCAAGGTGAAGGGAGCCAAACTTGGGTAGCCATGTCCATATTGCCATTTGAGAACAGCCCATGGAGTGAAATATTCCCTAAATCGCACCCAGTCCTCCTCCTGGAGAAGGTTTTCAGGTGTAGCCCACAACTGAGGAGCTCGCTAGCAACTGAGCAATATAAGTCATCTGAGCTGTGGTGCTAAGGTTTGATGCTTTTTTTTTTTTTTTTTTTTTTTTAATTTAGCAGGCGGGGTGTGCTCAATGAATCTCCACAGAGGCCAGGAGCTACGATTTCTGCCCTTGCAGAGGTAGGCTGTAATGAGGGAAAACAGGCTGCAGGAGGAATTTTGCTTCCCAGCTTGTGTTAGGGCTGTTTATTTGAGCCATAGGATGCTATTGGCTTGGGAAAAGAGAAAGATGTGACTCTTGCAACTTTAAAAAAAAATCTACATTTAATATGGTTTTAGCGATGAAGAGAATAAAATACATCTGGGGAATAGCTGTCTCTAAAAAAAGTCAATGAATAAAAACAAAACAAATTGAAACTGGAGTAGGACATGCAAAGAGGATTAGGAGGTAAACTTACATAAAATGTGTAAACATTTAATGAAATATAATGTAAACATACATTAAAAATAAACATTTTATTTCTGCTTTTACGTTGTCATTTAGGTATTGGCCACATTTTCAAAAGCAGATTTCAAGAAACGAATCTAATTTCTTCATAGATAATTAAGATCCTAAATAACTCAGATGCTGCAGAAAGTAATCCCCCCCCCCCTCATTTTTGAATTAACTAATTAACATTCTTAGAAAATAATACCTTAGTTAAGTAACAGCTTAAGTAAAAGGTTTGCATAGTCTCTCAGTTGTTGTAGGGAATAGGAAAGGTTCCCTAAGAAGTGAGAACTATGATTAATAACCCTGTACCTGTAAGAGACAAGAATTTGGAAGTCGTTTGTTACATTGAGGGGAAGTGCTAGTTGGAAGATTATCGGTTGATATCCAAATTTCAAAGATAATTTTCTTAATTAGGGCTCTTGCTTCATCACTTTGCCATTCCCATTGCCTGTGAAAGTGAGAAGTTTGAGTGCCAGAGAGCAGACTTAAATGGTGAAAGCTAGAAGTGCCTGCCCTGGTCAGAGATGAAGCCATAGCACTGCCCTTACTTCTAGCACTGGGTATAAACAGGGTACTTAGAAAAAGGGCATTGAACAACTGAAGAGTCACAGACAGCAACAGCCGTGAGCGGAGCTTGAGGAAAAATGTGACCAGTGACAAAATTCACAGGAATTTGGTTTGTTTATCTTGTAGAAAAGGTGACTTAGAAAAATAGTAATAACAATCCCCAGAAATGGTAAAGACCAGGGTATATTTAAAAAAAAAAAAAAAAAAAAGAGAGAGTAAAACTGGTCTCCCTGGCGTCTGTGAATGGGACAAAGAATAATGATCTCAAACTGCATCAAGTGAGATGTAGCTGAGATATCACCAGTCAGAATAGTGAAGGACTGGGGTCCAGTGAGGTCATAGACTCTTAGCTGATGGAGGTTTTAAGACCATCTCTTCAGATATTTAAGTACAAACATCTGTCAGGGTAGTCTAGGCACAGCCAGTTCTACCTTGGGAGAGGTGGATGTGTTAAAAGACCTACCAAGGTCTCTTGTGGATCTACTCCTGTAATTCTACTACTCTTAAAACAAATCACAGCACTCTTTAGCTACTGTATATGTAAAAATAATAAATAAATAAATAAATAACTTAGTCTTAGAAAATTGCTTTATATTTAAGGGGGGAAAAAGAATCTCTTGATGCTCAATCTTTACCACAGTAACTTGGAAAGAAAGGTGTTTTACATGAGCAAAAACATGCCTTCCTTTTGGGAAAGTGTTTTTCATGTTTATGGTCTTGGCTGCAGAGCAAAAAGTGGATGATATATAGCTGTACCCAGTACATACAGATTTTTTTTCACTGAAGGTAATGGCAGAAACCACAACTAGAGCACAGCCTTTTACTGTCCTGTCCTTCAGAATCCATAATGGGCAGGGATTGTTCCTGGAGTCAGTCCATGCCACCTTTAAGCTTGCCCAAAGGGATGAAAACTTTTCCTACCTCTGTAATTAAAGCCTATTGGCCTTTTATGTTTAAACGCTTCTCTCACATGTACTTTAAGTAATGAGATGGATATCTGTTCAGCAAAATGTGTATACATGTTTTTCGGAATCCATTTAGTTCTTGATACCTAAACACACTTATGCATGGAGCCTTGCTGAATCACAACTGCGATGTTGTTAGGCTTTGCTGGTTCCAAACTATGGAGCTGAGAAGCATTAGTGCACCCTCACAAAACTTGAGTATCTCCAAAATGTAGAAAAAAAAAATGTGAAAATGTACAGTACAAAGAATAGCATCTTTATTTTTTTCCAAATCTACTTATACACCTGTAATCTATGCTCCTTTCTCTTTCTAGTCCTGTTATGCTCACTGCAGGCTGTCTGGTCCAGCTAACTCAGTCATTTACTTTTGAAGGTCTTCTATTAACCACTGGTGGCTTTGAATTCATCATTCAGCACATCCTCTCTTCTGCCATACTGTCCCCTGTTTAATTTCGATGTCCTTGATTGTCCTCTTTGATTCTACGATTCCTTCTTGTTTCAGATCATCTTGGATTAAGATCAAAGCTTTTAATTGCCCTCTCTCTCTTAGTCCATATCATATTTACAGCTTGCTTCTGTCCCTTGAAATGTCTGTTCTGTAGGAAGTGTACAGACAAGCATCCTTTTTACTTTTGTTAGTGTTGCTGGTTTTCACTTATGCCTTTGTTGTTCAATTTCTTAATTTAAATATATCAGATTCAGTCACCTTCTCGCACTTATACTCTCCAAGGTTTTTAAATTTGAGGCTTCGGTAGGATCGGAAAACCTCAAACTGAAGGCAAAAGAACGTTCGAAAACATACCAACTCAGATCTTGGCTACAAAAAGGCATCTATCTCCCAAGTGCTATGCTTGGAAGGTGTGACCAGGAAAGATCAACAGCATTATGCACAACAGTTCTGACCAGGGTTAAAAACAGTAACTGAGCCACGAAGCTTGTGAGATAAGCCAACTGAACTCCACCTGAGCTTTTCATTAGGGCTGCCAAATGCTGATGAGACCCTCGGTCTTTCACATTGAGCTCTGGCCCACGCAAAGGAAAGTCTCTTGGGGGAGAGTCCTGCTTGCCCTGCGACTATAAGTAAGTCTAAAAATTATTATTTTGCTTTAACAGATTGGTCGTCTTTCCAAAAGTTCTTTCTTTCCTTCTCTCCCATTAGTTTATATTTCCAAAGAGACAAAAATAGACTTAACTTGGTAGTTAAGTTCATCCTATGTTCTGCTTAAGCCGTGATCAGAGAAGGACTGAGAAATAAATATTACCAAAAATGAGATGCAAAATAAGTTCCTGGAGCAGTTTAAGCAGATGGAATGGGTAGGCAGGGTAGGTCACAGTGAATTGGTAATGTTTAGATACAGCCTGGTTTATTGAACTTGGAGGTAACACCTAGATGTCAGGGCTGAGAGGCTGGCAGGATGACCAAATGCACGAAGAAGAAAACACAAAGCGAACATGTAGAGGAAGATAGAGCTCTTTTTTCTACTATATTAACAGCTAAAGATCCGTGAAGTGCAAGGGAGACGGGCTGCAACATTAGGTTGGACAGGAGATGGATCTGAAGTGAATCATTTAGTCTTAGTCCATATACTGACAACAAACTGACAATAACTGTGTTTATGTTCATAGCTCATAATGCCCAGAAATAAGGTGAGGAGGGAGAAGAGAAGGACAGTGCCCATGGAAAGCTGGAGGTGACAGCAAGGCTCTGAAGGAGTGGGCGGGAGGGAGAGGAAGGAATCACGGAGGGTTGTGGAAGCTGGGGAGGACCTGGCTTCAGGCAGAGCCAGCAGTGCCCACAGCACCTGATGGGTCACTGAGGGAGAAGTTCTGCACCCAGCTTTGGAAAAAGGAAATGAGCCTCTGAAACCCTGTCAAGAGCAGCCCACCTGTTCTGTAAGCAAGAACCTAGGGTCTCTAGGCTTTTAAAGGAAGAGTTAGTGTTTCTTAATCACTTTTAACTCCCACAGGAAAGGCCCCGTGTCAAAGCTAAGTATTACAGTTTAATCTGCATCACTGAATAATGTACAAGTTTTGCTTATCACCTATTAATTTATTCATTCTTCCTATGTTCAGAAACCTTTTACACAAGAGTTGTATCTGTAACATCAAAACACCAAAGGAATTTTACTCCTGTAAACTGATGTATCTTTAATCAGCCAGATTATATTCAACTAACTATGCATTATCTGAGAGGGAGAATTTGTAAACTAAAAGGGGATAAACGAGCTACCTTTTTGTAGTGTAAAGGGAATTAAAATGAAATGCATGATATTTATATGTCCATCATGTATAAAACTGCTGTTTCCAAAACACTAACTCTGCAACCTGAGTTGTAACATTAATGAATGACTGGATGGATTTTTCTACCATGAATAGGTGACACAAGACTATTGCCTTTTTTTCTTTGTTTTTTGCTTCTATTACTAATAATAGGAAGAACTAAGAAAAGCTTGTTATGCAAGGTAAGATATTTAGTAAGCTAGTTATAATTCATATGGAAAGAGAATATTGATTTTTATGGAAAGGCTGAAATGAAAGGTTATAAAGCATCCATTTGTCAGATAGGTTTTGGGGGCTACCTACCTCAACCACATTCAGTGACAAAAATAGCACTTCTAAAAAGAGAAATATCTTGATAACTAGATGGTAAGGCCATGACATGTTTATCTAAGTAATTAAATTTCTCTCATGAAAAAGACAATGGATTTTAAAAAAGGAACATTTAAAGCAAGCAGAATGATCCATATGAAGAAAACAATAGATGCAAGTTTAAGTCTTACTTCTTTTTTTTCCATGGAAAAAAATCAATGACCCATGGTGTACAGAAAATTAGTTACTTATGTAAGATGTCAAACCCTGTAAATGATGTAAGGTTTGATTTTACAAATCGGTTCTGCCTGGGAGAAGTTTTGCAATAATAAGTACTAGTGATTAAAATGTCAGCATGAGGGACTGCTGCGGATTCTACCCCTGTAATAACAGAACTTAATAAATACCTGCTTGGGAAGTCCACATAATAACAAATACAACATTGAAATTAGTTTAAAGAGTAGTTTCAACTGAAAATTAATAAGCGGCACTAAGTTACAGCAAGGTGGTCTCCATATGTGGCCTTTTCTTTTCAATCAGAACATACTCTACAGCTGCCTTCGCAGCACACTTACCACCCTGCCAGCTGTGTTTGGGGACAGCGTCAGATTGTCTGTGCCTGGCTTTTGCAAAAATTGCACATAGTCTGAATATGATGCACTTGCAATTTCTTAAAACACTCTCCTATTCTCAGTTATTTGCATTATTCCTTTCCCAGCCAGCCAAATTCCAACAGGACTTGACAGTTTCAATGACAGCGGTTTCTTCTCACTTTCCAGAGCATAACATAAAGAAAACATAGCAGAATTCCTATAGGCTTTACCTTACCTCCTAGTGTACGACTTGCTTTCAATATAAGATGCAGTCCTTCATTCCTGAGAAGCCTAGTACTACTATTTTTAATTGTGAAAGGAAAGTGCTGTATCACACAGTAGTCACAGCTCAAAACTGAACTCTGCAATGGCAGTTTAGGTTTATTTGACAGGCAATGTCTTCTTTAAGAGACAAAGCGGCATTATGTGTATTTCAGACATCAAAATGTAGACTGTTGGAAAACAGTGGCAATAGAAAAATTTTTTGGGTTCTGAATGTGGAAATTTCCCTACTTCATTCTTTTTTTTATTTTTGCATCGTTTTCCTGTTGAGCATCTCCTTATAGTTTGCTTTCATTGAACTAGAACTATATCTGCTTGCAAGAATACAGCTTGTCCCATTTTGCTGTTGTTACAGATGTATTCTGCACACTTCAAGGCTTATGATATTTTTTGCATCTTGACTTCCTCAAAAACTTTTTTTTCGAAGCATTGCTGTTCCTGAAGCGACTTCTTCAACGATTCCTTCTAGCTGGACGCACTGCCAAAGCAGGTATGTGATTATTCCTATGCTACTAAGCATTCTCAAAGTGCAAACATCTAAACTCTCTAAAGCAAAGAACTGAATTGTACACAGTATGTTCAGTGTCCTGTCTCAGCTTCTCTCCACACACATCCCCAAAGTGTGAACATGTTTCCATATTCGCCTAGTAAAGGACAGTTAAAGTTTAAATTAGGAGACACTGGACAAACTTTGGGAATTCTCACCTTGCTGTCATCAGCTAATCTTTGCCTCTGCAAGTGAGCGTGCAGTGCCGCAGGAGGGAGTAGATTTCTACTCACAGTAGAAATCACACTATGAGTAATTTCCCTTGAAAAACATAAGACAATGATGTAAATGTTATAAAATGTTTCAGTCTCTCTGCCAAACTTCTTTGGGATCTTCTATCCCTACTTTAATTTACAAGAGTCTTGAGCTATGCAGAAAAACAGCACATGGGGTACTCACGTGCCTTCGCTGTTTCCCATTTAGTAAGTCCCACCAATAAGCAATGTTATCCAAACTCTTCAGAAATTATATTTATTTTTTTTGCTTCTTATAATTTTCACTGCCATAAAACTCCAGTAAATTACTGTCTTCGTCCCCTCCTAGTTTTTCTTGATTAGTTATAGAATCATAGTTTTAGTTTTAGAATCATAGAACGGTTAGAGTTGGAAGGCACCTTAAAGTTCATCAAGTTCCAACCCCCCTGCCATGGGCCAGGACACCTCCCACTAGAGCAGGTTGCTTAAAGCCCCATCCAGCCTGGCCTTGAACACCTCCAGGGATGGGGCATCCA
>JAOTQQ010000023.1:51902991-51913957 GCA_026546715.1 Gallinago undulata
TTTTTTTTGTGGTTGGACTCGATGATCTCTGAGGTCCCTTCCAACCACCACAATTCTGTGATTCTGTGTGATTCTGTCTGAGCTGTAATATAAGATGAGTTGCAGTTGCAAGAACATCAGCTGCCTATTAGTATTAGAAAATTCAGTTGATAATTAATAGGTAATAACAGTCTTACTCTTCTTATATTCCCTTAAGAATTCAGAGAACATAAGAGAAAAGCCTTTTTAAAAAGAGAAAATACAGTGAATTGCAAAAGGGATATATGAGAGAATGTATCCTCTGTAATAAGAGATGAATGTTTGTCATTAGTTTAATGAAGGGGGCCCAGAAACCTCCTGCAGCCCCCCATTAGTCTATCAGATAGTCCATTGTATACATACACAATACGCAGTCACTTGTCCTTGTGGGGAATCACGTCTGGGGTAACTCTAAAGGCTAAAAATGAAGCCATTTCCACATTTCTGATGCTTAGACAGATTTAGCGTCAGGAACTTTAAAAAAAAAAAAAAAAACACCAAAAAAACCCAAACCAACAAACTTTTGATGTCCCTATTTTTCTAAGATATTATCACTACAATAAGCTTTCTTCTTTGGCTTTGGCTAAGGGCTTGGCCTAATAATGATTTATTTCCATCTAATATTTATGTTTCTGGTTAAAAGGAGAAGAATTTTCAAAACATCACTGTTCATTTTTGCACCTAGCTTCCCTGGCTTGAACATACTGTTTGTGAAGACAGAGACATTTTGGCTGCTTGTGTGAGCAATACATGCCGTAATGAAGAGTGGGAAGATTTTAGCTTTCCATGTTGAGAAGAATTAGAGGTACAAGGCTATCACTTGGAAGGGGATTTTGATTGAGGATAAAAGGTGCAGTTTATCCTCTAACTGCTCTGATCCTTAACTATGTGGACGTTGATGGTGTAACACTGAAATGAAGAACAATTAAAGTAATTGGTAAAATATCCTCTTGGAAATTCAACCCTTGCAGACATCAACAAGCCACACGAATATCTGAATTCAGTGGGAGAATCACACTTTTGACCCTGTATTATAATTTCTTCCACAGCACTTGCATTTCATACATTTGCAGCACAGTGCTGTAGCTTTTTCGTGACTTGGGATCAGACACAGATGATGGTAAGAGGAATAATTCTTCATCACGCCATGCTTGGCGTGAGAAACCTAGGCTGAGGTCCAGCGGAGTGGAGATGCAGCTGGTGCAATGTGCCGAGTTTGGAGCAACAGCTTTTTCCTGCCACCCTTCTCTTGTTATCTGTCCTCAAGGAAAGAGGGGCTTACACAACACAGGACCTCCATATGTATTTGGGGGTTTCCATTACACAATCCAGGGTGAGATTTCCTACCCAGACGCACATCTGTCATCTCCCAGCCTTTGGCCAACATAGGACTCTACAATTGTAAGAGGTCTGTAACTCATCTGAGAGTGTAAGCAGGGACTGTCATACACAATCCTTGCAACAGTCTTCTGTCCACACATAAATGTAGTTGTGAAATAAAAAGACAAGGTGGGGAGAAGGCAATATGACCTTTCTTTTACAGTAAATTACCAGTCATTTTTCATAAAGTTGCAAACATACAGCCTTTTTGCTTGGTGTTGTTTGAATATGAAAGGGCAACACCACTTTAAGCAGACCTTCAAAAGACAGGGTGTAATGTTAAATGCAAATGACACATGGTTGAGTCTGCTTGTGTTCATTTGAGATGAAAAGTGGGGGGGGGGGGGGGAAGGAAGGTGTCAACTTTTGAAGGAGCCACCCATAAGGGCAATAGGAGCTGGCTTTACAAGGTGTGATGTTAAAGCCTGGCTTAGCTCAACGGGCTGCGCTGGGGCAGACCCACTGCAACAGTGACCGTCCCTGCAGCAAGAGGAGGGGAAGTAAAACGCAGTGCAGACAAAATATTATCAGCAGCAGCAACAGAAATCAGACCAGTTGTTCATAATTGTTGCCTCTGGTTTTTAAACTCCAGTCTCTCAATCGGATCACTCAGTTGAAAGCCCAGTATAATGAGAATACATGCCTCCTTTTTCCACAAGAATTGGAAATAGTATGATCTAAGACTGACAACCCCGGCATCTGGGAGCGCTTAAAGCGATTCATAGTTTTGCTCCAGTCACGTGGCTCTGGACAAAGACTGCAGAAAAATCAAATTGGTCCAGAGGAAGCCTTGATGTTGGCTAAAACTCAATAAATTGAGCAAGGAGCCTTTGATTTATTCACCTTAATTCATTATAAATGAATGACATTCTTTCTCATCTTGCAAATGCTTGGCTGTACAAGTGCAAATAAACACTTGTGACTATGTTAATTGCGTTGCATCTTTTTATATTCATTTTATAGACTCTATTGCTCTACTTTAGAAATCCTAAATAATTCATTTATATAGTCTACTTTTTCAACAGACATTTTCATACACATTATCTTCCAGATGTATGTTATATAGGCTTAAAAGAAATGCTTACTGCATTCCAGAAATACTGTTGCCAAAGAATTTAATTTAAAAGTGGGGAGAAAAAGTTTATGATATGCAGATCTACTTGCTGCTTTGCGTATTTAACATTTTAATAGCAAGGTGAAACTGCAAGAGTAACAAGAATGAATTAATAAAATGAGATATATTCTTTCTGAATTGAAAAATTAAAAGGTTCTATATTTCCCACAGTTATTCTAGAGGCTGACACTGAATAAAACTCCTAATCTGACTGTATAGAATCAAAATGAAACTTTACATACAACTTAAAAACTTTCAGGTTTATATATGCATGTGTCAAGGAAATGACGGGAAGCCAAAGTTATATATGTAACTGCCTGGGAAATGAGTCAAAACTAAGTTAGAAAAAGAATTCTCTGGGCTGTTGCAATAAGCTGCCTGAAGTAGTGTAAGTCAGCATTTTACACCTATAGCTACTCACATATGTGTGTGTGCATATATATGTATACAGCACAGAGTCTTCACCTTTAGTGCACCACTCTTCTCTGGACCCTTAGATAAGGGGAGAATTATTGGATATTCTAGTAATTTGAATATTACTGTGTTGGATTGAGGTTTTTAAATTTTGACCATCCATTTTAGTTCTCAGCAGTGTATCACCACCCTACACTTAAATGTTTGCTGATAAAACTGAGTGCCTAGAAGATCAAGTTGCCTACAGAGCGAAGGCAAACAGTTCTAAAGGACATTCCCTCTGCTGTAGCTCATGAGCCAAGTTGGTATCATCAGAAATATGGTTTACTCAGTTTGGGGGCTGGAAGCAGCAGGGCATTGGTAGGTGCAGGAAGAGCCAAGGCAGTTTCATGCAGCACATGTGCTGTGGGCCATCACTCATGTGGGAGATTAGGAGATTAAGTGAGCTGATTTACAGACTTTACAGTAAATTTTATTTTGTGGTTCAGCCCCTTTTTTGTACAATGCTTTTTCCAAAATTTGACCTAACATACATCCCCATGGCAGATTATAGAAAAGCAGCCAAAGCATGACTCTATTTTTGGTTAATACCGCTGTACAAAGTGAGGGATCCATGCTAAAGAGCTTGACATTTGCTGGCTTTTTGATATGTGAACAAACAGTTTTTCTGAAATACTTTGATTACATGCAATCTGTCTATGAATAATTCAGTAAATTAACTTTCAGCTTGTGAGTTGTTTCACACATAAGGTCTGAGAAGAGCTGAAAAAACATAGGGCCAAATTTACTGAGGGATTTAGACACCCAGTTGTTCAGACAGCTGCTTTTGAAACTCCCACCTGGAGTCTGAGACTGCCAAGAATTAAGTCCACCAAAACATCAGGTGCTGTTTTCTCCATTCCACTAGGAAGTGGATCCGTCTTCTCCCCTGTAAGTACAAATCACCTCTCCACCTTGCATGCCACACTAGGTGTAGGATCTTCTCTGTCTTTCGCTTCAATGCACCACTCTTTTCCAGCCCCTCATATGAATCTGCTTCCTGCCTTTTTTTCAAACTTCTTTTCATTTTGGCTTTTCACCTTCTTCTTCTCTCACCACCCCCCCTGAAAAAAAACCTAAAACAAAAAAATAAAGAAGTTGGAGAGTCTCTAACTGGAGCCCTCACCTGTGGGAAAGAGAGAGCTTGGTTGTAGGTCTGCCTTATTTGGTAAGACAGCAGTGGTGGCGCTACTATTAGTAGAATATTAGGAGTTAGACATCAATTTTAGGAGTGGTTTCAGAGACGTGGATTGAGGCTACACTAGGGGGCTTTGTGCAACAAAGTCTGTTTCATTCTCCTGTGGTGTCCCCAGCTGCAACACCAACCCACTTCTTGGTGGGTTGGCTTAATTCTCCTCAAAATTTTTCCCTATGCTACGGAATGTCATGTGCTATGGGGAGCTGTAGAATCTCTCTGGGACTGGCTGGGGCAAACCAGTGCCAGGATGGCTCTCTGCCCACCTTGGCTAATCCTGCTGAAAGCCCTGCGCTAGCCCAGATCTGCGGCTCCCTGGTCTTACAGTGGCATAGCTCTGCAGGGGGCCACACGCACACACCAGCTATTTTGGAGGTAGCTGCATGATTCTAACACATTCTTGCATTTGCTGGATTTAGACATAAGTGCCTAACTATCTACTTTAATTAATGCCTAATTAGCACCAGTACTGTATTTTCCCCATGTGACTGTCTCCATCTTTACATGTCTAAATTTGTCCGGTGCATCATATGGCGTTACTCAGTTAACTGTCTAAACAAATGTAGCTTTTAATGGGTCTGCTGTCTGAAACCTCATGTTTACACATCGCAGCTTCTGCCTTTCTATTAGTAGCTTCTGCAGGCAAATGCAGGAATTAGACTGCAATTGGAAAATCAATACAAAGAGGACACAAAGTCAAAGGGAACTCACTTGCGGGATTCTGAGTGGATATTTATGAGAGGAAAGGATTGATCATCAAGACTATACATTATACAACATCCTCTTGCCTCTTCTTTTTTTTTCTAATTAAAAAGGAAAGTGTCCTGGTTGAATTCTCTTGTTACTCATTTTTCTGAGAAAACTAAGCAAACAAAAAGAGTGGTATCAGGAGTTAGGATAAACCTGTGAGTAGCACTTTGCTGGAGGTAGTCAGCACTGACAAGCAGTTAATACAAATCCCTTTTGAGAAATACATCACACATAGAACATGCTTGTGTAATTCCAAATACCATTTCAAATACAAATTATAAATACATCTTCTGAACTGAAGCTGCTCCATCAGAGTGTCACGAAATTATATCCATCTGGCACATCAGCTCATTTCCCTGTCTTCAGATACTTACTGTCATATTTTTCCCAGGGATATGTTCCTGAACCTTCCACAAAGGACAGAAGTGAACACAACCCACCAGCATGGGGCTGCAATGCCAGTTCAGTCAAGGCAGATGAAACTTGCAAGCATTCTATATGCATGAAATGAAAGGGTACGGTGCACCCTTATTTGATCTCCATCAAATTATTAACTGTTGCTGAATCAAGCAAAATAAAGCCTGCAGAGTTGTCATCAATTACTCTGTTATGCTCTCAACCCTTTCTGAATCAGAGAGTGCTGGAAGAATATAAAGCTGCAATTTTTCATGTACTGTAATGACATTACATTATGTTTTTCTGTTATAAAAATGAACCTTTACTCAGTGAAGCCTTGCATCTAAATTTTCTCTGTTGTTATTGTCTTATGACAATTAGGACCCAGGCTGTATCTTATCCCTTTCTGGTTGCTTATACCTTTGCCTAATCTGGGCAAACTGGGAAATATCTCCAGCTGGGGAATTTTGCTTAATGAGAATTTATTTAAAAAAGTTCATCAAATAATGTTCAGATGTTTCTAGGAATAAAGGAAAGATGTTTTGCCTGTGTTAGAAACAAAATCCTACCACTGCAAAAATGTGAAATCGTAGTGCATTGGAGCGTTGGCATTTTGTTTTTTAGGCACGTGGTTTTGGTATTGCCATGGAAGACTAGAGATCTCTGCAGAACTTCAGTTCATGTGGGCTCAGTAAAAGAGAGCTGCAGCACCCCAGCAGCCTGGAGCAGATATTCCCAAACAAAATACTAGCCATGTAGACTCAGAATCACAAGTGCACAGCCCAGTTGTCAAGATGTTACATCCAGGCTGCCCGAGCAGCAGAACTGACTAACCAGGGGCTAACCCACACTGACCAAATGAGTGGCCAAATGAGTATCTCTAATGAGAGCTGCCAGACACACAACCTCCACGCGCTCTTTATCTCACTCATTGAACCTGTTTCTGAATCCATTCATTTGGAGTTATGAATCAGCTCAGGAATCTCTACCGTGGCATCATTATGGACCCATTTTGAAATTTTTAGCAGCTCCATCCTCCACTCTTTTGATTGTATGGAGCATCCTTTTCCAGCCCTGAGGAAGCGCCTCTGTGCTCACAATGTCCTTCTTGCTGGAACCATTGCAGAGAGGAAGGGGATTCAGTCTGAGCAAAAGCTGGACCTAGACTGGGTAATGTCATGGAAAGAAACAGATTTGAGTGAAGATCCTGGAGCTGAGTCTAGATCTAGGAGAGGAGAGAAAAGAAAAAAGAGTAGGACAAGGTCAAGGCAGGCAGAGGATCAGGACTCTCGCATACAGCTCTGAAAATGATTGATTCTGTGTCTGCTGGCACCACGGCACTTCTATATAATGTTAAGCAGATTACTTGAACTACAGGTGGCCACCGAGTGCTCTTCCTACGCTTGGTGTTTGGTTTGAGAGCCCAGGGTCTGATTTGTAGAAGTAGTTAGCATTCACAACTGCATCTGAAGCCACAGGGAGCTATGCTTTGAACATACAAAGTGCTGCATAATGCTAACTCCTTCACCAAGGCAAATCCCAGTCATCTCAAGGCTGGCAACCAAAATTAATAGACGCATTTAACCTTAATCTCTCTGTGTCTCATTTCACAATCAGTAAAATGGTGACATTAGCTACATCTCAGGCAAGTAACTCATAAGCATTCATCATATGCTCAAGGTACTGTAACAATGAATGCTGTAGAAAAGCCTGCTATGACGTTAGTAATTCCACATTACAAGCAGGGTTTAAATAGCTTTAAACAAAGCCCGAGGACATATGTTGAACAAAGAGATTAAACTGAAAAGCTGCACATACAGTGAACGGTGTCTGTCCCATGCGCTGTACAAGGCAGCAGGTCCCCTCAGCAAAAGAGTAGCATCACGCAATTAAAGGCTAAATTGTAAGTCATACCCCCTACAAGTCAAAACAAGTTTACTTGAAAAAAAATCTTACCTTTGGATTATCCTAAAGTGTCAACACTTGGCTTTTCAACCAAAACATTTCTTTAATATGGGATTTGTATTTTGGATTCTTTGGGTTGTTTTTTTTTTTGTGTGAATGGGAACGTAGTAAGTTAAGGACGTATATGTTTGAAATGCTTTATGTTGTGCATGCAAAATCACACTGTTTTCATTCAAGTAGATGAGTAACAGGGGAATTAAAAATAGGAAAACAGTTGCACTGGATCAAGCTATTGCACAAAGTAAATAGCATTTATTTTCCTGCTTGTTGTTCTAGTTTGATTTTTGGCATTTTAATTGATTGCATGATGTAGGTTCATATATGTGAAAGTAATTAATTTTACAGCTAATTTATGCAGTGAAGTATATGTTCCAGCAACAAAAATTTCTGTTTCTTCTTTTTCCCAAGATAATGTTTTACCTGTCAATGCTTAGAAATATGGCAAGAACTCTCTCAATGGTATAGTCTTCCCACTTAAATTTTAGTCCATTGATCGGTCTGTTTTTAATCTTTTCTTTTTTTTTTTTTTTTAAAAAATCTCTTTCTGGAGATCAAAGACATTCTTTGCAAACAGAAAAATAAAGATTTATTGATTCACCTTACAGGTGTTGTCTGTCTTCTCATCAAAGCATCCATTTTTCTCAAATGTTCAGTTTAAGTGCTGACCTGTTTTTCACAGCACAGTGCAACAGCAGCCAGCACTACTAAACCCACCTGCTGTGTGGTCACTACTAACAAGGCAGTAGATATGGAAGTATTCATAAGAATAGATAAAACAATGTAAAACATCCACGGCAGCAGCACACATTAAATAAACCCCTGATACTTCCTAAGTGTTTGAAAGCAACATTCACGAGAATTAAGAAGTGGTAGTTTAACTGTGCAATTACAGTTAGGACTTCACATGGTGAAAGTGTTGGATTTTTCTGTTTAAAATGAACTGCAGTCCTAAAGGTTTACCTTTTGCTTTGTCTTTTTTTGTTGTTGTTGCTTACATACCAGCCCAAAGCAGAGTTACTTGTTGGTATCATATTACTTTTTTCAAAAATGAGGTGTCATTTCTAACTTTGTCTTTGCTTCAGGTTTTGTGAAGGATCTGTGCAGTGATGCCGTAGAACTCTGCGACTAAAACCTGAGAGATTTCTCTCCAAGCTATCAAAGAAGGTCTGCTCTTTCAGCCAGTATGGGAATGTTTCTTTTTTTTTTTTTTGTCAAGGAATGCAATGGGATCGGTTATTTACTGTCAGATTCTGGCTTTGCGCTCTTGTCCACGCCAGCAAGATTAATTTCCATATTTCAGCAGATGCCCTTTGCTGCTGGATGCCAGCAACAAAACGAAGCCAATAAGCGTAGGTAACATTCAGGCATTCACCAAGTCCTTCAGTAAGTGGCAAAACCATCTGAATTAAGTCTCCTGAGCAAAATTTCCAGCTGCAAAAGCGCAAAGATTATGAGTCAGGGCCCCTTAAATCAGGATGCATTTTTTAAGCCTAAAAAGGAAAAGGGTGATTGCTTTTTAATTTCTGACCTGGCGAGTTGCGCTTGGGTCATGATTTCCTACTTTTCTCCCAAACCACAGTGGATAGAACTTGTGATTGCTTAGAAACGAAGAGCCTCGTGTGATGCCATGAGCAGGATCTTGGGGAAGTCCCCCCTCCTTCCAGCCAGGTCCATGAAATGACACGGTGAAGTGGCAGAGCCACCCCAAGCCCTCCTCCCTCCACTGCGGCGCTGGCAATGCACCCGCGCGAGGGGGTGAAACGTTATTTTGTACTTCAGACAATGCCCAAGGACGGGAATAGCTCCGAGTAAGCCATCAGGATGTATTGGGGACATATGTTGTATAAAGAAGATGAAGCTATTAAACAGCTCAGCGCTGAGTGAATGCCGTTCACCCTACGCACGGTGGGAAGTCGTTCTCTAGGAAAAATAGCATGATCGCGTAATTACAGGCTGCATCATAAGCCATATGTGCAAGGAGGGGGTCAAACTAAGGTTGCGTGAGCAATCTTAATTTTGTTATTTCCGTAGCTGCCTGAAGCTTTGTCCCCGGTAGACAACAGCCCCCGCTTTAACCATCCCCAAGCGAAGAGCCACCCCTCGCTTCCCCCACCGACGAGCACAAAGTTGGGGGGACCTCAGTGCCGCCTCAGACTTGTCTAAATCACCGTCATATTAAACCTTCTCCCTACCATCACCACCGTGAACCTAGAAACGGCAGCCCCGTCTGGGCCACTGGGGCCTGGCAAGGCGAGACCCCCCTCAGGCCCAGCCCCCGGAGGGGTGCCCCGAGGCCTGCTCCGGCGGCGGAGGAGCGGGCAGGGGGCGTGGGGGCAACTCAGGCCCGGCGGCTGCTCCCCGCGGCCGGGAGACGGCGAGAAGCCCGGTCCCAGCCCCTGCCCCGCGGGTACCGGCGGGGACGGGCCGGGGCAGGTGGGTTGGCTCGGTCCGGGACGGGCCCCGCCGCAGCCAGGCCGGTGGGGCGGCGGCGCTCGGCGGCGCCCGCAGGGGTCGCTCGCGGGGCAGCAACGGGGCGCGTGGCGGGGCCGGCGGGCCGGGGCGGGCCGGGGGCGGTGGGACGGCGGGCCGGGGCGGGCCGGGGGCGGTGGCGGGCGGCGAGCAGAAGTCAGCGGCGAGTTGGGGGCGCCCGGCGGCGGAGCGCTGGCTGTAACTCGACACCGGAGCGAAAGGCTGAGCGGAGAGAGGGAGCGGAGAGCGGCGGCGGAGAAGGAGGAGGAGGAGAGGAGCGGAGCCCCAGGGAGCGGGATGGTGACCACCTCCTTCCCCTCCCCTTAGCGGCGCTCCGCAGCAGCAGCCGCCGCCGCAGCGCCGGGGACTCTCGCCTTGCCGCGGGGCCGGGGGCAAGCCGGCGACGGGGACGGGACGGGTCCCCTGAGCTCCCGGGAACTTTCCCCGCCGCGGGCAGCCGGAGCCGAGCAAGGCGGATGGAGGATGCGCTTTCCCCGGCGGGCTGCGTGACCCGGCGGCGGCGAAGGGGAGGAGGATGAAGAAGAAGCAGCAGCACGGCGGCGGGGACTGCCCGGCGCCCCGGCCCCCCGCGACGACGACGGTGGCGGCGGCGGCGGCGGCGGGAGGGGGCCCCGGGCCGGGCCAGGGCGGGAGCTGGAAGAGGCGGCGGCCCCTCTCGCTGCTGCCCTTCCTCTCGCTGCGCGACTACGGCTTCTGCATGGCCGCCCTGCTGCTCTTCTGCCTGGGCTCCCTCTTCTACCAGCTCAACGGGGGACCCCCGCACTTTCTGCTGGACCTGCGGCACTATCTGGGTAAGGGCGGCCGGCGGCGGCGGCGGCGACTTGTTGCGGCTCCTCCTCGCCCCCCGCGGCGGCTGGGCTAGGGCCTCCCTCCGGCGCCGGGAGCGGGCGGAGCGGTGGGAGCGGGGCCGGGGGCGGCGGGAGGCCGGGGCTGCCCGCAAGGGGTGGGCGGTCGGGGCCGGTGCGGTGTGACACGGGGGCGGGACGGGCCGGCGGCCCCCGGGGAACCGGGGCGGTAGGGGCACGCCCTCCCCGAAGTTAATTTTTTGGCGAGAGGTGGAGTTCCCCCTCCCACCCCCCCCTTGAAGACTCTTCCTCGGAGCCCAGGTGGCAGGGGGGCGGCTCTTTGTCCGCCCGGTGACCGGTGGCGGAGCGCGGTCTGCCGGCGGCCCCCGGCCGGCAGGTGGGGCGGGAGGCGGTGGGGAG
>JAOTQQ010000023.1:51914057-51944666 GCA_026546715.1 Gallinago undulata
GCTCGAGGGTAGCGGTCCTGTCAGCGTCCGCCCGGGAGGGAGGGAGGGAGGGAGGGAAGGTGCTGTGCCCGGTGGGGAGGAACGGGATGAGCTCATGGTAGAAGATACTGTTGTAAAGAAAACCAACAAAAAAAAAACCCCAACACTAAACCCTAAACAAACACTCGCAAGCAAACAGAAACCCCAGACACATACACTTCAGGATCCAAGCATCCATCCGTGTGCGGCTGGTTGGCTTCTGGAGAGAAGGGTGTGCTCGGAGCAGCAGCGCTCAGAGCAGCAGCGCTCAAACCCTTGGTTGAGCTCTCTCCGATGCGTTGCCACAGCCTGCGTGAGCCCCGAGCAGGTGTCCCGGAGGAGCAGGTACGAGCCCCCGTGCTGTGGCCTGTAGCCCTCGTCCTCATCTTGACCACAAGTTCGCATGCGGTTTTTCTTTGTGCCTAGTTTCGGCATCGCTGAATGTCACTTCCCTGCCTAACAGAGAAGTCATGAAAAGCAGAGTGTATCGTGAGGTCACGTAAGTGCGTCAGGCTGGCAGGACTGTTCAAATGAAGAAGGAAAAAAATAAGGGTTTCTCCGTGTAGGAGGCTTACTACAGAATAATTTGAGTCATGAGTTTTTACCACATTGGCTACTCAGCATTGCTTGTTTGGGAAAGCAAGCCTTTGGTGGTACATCCTGCAGAAGGACAATCCATAATTAAGCTGCATTAAGCTGCAAAGGAACATAGAATACTTGTATTTTATAAAAATTAGCAGAAAAATCCACATCTGTGTGTACATATTTTATGAATATCTTGAAAATACAACTCTGTGTGTGGTACTTTTCTTTAAGTGAAAACTCTCCTGTATCTTCAGTTAACTGATGAGAGCGTATGGAGGGGATACAGCCAGGCTCTTCTGGGAGGTGCAGGGCAGTAGGACAAGAGGCAACAGACACAAGTTGCAAGAAGGGAAATTCCGGTGAGATATTAGGAAAAAAACTTCCAATGCAAGGGTGGCCAAATGTTGGAACAGGCTACCTAGGGAAGTTGGGATGTCCCTGCAGATGTCCAGAACTCAGCTGGACGTGGCCCTAAGCAACCCAATAAAATTTTTATCTGTTTTGGGGCAGGGGAGTGGGGATAGGACCAGGTGAACAGAAGTCCCTTCCAGTCCATGTTATTCTGTGATTCTTCTGTAACTGGAGAAAAACATAAGTGAAAATTCAAATAAGAACAGGAGAATATAGTGCCTTTTAGGCTTGGATTTAAATGATTTTTTTCTTCTTCCTTTAATGTTACAATTAGGAAGGAATTTCTCCATTCCTCCATTGAAGAGGGAAAAGGACAAATTTTCCATCAAGGTCAAAGCAGATTTTGTTACAATTGATTGACTTAATTGGATCAAGCACAGGTCTCTGTTTTTCAAAGCAAAGTTGATGTTTGTTTGTTTTTTTTTTTTAATTTTAATCTTCATTAGGGCAAACGTTGCTTGACTTGTGTGGGGATAGACTGTGAGAAAAACTGGGTTACGCAGCTTCTCACTTTGTGGCCTTTTGACTGTTTTTGAGGGATCTGAGAAATAAAACTAGGATCTGCTAGACTAACGGCTCTGACCAGTAGTTGTGTGTCTGCTGGAAAATCATCTGAAGCCTGCAGATGAAAGGCTTGGAAACCACTGCGTCTTGGTGAATGGGTCATGATTGGTTTTGTGCAAATGCAGAAGAGCCTTTATGGTGTGTGCCTGAACGTGATGAGCCTCTGGGGAAGGAGTGCAGTCGTCTTTGAAAGTTGTTTGGGGTTTTTTTGAAGTGTTGGCTCCTCTCCGGAGAAAGTAGACAGACCTATTAATATCTGTCTGTTACCAAAATTCTGCACTTGTTACATCAATTAGCACAGGAATTTCCTCCCTGTGCCTGGGTCACCTGGGATGTTGAGAAGACAAGGACTTGTTTAGCATCGTGCAGCAGGCCAGTGGCTGAGAGGGAAGCAGTGTCCTTGTGGCTGGAGTCCTAGCACTCACTGAGCACGCCGGGCTGCTCCCTCTGCAGAGAAGTGGAACGTATTTTGCCTGGATGCGAAGGTGCATGCTTGCATGCTACTTTCTGAAGTTATTTTACATTTCAAATGTGCACAGCTCATTTGAGCTGTCAAAGGAGATCCATGTGGACCACATTGCTAAAGGCTTTTTTTTTTTTTTTTTTGGTACTGAGTGTAGGTTTTGTAAGAATGGTGCACGCTCCTTGAGGAACCCAACTGGCCAGGTTTGCAAATTTGGAGCTATTCTTTTGTAAGCAGGTAGTCTGATTGTTTTCCAGGGGACTAACAGGTGTGTTTGGATCCAAAGCCCTCCATATGTGCATGTGTATTTCATACAACAGTTGGACTAGTCAAGTCTCAGGACATTAAAAGAAGTAAATTCGTAAATTCCCCCCTCCCCCCCGAAGCCATAGATCCAGTGTACAAACAACTCTTTCCTTCCAATCCACAATTTATGGTGTTAAAATTTAAATCCCCAAGCACAAAGGAGCAGTTCGTTCACAAACCATGTTTGCAGTGTGTGAATTTTGCTACTGCCCTTATGGCATTTAAATCTACAAGAACCGTGAAGGACTAGACCAAAGGTAGAATTGATTTCCTTTATTAATTACTTTGTGGCCCCTGCAATGTGGGGAGGGGTCATCTTGCCTGGCTTTGTGGTTTTTTTTGTTGTTTTTGTTTTAATTTGCAATTTGCAGTGCATTGCTTGTGGTTAGTTACATTACTCTGGAGGGAATGCTTGGATGTTTTTAACCTCAGAACTTGAAAGGATGTTCCTAAGTAACAACACAAACTTCAGTAGTGATCAGGATAGAAATCACACCTGCATGAGGCAGGTGTGCATAAAAGAAAACCCAGGCAATGTGAAAACACTGGGGCTGAGAAACTTTCATTTTGTTCTTAGGCCTACATCATACACTGTGGAGGAGAAATAAGTTTATTTTCAAAGGAATTAAGTGTGAAGATTTGTTAAGTCTATGATCTTTCCTTTGGTGGTGGTGGGGTTGAACAAATTTTCAGAATGTTTGAACTATTAGTGCTTTTTTTTTTTTTCTCCTGGACTAACTTCTGTGGTGTCTTGGACCTGATTCTCAGGTGTCCATGCACATTTCCCTTTTTGTTTGATTGCCATACTGGTGGGGGAGAATCTGTTGCAAAAATGTTATGGCAGCTCCCAGGGAAGAAGGTAGCTCTATTGAGTATTTCCACTTTGCATTACCTTCTCTTTTGTAGAACTCTAGCAGAGACATATGGAGCAAATGAGAATAGATTAGCAGGTATGAGGCTGTGCTTTTTTTTTTTTTTAATCCCATTCTGACTTCAAGCTCATAATAGTTTGGAGGACAGAAAGGTCTGTGGAAAGCTAATGGTTTCTGCTGTCTGTTCTGGCTGTGATTCACAGGAACACAGCTCAAGTTCCTCACTACAGTTGTCCCATCAGGATAAATCTAGCGCTCTGGTTTTCAGTACGTAATTGGTGGGGGCATAGACATTAGTGGGCTATTTCTAAAGGATTTGTGAAAGATACTTAAAAGCACGGCTGTTGCCAGTAGGCTGAAATTTGCTGTATGGGGGTGCACACCAGTTCTGGACCATCTGTCGGCTCCAAAAAGCCAGAAAGTTTAGAAATTGCCAGGCTTTCCAGTAATAAACTGGAGTACTGGGACTTGCGCAACATCTATGAGGTCTTGCTTGTTGATTCTGCCAAGGTACTCCTGGCTCACTAATCAAAACCCAACCCTACCAGTGGGAGGAAGTGTCTTCCCTTAGATGAGTAAGACAGAAATCTTAAATCTTGGACAGCACTGTGGCTTTTGGGGAACGCACTGGGGACTCCATTCCCCTGCAACTGCGGTCATTTTGCATTTCTTTATTTGTCCTTGCTTTGGCTTGTGATACATATATGCTTCAGAATACAGAAATGACTATTTCCGAGGGCTGGTAGCAACTCTCTAATGGCCAATAAAAGAACTATCTTTTGATCTTCAGTATTTGCAGTACAAACTTGCTGTTGTTTATGTCAATTAAAGCATTTCCCCTGTTGAACTTCCCAGGAGCCTGCCAACAACTACCTACCGCTGGTTTGATTGCACGTGGAAGTTGCCTGTGCCGTGGCTTCCTATGCAGGACAAAAGAGTTAAGTGCCCAGTTGTGTTCTTCAGACGTCCCTGAGTTGCTTCCTACTCTCACTCTTCATGCCACCAGAAGCTCTCTGGTATTTTGGCTCGGTAGGCTTAAAGTTGTCACAACAACAGTACGTTTATTTTGGATACATGGAGGAATATAACCATAACTTTGTCAAATAGAAGAAGCAGAGATTTGAGTATCGGGGGAGGCTGTAACAAAGAATCTCCAAAACATTTTCAACTAAGCACAAAGTGAAATTTTTTTGTTGTTTTTTTTCTTTGAGGTAGTATGAATTGGCTTTATTTCACTAGGATGTTTTGGGGTTGTGGCTGTTTCTTTGTGGTTTTATTTTTCCTTTTTTCCCCGAAGTGTCTGGCTTTTTGCTGTTAACGTGTTAAGAGGGAGAGAGACAGTAAAGAAAAACTATCAAAGCAAACAATGGAAGTGACTGGCAATGTTTTGTATACAAACTTTGCTCCTAAGCTGTATGAGCCTTTGTGTGTGGAACAACAGTTACAGGGGTTTTGGGGGGTTGGCGTGGGTGTTGGTTTGTTGTTTTTTTTTCATTCTGGTAGTACTTCATTTATATCTAAAATGATGGAAGGCACAGAATTCTTCAGGGCAAGCTTTTCTAAACAATAAAAGTACATAGCATGCTGCATTGTAGGTAGACAGTATTCTGCTTTTTTATGGCCAAAAAGAGTTGTCTCATCCAGTTTTGTTTTGTATGTGGACCATGAATCCCTTAAAGTTTTGAAGGCCCTCCCTGCAGGTGTGTGAGTAGGAGAAACACACTCAAGACAGTCAAGTCTTTAAATGAGGTTTACTATATGGTGACACAATACCTGGTTTTGAAATGAGTATGCTTTTAACAATGCCCTGGTTATGTTCTTAGTTAAGAAAAAAAAATTCCTTACTGTTTCCAAGAACATGTAGTGTTCTTAAAGGAGCTCTTCTGTACTTTAAAGCATTTTTATTTTTCTCTGGCTTTTCAGTGGATTGTTTTATTCCATTGCACTTGGAATTTATTACATTTTAAAATTCATTAATATCATAAAGAAGTGAAAGGTCAGTTTAGAAGCTGCTTCCTAAAGCCTTGAAAAGAGATGGTCTGAACTGAAACGACAAGTCTGTAGCTGTATCTTTCTAAATTAACATTTCTGTCCTCTTTGGACTTCTCATTTTGCTGTTGTGAATGGGATACATGTTATCCTTTAAGTAAGATATGTTTGGACTACTTGTGTTGCTAAGCTTGCAAGTTATAAGTGAGCTTTTCTGGAAGACAAAAGATGTGCTTCATCTCCAAGAAGCTTTTGTTAAAAGGCTGCATGACTTGCTCATCGCTCACAGCTTGTCCAATTGTAAGATTAACAAAGCTTTACCTAACGCATGATGCTGTCAAGGAATACTCTGTGGAGAACCAGAATGCATCTCGACTCGAGCCTTCAAAAAGATGAAGTGTCCATTGGGCTACATTATCTTGGCTGGCCATAAAACAGTGTACAGTGAAGTCATAGCGAAAAATGTTTAAGATTGTAAATGTGTTGTGATGATATTCTAAATATGTTTGGAAAACTGACAGCATTTATTCAGAGATGCATTTTCTGCTTTCAAAATCAGACTCCGGTCTGGGAGTCACATGTCGTATATATGCAATGTGTACATTTTTCTGTTCCGTGTTTTCAACCTTGTCTGTTGACAAGGGATTTAAATGATTAATTCAGTTCCTGATGAGAGGAGATATTACTGTAGCTTTTTCAAAAATGTATTTGGTTTTGGTTTACCTTCAGGTTATTTGACCATAGGATATATACACCTGTGAGAGGACAAGTCCACTGGTTAAATGGGATACTCAATTTTGGGAGATAAGCTTCAGTTCCCTGCCCTGACAGACTTCATGTGATGTTGAACAAGTTGTGTGCTAATTCTATCTGTATTTAATCCCTATTTGTCCAAAGGATATTTTGAAGATAATTGTGTAACATAATGTTCTCAGATACTGCAGTGATCATAGCCATAGAAATACTTAAAGGAAAAAGATACTTGTGATAAATTCTATTGTTGTGGTGGGATTTTGGCCATGTCAAAGAGGTAAGACAGAGTGTTAGGCAGGAGCTCCTGTGTAGGCTGAGACAAAGTCAGTGGCCCAGCTACTTCTCTTTCAAGGATATTGCCACTGGTCATTAACACAAGCTCTGTGCAGTTTTACTTCAGGAGTTATTGCTATAACTGGTTTCCAGAGTCTCATCAAAGGCCATCAGTTTTTATACATGTCTTCACATAGAAGACTTCATGGCTGGGAGAATGTAACCGGGTCACTTATCTCTCGTTTCCAGTGGCGCTGCGTAGACTTGATTTGCAAAAATGAAAGTAAAAATACAGCTTCTTGAAGTTTCGTTCACCTAAAGTGAATGGCAAGCACTTTGTGCTCTGTGAGAGGAGACTCAGCCAAAATGAACTATGGCTGTTATGGGAGGAAAGAAGTGTTTGACAAAGAACAGTAAGCATTAAAGGCTGCTGGAAAGGGAGACTCTGCTAGCAAAAGTAACTCATACGAAAGTTTGAATGCTTAATGCTCTGTGGGGAAAATAAAGTCTGTCTAATTATTTTTTTTTTCCTGACCTCTGGTAAAGGATCTGAGATTAACATCTATGCTAGCTCTACTGTACTCATTCATGATAAAACTATTTTGAAATTAAAAGCACATGTCAAAATCAGTAGTGACAGTAAGTGCAAGTTTTTCATTTGTTATTTAAGTGTAGGTCTATATTGTCTAAATTTGTAGGGCAAATGATGAAGATATAATGGAGGGACTTGATTTTGATGTGATTTTTGGTGGGAACATTGTAAAATGGTTGAACAGGTTAAATTAGATCCTAGGACTGTTCTGACACAAAAGCTTGAACCAGTAAATAAAATGGGATAAAAAGAAAATGAACAATGCACTCATTTTTCATACGTTTTTCCAGTATCCTCCTGTACTGCCTGTTTCCCGTTGGCAGTCGATTCTTTCTCTCCCATCCTCTTCTTCTGATGCCATAATTAAATTTAATGTATTAATAACAAGATGGTGTTTCTAATGTCATTTGTGTCTAGCAAGAAACTGGAATTACTGAAATTGCTTGAGTCTGTTTTTTATGATGATTAGACCATTTTTTTGGACATAAATTTGGGGGGGCTTCAGAGAGCCCTTCTTTCTGGGTTGTTGTCTTAGCCTTGTCTGAAAGTACCCGCACGTTGTTAGCTCCTGGCTCCCATAAGAAGAGCACTGCTGGTTGTTTTGGTCTCATAGCTGCCAGTTTACAGGTGAGATGTAAGAGTTTGTTTTCATCTTGGACTGGAGGAAAAAAAAAAAGGAAAAAAAACCCAAGCAAAAAAATCTGTTTATTGTTGGTTTTGGAAGTTGTGATTCTGCACCTGCTGCTGACTCCCTGCGAGCACCGTTTTAGATGGCAGCGCTGTGACAGGCAGCCCTGCGCGCTCCCGCTGTGGCGGGTACGGCCACGGGGGTAAATAGCTACTCTGTGGGCTCCCGCCAGTGTGTACGAACACACTGAAACAAACTACTGCGTTGTGGCTCAGGGCAGGTGGGATTTTAAGGGTGCCTTTATAGCCCTTTCTAATTGGATTGTCTTTCCCGAAGAATCGGATGGGAGAGGTCTCCTGCTGCCCCCCCTTCTGTGCCACTGTGCTTTGGGAGCAGTAAATTTTGGAGGCAGGGCTTGCCGGGGTCCAGGGGCTGCTTATTCTTGCCATGGGAGCAAGAAAGGGATGAGAAACCTTCTGAAGCTGGTGAGAACTAGGTTGCTCTTTGGAGCAACTGTAAGATTCGTATCGCTCTCGGCTCTTTATCTGGATTTCCTGTCTTATCACTGGAGGGAGAAGAGCCACTTCCAGGTTATTACAGTTTATGGTAGATGTGTGATGCAGGTAGGATCTACCCTTTTCAGGATGCCGGTCATACGTAGCCTTTGGCCATTAACTTGGAAGGGAGCACCAGGCTTGAGTACTCTGCCGCTGCCTCAGCCACTGCCGCCTTTCCCTGGGCAGCAGAGGTCCTTGTGTGTCCTAATCTCATCTCTACTCTTGTAGAGTCCTAATCTCATCGGTGCAGCAGTGGTTCAGAGGCATAAACTGAAAGCTTCTGGGTGGTTTTGGTTTTTTTAATTACTTTTTTAACTTTCAAGTGAAAGCTGTGGAAAGCGACACATGACTTTTCACCAAGCAAAGTTTCCCCATCGTTATTGGTGAGCAGGCCAGTAGATTTTCAAGCATAGCTTATGTTTATATAATGAGACATTTGTTTTTCTTTGTTTTAGAATATGGGTTAGAGGATGTTTGGAAACTGGAGGGGTGGATAGGAAGTGGAAAGCAATTATTTGACTGAAATTTGTTTTGCTCTCTTGCTCTTTAGAGCTGCACAGAGGGAAGCAGACCCTCTTGTGTGGAAAACAGATCTGTGGTTTTGTTTGTAGGCATGGAAGCACAATGATTAGGTTTGTATTACGGTTTCTGAGTACTAATGCTTTAGAAACAGACATTTGGATGCTTGCCAAAGCTTTCTTCTTATCACACTTCATGATTCAGGGCTGAAGTCATCAGGAGACTGGGATGGAGATCATGGCACCCATGGCAGTTTCAGTAAAGAAGCAGCGCATCTCCTGCCATATGTAAACAGTATCTTTTAGCACCCCAGAGAATGTATATTTTTAAAAGCCTGTATTGGTCAAGTGGATGGTTGGTTCAGTGTAATGTATCTGCCCCAGAGGGAGGATGCCAACATAACATTGTACTGATACAGGGTCACCAAACTGCTAGCAAGTGACAAATCTGTCAGATGAGCTGCCAGTGGCTGGATTAAAAGCTGCTAATCGAGGGGATTTGTTTCATTGTGTCCATATTTTTTTAATATTTTTTTTTCAATTTGGAAAGTTCTGGACATTTGAGGGGAGAAGGTGTTCCCTACAACTGTCCTTGTAGTTTAATATTAGGTGCTCGTAACAAAGAAGTGAATGTTTCATAGCTTTTGCCTCATTGCTACTAGGGGTTATTGTGCAGTCTCTGTTGGTGCTCAGCGTTTGATCAGAATGGCTAGTTACTTCGGAGGAAACTGTGGTTGTCTCAAAGATTTTTGCATGATATTTCAGCCCAAAATGAAAAGCTTGCTCATTAAATCTACATTCCAGCTCTGTGTCCCTTTACCTTGTAAGATCCCCTAAACTTGGGAACTCTTGTGCAGGTTAGAACTTATGTTGTTTTTCTGATTTTTTTTTTTATTTTTTTTTTTATTTAAATTGTCTGTTCAGAAGATGAAGTTGTACACTTTTGCTCCATGGCAGTGACTTGTGTGGAAACAGACATGAGACCTGAAGGGATTGAGGCAGATGGGGGGATATAAGGAGAAAACAATCTTTATGATGTTTCAGAAAGCATTTAAGAATTTGTATCTCAATATACCAATTTTGGTATATTGACATAGTGAGATTGTGAATACCTACAATAATTGTGGAGTTTATTATGACTTCATTTATCTCATAGCAATTAGCAGGAGATAATATGAAGTATGGCCACTTTTTTCCTTTCCTTTTTTTTTCCTATCAGAAAGGAGTTAAACACAGTACTGATGCCATTTTTCTTTGGTCTCATTTTCTCTCATCTGTTTTCTTACTGCCTTCCAAAATGTGAGCACATCCTTTTCCTTCCACTGATCTTGTATTTACAGGTAGTTACCCAGTCCTCTTGTTAATTTGTCCTTTACAACGCCAGACCATGTTTAGTAGCTTGTGGTTTCCATGTCATGTCTTGCTGGTGGTCCTGCTTCCTTCAGCCAGGTTCTCTTTCCTCAGTGGCTTGCCTTATAAAGCAGGTACTCTTGCCTCTTCTGACTGACTTGCATCTAGGGAAGAGCCATCTGCATCTGTGCATTAAAAATCAGAAAGTAAGTGGGATCTTCAGAGAAGTGTCCCAGAAGTAGCCCATGCCTTTGTGTTCTTAAAAGGTAAGGAAAAATGCTAATTTGAAATACAAAGAAAGATCTTGGACCTAGGATCTTGGTAGACCAAGTTTGTACAAGTTTGAGATTGCAGGTGGAAGTTGCATTTCAGTTTAGGTAGTACAATGCCAACAAGATTTTTAAGTGAGAGAACTAGTGGGGGGAAGAGGGAATGGACAAGTGTCTTTTATGGTCAGAAAAAGTTCCATGAGATCTAGACTGTGGTTCCCTCTGAAGTCATCAGAGAGAGCCAGAAGTATCTCTAAAGAGCAACTCAGGCGACCTGTGTCTTTATGATGACTGAGTCCCTGATGTGTCAACAGAGAAAAGCTTGAAGTTTGATGGGAATAATCTGAGTAATCAGGGTATTTATTCTTAGAGACATTGGTTGATGACCTGTGGAAGGCTTCCAAAGAGATGGAGGAGGAGAGGGGAGAAGAGCCTGGAAGTTATACTGGCAAGATTCTTGGATGGGTCACTTCATCTCAGTAGGTCATTGAAACGTGAGTGTTTAGGATGCCTAAAAGTAAAGACTACATAAAGTGCTGGAAAAATACCATTGCAGGACGTATCTAAACTGCTTGATGAATGGATTTGATGCCATGTTTGTTTCTCCCTAAATTTTGCAGTTCCATGAGAAGGGTGTGCAACAGCAGCTTTGATATAATCTGAAATGTTGCAGTAGATATTGTAAGGCAAAGGCTGTGAAATTGCTGACTTCTCGGTTCCTTTCATATCTGCAGCTGATTGTTCTTTCCTAGCAGAACTCCCCATACAAATGTTCAGATTTCTTTTGTGTTGCCTGTTGGGAGATATCGCAATAAGTAAATTAGGATGAATAACAAAATAGCAGGGCCTACCCCCTACCACCTGTGGCTGAGTTTGGGTGGGGGTGTGTGTGTTTTGGTTTGTTTTCTTTTTTTTTTTTAACATTTGTGTTAAAACAAAATGTGGCTTTGGTCATCACTGCATCTGTGCAACAGGCAAACAGAGGTAGCTATATGTATAAGTGAATAGTAGCAAATACCGTTAGGAACAGACATCAGAGACTGAGAGTTAGTCACAATCTCAGGATGTGTTGCTGCTTACTGGCTAATGAAATGTTGAAACCAGAAGCAATCTGGGAGGAAGGAGAAGTTTCATGTTTCTATGGAAGTCAAAAAGTAGCAGCTGTAGATAAACATCCACTGATTGTTGAGTATTTCCCAACCAATTTAATTTTCTGACAAAACGAAATGATTGTCAGCCACCCTCACAGAATCACAGAGTGGTTGGTTGAGCTTGGAAGGGACCTCTGGAAGTCATCTGGTCCCAACCCCCTGTGCTTAAGCAGGGCCACCTAGGGCTGGTGGGAACCTCCTGTGTTTCTCTTTGTGCCCATTGCTTCTAACCTTGTCAGAAGGCACCACGGAAAAGAGCCTGGCTCTGTCATCTTCTCCCTTCAGGTATTTATAGACATTGATAAAGTCCCTCTGGGCTGAACAGTCCCAGCTCTCTCAGCCTTTTCCTCATATGGGATGTGCTCCAGTCCCTTCATCATCTTTGCAGCTCTTCACTGGACTCTCTCCAGTATGTCCATGTCTCTGGTACTGAGGAGCCCAGAAATGGACGTAAAGTACTCCAGGTGTGGCCTCACTTTCCAGACAAGGGAACATGATTTGAGAATGTGAGGGGAACCCCCTTTGTAAAGTAGGAGCTTCTTTGGCGTTCTTTCTCAGCACATCTATGAGGGAGAGAGGAATCCCAGTAATCCACATACTTGCTTATTGTTTTTCTGTTACAGATTTCTTTCTTAAATCACTTTTGAGCTTATGGAAGGTCAGGTGAAGAACTGCATGATATTACCACTGTCTTGCATGTAAAGTAGCCGTTCTCAGAAGTGTGATGAAATGAAACCTGAAGTAGCAACTACTTCTTTCTCTGAGAGCTCTCTATATTGCCTCACTAAAAATGAGCAAACCCGATCACTGAATTTCATCCATTCAAAAATACTGTTATGGTGAGTCAGTTAAATTCAATGTGAGTTATTTAATCTTCTGATTACTTGCCTTACTCTGTTAAGCCTGTTGCATTTTCCCCCCTCTAGTTTTGTTTCTGATTTTTGTCGCATCAATGAGGCAAATTTTGGCAAAGCTCTGGGATTCTCTGTAACTCCACGGCAGTCTGTTTTTTTGTACTGTGCTACGTGGAAACAGCTGACAGCTTCACTTTTTTATTTTTTTTTTCCCCCTGGAACATTTTGCCTATAAATGTTGGAAACTGAAAGATTTTTAAATAGAACGGTAGTGCCTCTCACCTTCTGACCCCAGATCGAATACAGCTGAGGCTGGTGGTAACTAGATCTTATTACTTGTGCTGAGGTGTTCAGTGACTCGTGTGCAGTAAGTTCCATGTGTAAGCTGTTGTGATGCCTTTGCTGGCACTGCCACTCTCCTCTTTGCTCTGCTGGCTCAAGGGTACGGCATGGGAAACGTAGGGCAGCGGTGGAGGATCCAATGGGTTGCATCTGCTGGGGGTCCCAGTGGGCTGGTGTGCTTCCTTCCCCCTTTCTGTGGTCCTGTGGCGCTGATGTGTGTGCTGTCCGTGCTTACTGCAAGAGGGAAATGAGATTCGGAAAGATGTTACTGAGGGGTATAAAGCTTATGGGGGGCATGGAACCAACTGTCCCCAAGGGAGCAGCTGTGCCTCTATAGTGGATTTCTTTGTATTACCCTCCATAGTTAGAGGTGCATGTTTGGAGCTATTGTGTCAATGATAAATTTATTGCTTACTAAAAAAAAAAACCACCCTAAAACCCATGCTTAGGTGTCATTGACAAAGAAATCTTTCTGTCTTCTGCAAAAGAAGCTGCTAAGTGTCTTCCTTGCTTGCTCTTCCCTCTCTGTCACTACTGACCGGAGCATACAACTTCCTGGTTTTTATCCTCATATAGCAGTTTCCGTCTAGCAGGTTCAAAGAGGAAGCTAAATATTAACAAAATATTAACACTTCTTTTTTTTAATTTAAAGGGCACAGAGACGCCATGCGCCTTTCTTGGTGTCGCTTGGCTGATTGTTAGCAGTATCAAGGCTGTGATTCCCTGCACCCTTAAAGGGGCAGGGCTTTGCGTGTTGTCCTGGTTTGAGGTAAAATAGAACTAATTTTCTGTTCAGTAATTTTACTTTTTCAACTGGGCCTCTTCTAACTAATGAAACTCTGAGCAGTTTCTGAACAACATGTTGATAATTTCACTCTCAAAGTGATAAGACCTGATTATACCAAGGAATGGCATGCAGAGAGGCTCTTGCTTATACTTACTGCTATAAAAACCAAGGTCAGGCAAATTTGTTATTTGCCCCATTGGAGGGTCAGAAGCGGAAAAGTGTAGAGGGGTTCCACCTGTAGGGAGGAGTGGACAAGACAGGTGACCCAAAACTGACCAACAGGGTGTTCCATCCCATCCGTATCATGCTCAGTATAAAAGCTGAGGGATCAAAGGGTCAACTCTCTTCCTTCAATGGCCGATGTCCAAAGAGGACCCTGTCTGTTCATCTGCCTTTGATCCCAATCTGACCGTTCCTGACTCCAGATCTGGAATCTGGCTCCTATCCATCATCGAGTCCAGCCTGGGACTTTCTCCTGTGCCTTCTGGTGACATGATGATCATCCTGGGAGCTTGAGACGGTTTTGTATATACTGTATATGGTTTTTTTTCTATTTTTTTCTTTTCCTTATTATTATTTAGTTATTTATTTATATTTTCATTGAAGTAGTTTAGTTTTTTCTAAACTCATAAGTTTGGGTTTTTTTTCCTCTCCCTCTTCCTCTCCTCTCTTTTCCTTAGTGGGGGGAGGGAGGGGCCATCTGTCATTCTGGTTGGTCAATTCGGTCAAAACCACAACACGTGGAAACGCCTGCAGCCTGTCTGACAAAACCCTGATGCTCAGCCACACAGAAACCTTGCTGTTCACCCTTGTCTCAGCACTTTCCCACCTCTCCTGACTGGGGTGTACCATCTGTGGGGCTTGTATCTGCACACCTGAGAAGTAGCGAGGTTATTTTTCTGATGGGGCTTCTGAACCACAAGACAGTCCAGGGAAGTGTGAAAGCAGGTCTACCAAGCTGTGGCGTAGCTTTTACCCAACTTTATGCATAGGTGTGGGAAACTCACATTTTCCTGTCTGCGAGTGGCAACTTTTTAGAGTCTTTTCTCCCCTGGTTCCCGTTGACAGGGAACTACTGCTACTGCAGAGCTATAGGTTGGGTTCAGGACTCTCAAAATGACAGGGAACCGCGTGGGAGGGAGTAATAGCAGGGAGAGGAAAAGTGGGGTGAGAGAAGGACAGGTTGCTGGGTAAAACTTTCCCAATTTAAGCTAAAGCAGCATACCTTTTAATGTGCTCTGCTTAAAATGAGCCTGCGAGAGGCAAAAATAGCACTGGGGGAGCAGTTCACTGATAAATGGCATGTTAAGGAGCCTGTTCCCACTGAAAAGTATTTCTTGCTGCTTTCTGCAGCTGTCTTCAACACCTCTGTGGAATTTACTCACCAAAGCCTCTGCTGTGGGTAGAAAAAGTTGTATTTGTGGCACGAGTACATGTTAAAACAGCTGCTTTATATAGCCAACACAGCTTAAAAGCTGTATAGTCAGCTTCATAAGTGTTTCCTTAACTTATTTATTCTGAAGACAGAAATGTTTTTAATACAAAGGAGCTCATAATGTGAGGGAGTTGATGAGAGGCTCATGCAAATTTTATCCATCTGTTAGGCCCTCTGACTATTTTTGGCTAAAATTTTATACCCACAAATTTCCTTAATGCTGAGGTAACGGTTGCATTGTATGAGGAAAAATGACTAGAGAACTTGTTTTCTTATTCTAACAGAATAATTACTTACAATACAATAATTACAATAATTAATTGTGTCACAAGCACAAAATAATTATAAAACTTAAGGCAGATCAGTTTAACAGCTCTAGCTCTTCACTCTTGCAGCATGATTTGGCTCACAAAATATGAAAATTTTCTTTTTTCAGGCAGAGTCGTCTGAATCTTCATTCAAGCTTGAAATTTCATTTCTGTAAGAAATAAATGTGGTGGTCTCAGACTATTCCTTTGTGAATATGGCCAACATCAAAGAAAATAAGAAGCCCACGGTGATTCAATATATAGTTAGCTTTAACTTAAAAATGACAGGTTTAGCTATTCAGTCATAATGTGGCCCTGGTTAGAAATATTTCCTTGCTCATACTCTATAAGTAAGATCAGAAGTATGGTTTTCACTTATTTTTTTTTTCTCCAAACACCCACGCCTTACTTTGATTTAGACTGTTTGCACTCCTGATCTCTGACTGCAGTGGTCCATCTCACTGGCCAGGCATCTCTTATTTTCAATAAATCTGTTTTATTTGCTTTAGTGGCATGCTGGTGTGGGGAATGGTTCATGGACTGCAGAACCAGGGACTTTAGTTCCTGATGCCATGTGACAAGGTGGACTTTTTAGTATGTACCTCTGTATTGTATTTGGTCATGTCACACAGAGCCTTGTAGTATTGTGCTGGTCACATTTGTAATTTGGAATTTGCTCCTGCTCAGCTGTGAAAGAAGGTTGGAGGAAAGGACAAGGAAGAGGAAAATTTTAAGCATTCTTTCTCTTTCCTTCATTCACTGTGCTTTTGGACACTTACAGCAAAGTGATGTTAGCGCTAATGTGAGACTTAGTGGGTTCTGACTCCTACAGCTGTACTTCTTTGTGAACCACAAAGAACAGTTTATAGAAGGTATAACCTTGTGAAATGTTCTTTTGTGTGCTTCTGAATGCATTGCCATTTCTTGGGGGGAAAAAATGCTTTACCAGCTTAAAAATCCTGGAAAGAAAAGGAGTTTTGAATTGGGAAAGTTTGCATTAGGGAACTAAAAAGTCATAGTTTGCATTAGTGGTTCTTCTGTAGGTTTTACCAGCTTCAGTCTGACTGTGACACAAAAGGTAGGTTCCTGCTGAGAATTGCAGTTCAGAAGGGCCTGATGTTTATTTTCTTTAACTAGAAATAACATAGAGTGTGTGACTAAAGTAGGTTTATTATGCTGGCATATATTGAAATTTCTTAGAATTTACATTTCTTTATTTAATATTATTTTATTTATGCAACTCTATCTTCAGTTTGTTTTATTTGGAGTTCAGTCTGTAGTGCCATATTTTCTTTTTTAGGAGGAAGGTCTGCTAGATTTGTTTCTTCAATAGTTTGTTGGGTTTTTTTTCCTGTGTGTGCTTGAGTGTAGAAGTGGTGCAAAGCTTGGATGCTGGGTTACAGGACTTTCCATAATAGAAATAAGACATAATCTGCTTCTGGAAAAAACAAGATCAGTAATATGTATGTGTGGATGTGTGTTTGAAAATAGAAATCACAGACACAGTTTAATTAACATGAAAGGGATGCTGCTGTTCATGCACAATATAAAGCTGAAGCACATGTAATACATTGCCTAAACCTGTGCTTTCTTTTTTGCCTTGCTACTTGCTAGTATTTGTGTCCTCCCTCTGAGTTAAAAGTGAATAAGGAATGGATATAAAGAATTAAAACACTTACCTTTGATCTCCTTTATACATGAATTTCAAGTGAAAAATATTTGATGTGCCTCCTATGTCTATGGTAATTGGTAGCTGGTTTTAAGCATGGGTTGAAGTAGTTAATAAGCTTGGTGTATATAGAAGGGTTCAAAAACCCAGTATATTGATCCCAAATACTGTATATTTATCTGTTTCATACAAATTCTCAAGATGAAAATGGCCAGGGTGCCTGCAAATGTAGATATCAATGTGCATGTGAAGAAGTTTGTCTGAAGTGCTCTTGAAAGTAACTTTGGTTTGTCTGGGTGCTCTCCTCTTGGAATTCAGGAGCTTAGACAGCAATGACTGTGTCTTGCTTCTGTAAAAAGTTGCTTTATACTTCAAACTTCTTAAATATTTTCATCAGTTACTGCACATGAACTCACTGATGACTCTGATAAGATCAGTGTCAAATTCTTCCTAGGAGTATAGAGAAACTGTTTTAGCATGCAGGGATGGGGCTAGGGAAGCCAAAGCCCACCTGCAGCTCAATCTGGTGAAGGATGTGAAGCAGAACAAGAAGGGCTCCTACAGGCATATCTGCAGCAAAAAGAAAATCAGGGAAAATGAGGGCCGGCTGCTGAATGAGGGTAGAGTTAGACTAGGTATGAGGAAGAAATTTTTTTGCAATGAAGGTGTTTCCACTGGAACAGGTTGCTGAGAGGTGGTAGATGCTCCATCCCTTATCTAGTTGAAGATGTCCCTACTCATTGCAGGGGGGTTGGACAAAGTGACCTTTAAAGGTCACTCCCTCCCAACCCAAAGTATTCTATGATTCCGATAGGGACTAAGGTACTCAATTAACACCGCCTTCACCTTAGCCTTCACTGGTGAGACTTGCCTTCAGGTATCCCAGGCAAGGAAAACGTGCCCTTGGATGTGGAAGATCAGGTTAAGGAACATTAAAGCAAACTTGACATATGTGAGTCTGTGGGGGCTGATGAGATGTATGTGTGAGCACTGAGGGAGCTGGCCAGTTTCACTGCAAGGCCACTCTTTGTTATCTTTTGAAAGGTTGTGGTGACTGGGGGAGATTTACGAGGGCTGGAAGAACTAAAAGTCAGTCCTATCTTTAAGAAAGAGAACAGTCAGTCAGCCTCACCTTGATCCCCGTGATAGAGCCAATAATCCTGCAAACCATTTCCGAGCATATGAAGGACAAGAAGGAGATTTGGAATAGTCAGCATTGATTTATGAAGGGGAAATCATGCCTGTCCAACCTGATGGCTTTCTACAGTGAGATGACTGTATCAATGGATGAGGGAAGAGCAGCTGATGTCGTTTATCTCAACATTGGCAATGCTTTGGACTCTTGTCCCTCCTGGCATCCTGATAGACAAACGGAGGAGGTGTGGATGGTAAGGTTGACAGCTAGCTGAATTACCAGGCTCAAAGGGTTGTGATCAGAAGCACGAAGTTCAGACAGAGACATTCACTAGTGGTGTACCTTGGGATCACCACTGGGGCCAGCACTGTTCAACATCTTCATTGATGACCTGGATGATGGGAAGGGGTGCACCTTCAGCAAGTTCAGGAAAGGTATAAGCTTAGTGGCGCAAGTCCAGTGTAGAGTCTCCAAGACGATCATGGGACTGGAGCACATGTTATGTGAGGAGGGGCTGAGAGAGCTGGGACTGTTTAGCCTGGAAAAGGTATTACCAATGTGTACAGATACCTCATGGCATGAGTATAGAAAAAGGAATCGGACTCTTCTCAGTAATACCCAGTGACAGGACAAGAGGCAGCAGGCAGAGACTGAAATGCAGGAAATTCCATTTAAACATAAGAAAACACTTTTTTTTTATGTGAGGGTGATAGAACACTGGCACAGATTGCCCTGAGATGCTCAAATGCCATCCCTGAGCACCCTGCTCCACCTGAGCAACCTCTTCCCCCTGAGCAGAGTTCTCAGAGCAGGAGAGAGGCTCTGCCGAGGTGCATTCCCACCCCACCGTGCCGTGAGGCTGTGCTTCTGGAATGTAGCAGTGTGTGCTGTCCTTTCAGAAACTTGCTTGGTTTGGAGTAGGAGTGAAAAGTCAACTCTAGGGTGAAGCGTGGACAAAATGTTTCCTCTTTGGTGCCAAGAAAAGAAAGGGCACGGAAAAAGCATTCAGCGTACCACTCTGTATTTCTTGCTGTAGGTGAGATTTTGTAAAATTAAGACTTAGAACATTGTGAAAAGAGAGTCCTATCCACGTAGCCAGTTTTCATTATTTATGGCACTGTATTTTATGTAGAGCTGTTTAGACTCTAATGTATGTGTGCATTAAGGAAGATGGACAAGATAGACATGTTGCTGATTAGTGGCAGATCAAGGAACAGAGCATGGGTCCTAGTATCAGCCTCAGCCTAAAGGAGATTGATGCGATTCATGTGACATTCATGAATCACTTGAATTATTTTTTTCTTCAGGGCTCTGGAAAGCTATTTCCTAGGAATAGATTAATTGAACATGGAAGAATGTAATTTTTGTGTTGAAAAGGGAAGGACAGACTACTTGACTGCTAAGTACTTAACTTTGGACACTGAATATTACTTACTCGTTCTTTTAAGCTGGAAGATGGAATATGCTACTGCAAACTTTTCTTGGTCATGGTGTTCCTTGCATGGGTTTCATATAGTAGTTGTGTGAAATCTATTTGTCATCTTGCATCAGGTCATTCTCAAAGGATGTAGCTAGTGGTTAAAGAGAAAAATAAGTAGAGACTGTGGTAGTAAAGTTGCATTCGTGTTTCACGTGCAGTTAAATATCCAGTTGGACTTAAGCCTAGGAATCAAAATAAAATAATTTAAACCTACAGTTTACTGTAGCTGAAAAGCTTTAGAAGTATTGTTTGATTAGCTTCTATATCTATTCTAGAAAATTAAGTTTTTTCCAAAAAAGTGTCTTGGATAATGTGTGTGTCTGAGAGAGAGATTGGATAGGAAATACAAGAGAGGATATATGTATAAAATCATGTTGGGAAGAGAATGGTCCTTAGCAAATCCGGTTGTCTTTTACCATGTCTAGTGCAATCACTTTTTTTCTCCTTTTCTTCTTATTTCACGTATTTTTCCGGTTGGGTCAGTAGGAGAGCAATATCTTACACCGGGGAGATAGAACAGTAAATCCATTGTGACTCTAGGACATATTAACTTCAAAAGATGATGCTTCAGTCTCCTCACTGAAATCAGGCAGAATCCATCCTGCTTGTTTTTGTTTCTCTGACTCCAGTGTGATTCTATCTTGCAAAGGCACGGTCAAATTTCTTTCAAGTATATCGAAGCAGATTTGTTTCAGTGAAATTGATACCTCTGGCAAGTTGGATCTAATTCAGATAGCTGTGCCAAGGATGGGAGTCTCAAAGTTTAAGGAGACAAAAGGAAGCAAAGAATTTTTTCAATTACAGTTTAATTTTAAAAAAATTATAGCGAGCTTAGCTTAAAATTGCATGTGGATTGGGAGTGGAATTGCTATTGTGTTAATCTATTTACTGAGATGAGCAGTAATATTCTGAGATTTTCCTTCACACACATGACATTCAGATTTGGCAGTGGTAAGCATTCCTATCTGAAATAATTTTTCTTCGGGGTTTTTTTTTTTTAGCACTTTTTCTGTTTCCTGGAGTGAAGGAAGAGCTACTTGGGTACTTTTGTATCACTTTCCCTACAGTTGTCCTGTAGTTCCGTGTGTTAACTAGATCAAGGTAACTGGTTAAGAGATTTTGAGCAAGTTTTTAAAGGAAACCTTTAAAAGAGTGTCAAGAGTGTCAAGAGTCAAGAGTGAAAGGATTAGGGCAAGCTCTGATATCTTTGCAGAGACTTAACGAAATTGGTGATGTTGCAAGTTGACAAAGAATTCATTTGAATTATTCAAGTAAAAGAATTGAGGTGTATAATTGCATTTCAGTGATTCTTTCTTCATTTTTTCCCTCACTTTCTCTTCCTCATACATCTTATTAGATCACAGAAGTCATTCTTGTGGTGTTCTCTGTTTAAACTTTCCTCTTTAAAAGGCTTTGCTTGCTTTCTTTAATTTCTGTAGCTCTCCCTACCAGGTTGCCTACTGAGTGCCTAAAACTCCGGACATCTGAGTCAGAGTAGCAGGAAAAGGACAAACCAGCTAATGGTGGCTTCTCAGCCTTTAGCGTGGAGTCTGCTAATGAACCACCATTGCATGAGGGGTGAAGGACGCTTCCAAAAAAATCCAACACCCCAAAACTAGCAAACAAAGGAAAATAAAAAGGATTAAATGCTTAAAAGATGACTTGTGACCTTTGTGTAAAAGGCACCTGTCTGTTAAAATTTTGATTACTCTAGCAGATAAAGCAAGAAGGCGGCAATTCTTGGATAACAGGCCTGTGTAACTGTCCTTTAAAACTGGCAAAGGCTTTGTGACTGTGGGAGTGGGGATGTGCCCTGTTCTCAGGCCGTGCAAGACAGTGGTTTATTTTAGGGGGGGTGGGGTGGCTTCTTTAAGAAAGAAATAAGAAGCTTTTCTGCTGTTTCATTGTCACATCAGCTGATTCTTTGTGAACTGGACTCAAGGGTGGTGTTGGTGGGCACGAGCGCCCAGACTGCAAGCAAGAGCCAGGCGAGAGGGCCATCTTGAGAGGGAAGGGGGGCTGCAGAATGGCACCTCTGACCAGCCCTCCTTTAAAGCTGGTGGTTCTCTGCTCTGAGAAACAAGCGCTGGCAATAAAGTGAGTTGGGAATACAGGTAAGCCATGATACTGTTAGAGTGAATCCTGCTTTATTATGGTAGGCTTGTATGTCATTTTTTATGAAGCTACACTCTGTTGCTCTGTGGAACTGTACACAGGGAATTTCCCTCAAGTAACCTTTGGGTAAGTGGTTTCTCAGCCCTTTGTGAGACAGCAACCATAAGATGCACTGGCAGCCACCATTCCCACATCCACCGTGTTTGCTCCTCCAGTCTCCCTGCTCTTGGAGAGGCAGGAGTGTAAGCAACAGCACACAAAATTTATTCTGAAGCTGCACTGGAAATTAAAGTTTATCTCCTTAAAATACATGTAGTACCTTACACTTGGACTTAATTTTACTGTTTGGAAAAGTGTGGGTTGTTTTTTTTTTTTTTGTTCTTGCATGTAGAAGTTTCATGTTTTTTTTAATCTATCTTTTTAAGTTGTGCCCCAGTTGCATTGTAATTTCCTTACTAACTGAAAGGAGAAGTTCTGAAGTTAAAAGTACAGATAATCAGAGTAAGATTGTAGAAACAGTGGCTATGAGAAACCAACATTAAAAACCCAGCATAGATATCTTAAGAATGTTTGAGACCAGAAAGAGGAAACAGTCCAGGAGACCATGTTCTTTATTATTAAATCCAAAGTAAACCTCACAAAATACAGGCTTTGTTTTAGATAGACAAGAGCTTACGAAGAAGGAACCTTTTATAGCTATAGGGAGGAATGAGAAATAACTTGAGTTTTAAGCTTATTTCTGTCACTGTGCCATTCTCTGCACCACATGAACAAGTATCTAGAACGATCGGGAATCGGGTGGTATTCCAGAAAGTTAGCAGTGTTTTAAGCTTCAAGGAGGAATGTTTGAAATTGCAGGAATTTCTGAATATCTTTTTTTGCTGTTCTCTTAAAGAAAGAATTTGGATGGGCATTTGAATCCGTCTTTCTGAAAGTGACTATAAATGTATATACTGAAATATATTGTAATTGTCACCACATAGTAGTAAATGTTTATAGTAAATGTTAGCTAACATTTAAGAAAGCCCCGCGATCTGAAGACAATGAATAACCACTGCTCACTGTTGGACCTGCATCAAAAACCTTCTCTCAGAAGAATGCAGGCGGCTGTAGCTGCCAGCTAATGTACAAACAGAACCGAGAGAGGGAACAGCTGCGCTCTGAAAAATAGCATAGCTCAAAGGCAGCAGCGCCTGGCTCAGCTCCCCTGGTGATTGGTTTCAGGCTAGAATTATGTATTTTGGGCAAATTTTACATATGGAAGTATGTTTTTCTAGGTGATCTGTAGGGTGAAAGATTTCTAGACTCGGGGGGTGGGGTGGGGGAAGCAGTGAATGATGACATACTGGTTTTAAGAATAACTTCACTCTATTTTTTCTTACCTTTGTGCTTCTAGCATTTCTTACACGTTTCTGTGACAGTCAGCATTTTTCGGATAGGGACTGTAGGTCCAGTATTCTGCAATCAGCGTCCCTGAAGCTACTTGGTGAGCACGTGTTGGCCAAAAAGGCTTTATGCCTGGTTCACCTGGATTATGAAGAATATGATTGAAAAATAGGTGGCGGTGGCCCAGTAAGGTATTTCTACTTGATGGGCTTCTATATTGCAGGAAGTGTGACCCCTTCGTTAAGGAGCAAATAGCATGTGTCGCGTTTCAGTTAAGACTGCAGCTGAATCTGCACGTGGCAGCTTTAAAACAAGAGAGTAAGTTGTGACTAAAATTAGGGAAACTATGCTATTAGAAATAAATGAAGCAGTGAATATAAAGAGCGACAAGTATGAAGGTGTGCATTCATGGAGGTTTTGTGTGTGTTGTAGTGTGCCAGTTATCGCTCTGTATCTCACTGAAAGGTATGCAGAGCTTGTTGCATGGAAGGAAGTTTTTTACAAACTAGAAACCCTTGACTAACCATCTTTTAGTGAATATAAATTCAATACAGCTGTAAAATCTGACTTCCAATGACTGCTTTAAGCTATTCCAAGTTCTATATACTATTATGTCCATTAGTTATTACTGAGAAATGACAGCATGTTGTCTTGGTCACAATTGTGTGTTTTGTTCCATATGCCACAGGACACAGTATCTTCTTTTTGAACTCCACAAAAATAAGCTTAACACTTTATTTCCTCCAAGCCAAAAGAGCATTTATGTCCTGCTTGTTACATTTTAGCCAATGTGCTGTATTTTAGTCAGGGTGTAACGCTGGCATTTTCTAGGTAGTGTGAATATAATTTGTCATACAGGAATAAATTGTCTAGATTGTCTTAATTTCTGAAGTGGGAACTTGTCTCTGGGTTCATGTTACAAAATTCTGGTTTACTGGGGGAGTAAGGTTTACTCCTCCCAGCAGCATATGGTGTTTTGTTTTCTGCATAAAACCTGGTAGTTTTCAAGGGCAAGACAATTGCAACTTATTTGCTGTTTTTAGAAACTTGGGTGCTGCTGTTGCCACACATATAAAGTTATGTTTTACATTGGTTTTTGACATGGGCACTAACTTGCAGACAGGATCTGGTCTGGCTGCTCCTCCACTGACACCTTAGTCCTGGAAAGTCTTTCCTTGCTGGCAGAGTGTCAGAATCTGTCCCCAGCCTCACTCTGCAGAGGTCACCTCACCTGGCCATGGGGCACTCTCTGCTCAGAATAGTGGCCCTCATCACTGGGGATAGTTTTGAGCACGATTTGTCTGGTGTACCAAAATAAATGATCCCCAGTAGATGAAGAAATAGTGCTAACGTGGCCCTTGGTAACAAATCTTTTTAAGGACATGGCAAAATAGGCATCTAAATTTAGTATTGGCTTCTGTGAACATTATGATGTATTAATACACTTCACTGAAAGTGTGTTTTACCAGATAGTGTCCTTAGTGATTCTTGTGGGGTCACATTAGGTAGTTTGGGACAAAATGAATGCTCAGAGTAAGCTTATTTTTAATTAACACCATCTTTGGTGGTCACAATAACATTGATTTGCAGCATCTCCCAGTTTAGGAAGAGAGGAAAAAAAAAAACAATTATGGAAGGCACAAAACTATTAATTTGGGTTTAGTTTTGTAGCTTATATGAGATTTATTCCATAAGTACAGAAGATGCTTCTCTGATGAACAAAGGTGAGTCACTTTTTTCTTCTTTTCTTTTTTATTCTATTTGCAAGGGGAGGAAAAAAATAAAAAGCCTTACACTTACTGGCCACTTTTAGTTTGTTTTCTGTGAAAAGCATTTAGAAATGTTGTAATGGTGAGTGTGGTGGTGGGGGCACACAAGCAAGGTTGAAGAAAAGAGGAAAATGTTGGCAGTAGCAAGATAAAGCTTTGGAGGTTTTTCAGAAACTAGCATTTTAACTCTATATTTTAGTTCACAGGGTTTTTTTTCTGTTGCTTCAGAGTTCTGGAACAATAGTAATTCATGCATTTTGTCTGTATTTGGGTTTTAGCATGCACTCAGTTGTTTTCTTCTGACATTCTGGAAGTTTAATGCATCCAGGGATAGCCACAGCTTTGACAAATTAGAAAGCTTTTTAGTTTTGTGAAACGATACCAAGAATGTAATACAGATTTTTGTATTAAAGCTTACACTAATACTGAACAGCTGGAAAAAATTATGAATGTTCAAAAACAAAATAAACAGAGCAGATGTACAAGAATATTGTTTTGGACGTGCCGTAGCCATGTGTTCTCTTAATTGCAGGCTGTGTCCTAGTCATGTTGGCTGGTGAATGTCTCCCGTAGAGCTGGAAGGTGGGTGTGAAGGAAAGGCAGCTTCCCTCGGGGTGTGCCAATGGTGTGTGTTGGGCTAAGGTGGTCACCCTACTGGAGATGTGATATTCTGGTAGTCCCAATGACTGATTTAGGAATATTGTAGTCTGTGTTACCTGTTAAAATATTGAATTATGTGGCTTATTGACCAGAACGTGTTTTCAGTCTTTCAGTCTTACCAACAGGGGACCTAAACTACATACAAAACCCTTGCCTTCCTCCAGAAAGCGTGAACCCCCTTCTCCAAGGTTCACAGTCTACTCTGGGCTCTGACTGAAGGGCTCAATGACCAGCCACTACTTCTCACAATGGCACTGACTCTGGTTGGACCAGTGTCCCATAGCTCTACGTTAGCTTTTTTTGGGGTGTGTGTTAGAATAAGTTGTCTTGTATTGCAGTCAGTCTAGAAGCTGTGGACATGGGAGTGTGGAAGCTGAAGAGGGTGCTGTTTTGTGCAGCCTCTGGATGTCTGGTCCTGAAACATACCTGAGGCCTCTGTCCTCTCTTCCTATCTGAAGTCATGGAGTTACCACTGGAAAACTGATAAACAAACTGAACAAATTCACTGGCTTACTTTGTGAGATATGGAAATAAACTCTGTATTGACTAAATTAAGAATATGTAATCTGTATTTACTTATGTTTATCCTTAACTTTGTGTTTGCATTTATATGTAAATGTTGGGAGGCTGCACTTCTGAATTTTCTAAACAATTAATCTCCTGCCTGTCAAAAGGGACACTCTGGCCTTGATTATGATATCAAATCCCATCTGTCTAGCTGGTTTCATCATACTGCTTCAAATTGTGTTAACACTTGAATAGGGAAAATAAATGTTTGCCTTGTGTGATGATAATAAAACTAGGAATTTGAAATTCAAGGTTAGTTGCATTAAGTGACTGAGTCCACTCTGCAGATCTTGAGAATGGTACTTACAAAAGCTGGAGATGATAAACTGGATGAGATTCTTAAGATGATTTTTAGGTCTGTTGAAAACTGATTGCAGCGAACTTCTCGATTTGAGCACTGCCAAGTTCCCCAGGAGTGCTCTATTTGTCTTTAGAACTTTGCAGATGTCAGGCATTTCTTTAACGCATTATATGGAAGTGTTGAAAATACGTGTATGAAGCAGTAGCTTTATGGAAACATTTGTAGTATAAAGCTAAGAGTGAAAACACGGCTCTGTCATGTGCATCTTCTCCAGATGCTGAGAACCTTTGCAATACTGTGGTTAAGATGTTTTGTTTCAATTTTTTCCTGTATGTTAGAACTGTTGACATTTTAGGAATTCTTGCGGCAACAGTTCAGCAGAGGAGAACATGATTAGAGGCTTGGGACGGGGGAGACAACCCACGTTCTGTATATGCCTCTTCTGCTGGATATATTTGGAATGTCATTGAAAATAGCTTACCTTTATTTTCCCTTTCGATAAGCAGATGAGCTAGGCTGTTTGTTTTTGAATAGTAAGCCACACTGGGGTGGTTCTGGATGTGTAATTACTGGAAAGACTCTGAACATAATCAAACCTACTCTTTTGGCATTGTCTGACCAAAATAAGCAGCTTTTAATAGCACATATCAGCAAACCTGTCTGTCTCAGAGTTGTTGACTTTATCTCTTACACTTGAATTTTAAAATTCAACTGAAACTTCAAGATGCTGTGGCATAATCTGTTGAAAACATGAGAGTGGATTTTTTTTTTCTGTTTGTTAGCTCTTGTTGCGTTGTCAAGAGTGGAAAGTTGTAAATAAGCCAAAAAAATAAATAATGATGCTGAACAACTTCCAAACTTGATTTGTATTTTCAGCAGCATAAATGAGGCATGGTGTTTGAAGAGACATTCCACCCCTCTCATGGGGGTGCTGGCCATCATCAACAGGGTGCGGAAGCCACTGTTTGCCAGAAGTCCACAGCGAACAAATTCAGTTCTCCTGTTGAGTGTTTGTGGATTAAGCCAAATTATTAGAAGTGCTTGTAATGTTTTCCTGTTACAAGCAATTTTTTTAATTTTTTTTTTAAAATGCAGATCACCATACATCATTTGCCACAGATCGAAAAGAATATAGACGAAGTGCAAGTTAAAGAGAGAAAAAATTGGTGGTAAATGTTCTGAAAGTATCTGAGGTAGGTTTTAGTGAAATAAAGATGAGTGTCTCTAGCTCTCAGGTACCTGTGGCACCTCAGTGCATTTCAAGGCAGTTGATGCCTCTGTGCATTGATTGAGCTGTAAGGTGAAGGACTGGATTTGCGCATGGGATGATCCTGTGCTAAATCCCCACTCTGTTTAGACACATCACTGGAGCAGCAAGCTGTGAACACAAGTGGTAACAGTATTGAGACTTTTGGGTGCATGTCTTTCAACTCCTAGATTAAGCTGAAGTGAGAACTGTTCCCTCCTTCTTAGCAAGTATTTTTTTCTAATCTAATTTTTTAGATGGCTGAGCTTGCAAATAGGTTTGAAACTGCAGAGGGATGTTTTTAAGATAACGTACTGAGGTATCCTTAATGATCCGGCTCTAAGAACTCAAGCTAAGAGTTGGGTACCATTCTTGAATATACTGCTTCAGTGTGCTGTCTCCTTTTTGTTCTCTCTGCCTCCAGGGTCGCTTTGAAATCTTTCCTCCTTTTGGAGTGTTCCTGATTCCAACTTGCATACTTTGGCAATAAAATGAGATTGGGGGGGAGTTGGAGGGGTGGGTGTTGCCCAGCAGCTGAAATCCCTGCCCTTGTGTTTTCTTCTAAGAATATGCATAAGTCTACGAACAAATAAAGATAACAGGTTTGTTCATAAATGGCTGTGTTTGAGGACATTTTTATGGACACCAGCTGTAGTGGGGAAAAAGTAACTGATAATATCAGCTGGGTTGTCAAGCTGCCAAACTACAAGGAGAAAATTGCAGAATGCTACCTGAAGAAATCTCAAGTGCTCTTTTCTTTCTCTTGAGCAGAGCTAGAGAGTTGTCAGCTATGTAATACAGAAATCAAAGCTAGCAATACAGGCAGGGAGGACTCTACAATCCAGTCCCCCACTATTGTAAGCAACTATGTCCTATAATCCATTTTAAAAAATGTTTTAAAACTAGTTAGGTTTGTTTACTTTTGCATTCCTTCTGAAAGCTTGTTACCAAACAACACTGCCCTGATGTTTAGAAAATTCCTCTCACTTCCAGCTGAAGCTTTTCACTCTGGAATCTTTATTCATCTTTGTTCTTGTGCCACAGTCCTTTTGTAGTTTAAATAACTCCAGTTCCTCTGAGCCTGTAAAAGCTAATGTAGCCCTTTCACATGAAGAAAAACAGCACTTTTAGTTTCTGGCAGGAGTCCCTCCTTTCCTCTGATGGTGCTAATAACACTTCTTGCACCTGTTACAGGGTGAATTACTCTTTCTGGCCTTAGTGCGTTGATTTGTACTATTTAGTTTTACCTCGCTTCTGTTTTTCTAATCCTCAGCATCACCACTCCATAAACCAAGTGTAATCCTCCTCTGCTGACAGTTTCTTCCAGCTTCATGTCACCAGGAAGCTTCATTGTAGCTGTCCTAACCTTTGTCCCAGGGTAATTACCAAAATTATGCCATTCTGATTGTAGACTGCAGCATGTCCCAAGTGAGGTTTGTGCAACTTTTGGTTCTTATTATACAGTTACAAACTTTTCTGTCTTTCTCGGATAGCAATGATTAAGTTTAGAGCAGAGGCCCAAATTCTGCTGTGTTTTGGTTTGGTGTTGATACACAGTCATGATGTGAAACTAACAATTCAGCATTTCTTCAAGTACCAGATTAAGATCAAACAAGCCCTTTTCTCTGAAATTGCAAACTCAGTTCCTTGTAACTTCAAAAGTATTCATAAAATATGAACAAACAAATGGAAATCATGTAAGTCTGAGATGGCTAGCAGCAGGAAACACTCTAAGATTAATTATTAGAAGTGGACAACTGTTTCTGTTCCCCTCTATTTTGTGTATGTGTTCTGCCCCATACCTGAAGATGCTCTGTGGCAGCTTATCCCTAAGGTCCAGTACATTTCTTCCACAGCCCTGGCAGAGATTGTGGGGAGACCAAATTCAACATAAAAGAATAAGATTCATGTGTGGGTCATTGTTCTGACTGGATCTTAAAAGACTTCTCAAGTCATTAGTTAGTTATTTCCTGAGTAGTATCATCAAATATTTGGCAATTCCCAACTGTGTTTTTGTTGGAAAAATCTAATAAATCACTGAATTACAGGTATTTAGTATTTTATCTTATTTAATTAAAAAGAATATTGAAGTGATACTTTTGACAAATCTCTGTTGAAGGGAGCTTATTTTTGTAGTCCACAATCTTACAAAATCATGATAAAGAATAAGATTGCTGAACTAACCTAATGTAAGTAATTCTTTTCTGTCATGGCAGTTTCTATGTATGTGGTTCGGGTTTCGAGATAGGATTGAAAAGTTTTGTACCATAGTGTGCTGAAAAGTCTCCTTGGCAGTATGGAGCCATTTCAACAGTTACTGTAAGATCTGTGAATTTGTTGACTTATTTTATGAATAAATACCACAAGTAGAATCTTAGGTGTAAGCTGCTTACCTTTCCTTTTCCATGTGCCAGATATAATGCATCTGACTGGATATTATTGGCTGCCTTCAGAAGACTTTATTTTCACAAAAACATATGGAGTCATTTATGTGAGATATAAAGGTATCTTTCTTTAAATCATTTAAAAATGATTATATACTTCTGACTGTTGACCTCTGTCTCCTCCTGTATTTTTGTATGTCTGCTAAAGCAAATGAACTGTCACGATGAGGATAGATGTTTCCACCTCATAAAACTCATGAGATATGATCTACTAAGCAAAAGAAGGACTGCACATCTGCAAGAGAAACTTTGTGTAGAGCTTTAACATATGGGTGGTCTGTTTTCACCCTTGATGTTTTCAAAGGTTGCCAAGACTACCTGAGTGTTTTCTTGCAAAGGAAAGCTTTCTGGTGTCTTCTTGTGCTGGGAATAGGTAGCATTTGCCCCTGAATTTGGAGATAGAGGGAGAACTCGGATGAGTTCTCCCCATGCTAGGGGAAGAAGACTTAGAAACAGATTTTGTGCAAGATAGGGCTATTTCTGCCAAATCAGGATGTAGCCCTGGAGTGGCTGTATCACAGAATCACATAATCTTAGTGGTTGGAAGGGACCTTTGAGATCATAGAGTCCAACCACATAAAAAAAACCAACCAACCAACCAAACAAACAAAAAAAACAAAAACAAACCACAAAAACAAACAACCACACACACACAAACAAACAAACAAACAGCCACCCACCAACTAAACCCCACACCCACAACCCCACGCACAACACCCCACCACAAACCAATAGTGTTGGCCACTAGAGCATGCCCTGAAGAGCCACGTCTACACGTTTCTTAAATACCTCCAGGGATGGTGACTCCACCA
>JAOTQQ010000023.1:51944766-51963063 GCA_026546715.1 Gallinago undulata
TTGTTGATAGATAATGGAGAGAGGCTTGGTGAGCTCTCCTGCCAGCTCCCTGAGAACTTTTGGGTGAATCCCATCTGAAAGTTCTCAGGGAGCTGGCATCTGCTCTTGTTCCTCCTATTGAGTTAAGTGATTGATACCCTGGCAATGGGCAACTTGGAAAGTAACTTCTGCTGTTTGAAAACTTTCTAAAATGCCTTAAGTATATTGGTTTTGTTTTCTTACAGCACTTGTTTATATCTGTTACACGATGAAAAGGTTGTCAGATGCTGAGAAGGGCACTAAGGGTTTTGAAGTACTCATGTAATCTACCCAGTCCTGCTGAAGCTGAGCTGCAGGTTTGTCTGATGAGGTGCTTCTGCTTTCAGTCTTGAACTGGCAGTTAAACCAGCTGGTAGTGTCTTACCCGATGCAGGGAATTTTGTTATCAAGTCATTTTAGGCCATTTTGGAAGAAGTAGTAGCTTACATGACCAATTGGCATGCCTAACATGATCATGAATGAGTAGGAAAACGAATGTCAGACAAATGTTTTTTTGGAAGATACAGAATTCAAGAAGAAACTTCTTTGTGAGAATCTAACTGCAATGGAACCTGTACATACATCCAGTGTGATGGGCGGCACGTGGTGTATCTAGCCCCTGGAAATCCAGTCCTCATTTGCCAGGAGTTCCACTGAGTGGATTACCACTTCAGTTCTGTACTGTTCCCCCTCACTGATGAGGGCTGGAGAGTATTTGGATTTGCTTTGTCTAGTACCCTGGGTTTTCACAAAGGTTGAAAGGTTGAAGCCTTTGTGTTCTGCTGCTGCAGTGCGGTAGAGCTCCATGCCAGAACTCCATCTAAGAGGCTGAGCAGAGTAAAGCAGGTCCACAAAGTACAGGGAGGATCTATGATTCTATGATAGTGTGTATTAACATTATGGTCTTTTTATTCTCTCTAGTCATCTTCTCAACTGTTGCTCTGCATGGATAGCCATCAAATGCCTGCCTTGAACAAAATGGTTGGTAGACCAAGACTCAAAGTAGAATAGAAATTAGAAGAGTGATCCTGCCCTACAGTGAGCTTTCTTCGCACTGGGGGATTTTTCTGATGCTCCTGGGTAAATGATTCAGTAGGTTATCAAGAAATAAAACTGAATCCAAGTGAGTCACAAGGAGGCATTGCTCAGGACATGGTAAGGTTAATAGAAAACGGTAACTGGAAAAATAGTCCAGAGATTTTTTTCTTCAGCTAAGGTAGTGAAAACAATGATGACCCTTATATTTTCCCTTGTATTTAAATTTTGCTTAGAGGGTTTAATGGGGAGCAATATGAACTGATTGTGTTACACAACAGAACTTCAGGGGTATAAGACAGAGGAGATGACGTAAACCATAAGAACCAGAGAGAGTCACTGCTTTAATAATTAACTGGTGGGACAGACAGAGGAAAATAGTGGGGTTTACTGCATTTATTTTCATATCCCAGTGCAGAAGTAAGGCTGAACCGGGTACATCTGAACCTGTTGATTTTTTAATGCTTAAGGTTAACAAAAAAAAACTGAAAAAGTAGGAACTTCAGGATAGAATGTTGTGTTTTTTAGATCTCATGTTGTTATGTGTGTGCCATATGACTCAGATGATGAGATACATCTCAATCTCAACATGGATGGATGGATTTTGAGGAATTGCCAAGACAGCCTTCCTTAAGCAGTGGTGACTGACTGTGCAGTTTTAGCTCATGGGGAAATGGATAATTTTGTTTTGATTAATGAAGCTGGATGGAAAACTTTGTTCCGGTATTTGTAGGCACTGTGGGTGACTGAACTTGTAAGTTCAGACAGAAATATTGTAAAGCTGTGTGGTTCATACCATATTGGAAGGAAGACTTAGGCATGCAGTGATAATGAGAGAAGTAATAGCAAGATACTGGATTTTGAGGCTCTCCATGGAGATCTGCTGTCATTCAGGAAAGGGAAAAGACATGGCTATACTATGGGCAAATATGTTTGTCATGTAAAAGGCTTACTGGAGTGGCAGAATCCTACAATTCCACTGAAGATGAGAAGAATCAGAGAATAAGCTGTAGTCTCCTTAAGTTTTCTTTAGTTAATGTACTACTTTGTGTACTAATCAGGCTAATGATCTCAAGCAGCATACTGTGCTAGTGCAGCAAGGCTGATGTGATATCAGTGTGGCTTGTTTCCAGGACTATCTGGGTGTCTCCTGCAGGACTTCACTGGGCAGTGCAAATGGGACCTAAGAGCTTTCTGGTTGGCTGGCCAGGCTATGTCCCCATTCTGGTAAGCGCAGCAATCATCACATAGATGATTGGTTAGTTTGTGGTTAGTTTGTCCTATGTACAGTCTGCCTTTCTTTGGCTGTATGTTAGATTTTGCTGGAATGAGCAATATCTTTATCGTGGCCATAGTCTGCAAATCCAGCATTCGCGATGGCTAATGGGAGTAGCTGTTCGGGTCTCTCCGAGTAACTCAGTTGATAAAGGGAATGATGGAAAGCAGTTGAGTTTTATTATCATTTATCCAGTGCTTGTCCTTGGAAAGAGCCTGTGGTCCTAAATACTTCTCCTGCACATCAAATAGTCCTCCCTCAGACCAGATAGCCCTTCTTGTGCAGAGAAACTTGGAAGGTTTCCATATCTGTATTCGTGACACATACAAATTAATGTTTAAAAATTATTGTGTGTGGAATTACTCATTTGCAGAAATTGGTACTGCAGTAGGTAGAAAGCACAGTAGAGATTTAGTCCTCATTGTAATGATCTTTAAAGTGTTTGAGCATATGCAACTGCTGCTTTTGCATTCTTGCTTCCTTACATGCAGGGAGAAGGATTTAAACAGTGAATCTGCATCTGAGGTGATGCCTCTGTCAATTGGGTGAAGGCCACCTCTCTTGGAACAAGCTTTGTTCTCTTCGAAAGTTGTTATTTCTTCGTAATTAGTTTTTCTTGCTTCAGGTGACATGTTTATTCCAGAAATGGGAAGGCTTTGAGTCCAATTACCTTTACTGCTTTTTCTCTGGAAGTTATTGCTGTATGAAGTGGCAGAAAAATTTTCTGCTGTTAGTGTGCTGGTTGCAGCTGTTCGGGAAGTAGGTCAAAGGGGTTTGAAGATATACGAAAATATGGGAGACATATGTTGGGCTTTTTATAGTTAGGCAATTGAGTAAGACAGTTACAAAAGCAACAAAAAAGCAATAAACTGTGCCACGTGCTGGAATCCGCAGGCTGTGGGATTTCATATGTGTGCTTGAAGGTCTTATTGTAGATTCAGATAAGTTGCCTGAAACATAGAGATTGTATAATAATGAAAGATACTATTTCAGTTAATGTTTCCTAGGAGTAAGAATAATTTGAATCCTTTATTTAGGGAATACCTATCTCAGTAATAATGGTGTCAAACTCTTGTATTCCTGAGGTGGGGGGAAGAGGGGGTTGAATTGGCTGTTGCAGGAGAGAGCTCACACAGGTGCAGTAGGAGATGCCAGGAGACCAAGCAGTGGACAGTTTGATACTTGCAGTTGTGGTAGGTCCTCTTGGGCAGTGTAATACCTTCTTTTCCTTCCCTTCCCACACCTCCTGCCTACACTCTGTTTACACGAGTAATTTTGCTCGCAGTGACATAGTTACTTTGAGGGATGTGGTGGTGGTGATCTCATGGCCAATACTCTTCTAGAGGTACAGGCTCTGGAGAAGCATGGGAGTGTTTTTAGCCATTGGAAATGGTTAGGAATTGTTATAAAACAGGCACTTTTTTTTTTTTTTTTGGAGGGATGGAAAAGGAGCTGGTAGTTAATAACCTGAGAAACAGAGAGGAAAGAGAAGCCTTTACACTTGTCCTGTCCTTTCTTGTATAATCCAAGAGATGAGAGAGGGGAAATGATCAGTTGAAGTAGAGAAAGAAACAACTTTTTGAACTTTTTTTTTTTGTGAAGGCAAAATACAAAAAGTCTTAGAAAAGTGATTGGTAGGTTTGCAAGTGAAAACAAGTTGAGATATCTGTGGTGAAAATATCAAAAGGCTCAAGTCCCTTATCTGAGGGATGCTGAAAGTTTTCTGCGTGTGCTCGGTGACACTTCTGCCGTGTTCAGGCGGAACTACTGGAACTGTTCTGGGTTCAAATGGTGCAAAAATGTTGCACTTCTGCCACAGGATTGGTGAAGCTGAGCTTTGTGCAAAGAGGGCTAAGGTTTGTTTTTATTACGTAAGAGTTACGACTGGGGAAAAAACCAAATTAACTTCTCTATAAAAAATGTTTGCTAGCTGAGATGACGTTTGTGAGAGCAGGATTTCTTATTAGCTCTGCAGATGTACTCAGTATTTCTCTTCTCCAGGATCCTGTTTTCTTTGCTCTGCAGCTTGTCACTTGCTTAATCTGCAGGGTCAGTAGGGTACTACACGGAACAGTATTTCCTGGCTTGCTCTCGTGAAGCCTGTGCACGACTCAGTAAGATTTACGCCGTTGACCACAGGCAGTTCTTCGCAGTGAGCTAAACAAGTACTTTCTTGGGTACTCATTGATTGCATTTGCTTGCATATTTGGTAAGAGAAGGCTTCCTTTTTGCGTGTATCAGGTGTTACTTCCTGAAAGCCTCTGGCAGAAGGCAAAGGTTTGATGTGGAAAATACCAGTCAAAGTGGCCAAAGCAGTTTAAGTTTCTCAGTGGGTAGAAATGGGACCTGAGGACAGGAGGTGAGTGCCGCTGTTGGTTGTAGGCGCAGCTCGCCACCTGTCCCCAACTGCCATTGCTACAAGGCTGATGGAGACCAGCTGAAGGCCACGTGGCAGCTACCTCTGGTCAGACCCAAGCAGTGGTACAAGACCCACCTGCAGTGCTGGGTCACCATGGAGCGTGCGGAGATGCCCATGGCTGGTCAAGGGCAGGCATTCCTCACGTATGGGACTAGAGCAGCAGAAGTGTGTCACCGACCAAGGCCATCGCGTCAGCAGGGCCCTGGTGCCCTCTGGTGCTATAGCATTTTAGCCTGACTGCTGCCCACCACTGAGGTGACAGACTCTTTCTGTTTCCAGGAGTGGCTTTGCTGTCTGTAGCACCCACTGTGGGTCACAGAGGTGTCCACAATTTCCTGCTTTTATATTGTCATCAGTGTGTATTTTGGCAAAATCTAGAAGCGAGTGTGTTGTTTTGCATTCCACCAGCTTTGTGGCCAGTCCTAACGATGCTTGTCATTTATTATGAGGAACTTGTCAACATGAGAGCTGTTCAACAGATGCAGGAGAGAAATGCTGTTCTGAAAAAAGAACTTCTAATGGAAATGGAATGTGAAAAAGAACTACTGAAGACCTCTGGAAAGAAATGTTTTTCTCATTTCTTGTACTCACAGAACTTCAAGATATGAAGATCTGCCAGCAGATCAGTGAGGAATTGCAGAGGCATATGCTAACACTTGGCTGTTAGTGTGCTGGTATCAAGCATGGTAATTTAAGGAGTAAAACCTGGTTTGGTCATTAAAATGTGAAAAATCCTCTCGGTCTTGCAGAGATAGACTAGTACTTTGTATATTTAAATATCTGTTAATTTTGACCTAGGCAGAAGTCTCTATATCACCAGTATAATGTTTGTGCCATCCGGGTTTAGAATTCTTGCAAATACTTAAAAATACGTACAATTACTCAATTGCATAGGTCAATATTCAAGTTTAAGTTTGTATTATATATAATTATATGTAATTTTCTGTTTCCCATCCCAAGTATCAACATGACCTTCAGACTGATGCTGTGGTAATAAAGGAATTATTTGCTCCTGTACATGTGAACAGAAGAACAGTGAGATGACATTTATCTCTGTGCATAGTATAGTTTTGAACAGCCACATTTTTGTTGGAGGAAAAAACAAATTGGAGAGCATACCAGAAAAAAAAAAAACAAAACCAAAAAACATGGAAATTATTTGAGGGCTAGAAAAAATACCTTGCAATATGAAACTTGGTTTAGCATAAAGAAGACTGTGACATAACTTGATCACAGCAGTCAAGTACCTGTGCAGGGAGAAAATACCAAGGAAATTACAGTACGTGAGAAAGTCGTAACAGGAAGCAATAGCTGGAAGCTGCAGTCAGATAAATTTGAACTGGAAATAGCAACGATAATGAGATTATGTGGAGAACTGGGACAACCATAAGATATGTGAAGAGAAAAATCTGTTGTGGAGAATCTGTTTGTAACAAGGTCAGTATCAGTAGCAAGTTCTTCGTTAAAAGTTATATTGTGAGAAACATTTTGGCTTTCTGATGCTGTTTGTGTAGAAGCTATGGAAAAATACCCATATTTTTTAATTAAGGGAGGAGAAGAATGTTCTGGGAGGTTATAAAATGTGGGACAAAAACGTTTCTTGTGGCAAGGACTCAAAGATATGTCTTTTCTGGAAAAAGATTCTGCTGATTTCTTTGGTGAATGTAATACTCAGCACTCCAAAAGTAAGTCATTTTTTTACAACCTCGTCGTGGCCCTTCAGTTTTGAAATAAAATTGGCTGTAACAGTCTGTCAGAATGGACTTGAGCTGTCCTGAGCAGTATCAACTGCTTTGCTTCTGCCTTCAAAAATCACAACTCTCGCTGAAAGCAGGTGGACTCTGTAAATACTTTGTAAATTTGAGTGGAAGTGCTGGGCAGCAATTGAGGGGTTCAGTTTCCTAACCTGTTGTACAGGACCGTGATATGAGATGAACCTCTTCTGGCCTTTGGGAGGGGGGAGAAGGGAGATGCTTTTTGATTTCAGGAAAGAATCTGAACTCTATGTGGCATTTTTTGCTGTGTTTGGTCAATCTACATACTTTGCCCAAGGGTTAAACTCTGTGTGCTTGAGCTGGATACTCTTCCCTTTACAAAATACAGGCACTGCGAGCCTTGGTATTATAAACAACTGTGGATAATAGTTTACTCATGACATGGCCTTGAACAAGTAGCTTGTGTGGGAGCCAGAAAGAGGAGAGCTCCTGGGTCACCAGCAGACCTACAAAGCTATGGTGGAAAAGAAGTTCTTCGTGAGCTCTTGGAACAAGCCCTGTAAGTTTTCACCGAGCAAGTTTTTTCAACAGGAGTAGTTTTCTGTCTTTTGTCCCACATGATCCCCCTTCAGGGTCATCATCCGTTTTGGCTGCAAGGGAGGAAGAAAGGCTGTGGGCGCAACATGACTTGGGAGGATGCTTCACTGAGCCCTGGCCTGATGGAGCCGGGTTGCATTTTGCAGATAGAGGCTGAGGAGGGAAGCAAACCGGGGAGGCGGCAGCAAGAGCCAGGGAGGCTGGCAGAGGCGCTGCAGAGCACAGCCAGCAAGCGAGGGCTGCCTTTGGCCACACCAGCTGGCCAGGTCTTGCAGCTGACAGCAGGAACGGAGCGGGACTGTCCCAGAAAGGGAGCCAAGTGACCAGCGAAACGATCGTAGCTGCTCCTGGGAAATTTTCTTACATGCCAGGAGAAGGCTTTGCTTGTGCTTTTCTTGGATCTCTGTCTTGAGCTTTTCGTAGAAAACAGCTAGAGGGTTAGCATCAGATTGAATTTGGAGGTTGACCTCCTGACAAAGTGAAGTTGGAAACCAAAAAGCAAGGCATGTGAATTCTTGTGGTTTAAGAGCAGATGTCCAGTTTAATATTATATACCTCCCCAAGACACTACGTATTTCCAGACATTTCTAAAACAGTGCCAGCTATCAACATCAATGTTATTGCCCTGTATCTACCTGCGTTCGCTTTGCAATACTTGTGCTCTCTTCAAATGGGTGGTAGTTGGTCCTTTCTCCTAACAGTAGCTGACCCTTTTATACTGCTGCTCTTAATGTTTTGAACAACGGACCAAAAAATGCTGAGTGATGAGTCTTTCTACCTATATTCCTTAGAGTAACATAGCCGGAAAAGTAGGAGACTAGCTCTCTGTCTGAATAATCCCAGCTGCTCTTCCTCAGTACTGCAGTTAATCCTAGGTTTTCACACATCAGAAATACCAAGCATATGCCTAGTGTTACCGGCTTTAGCTGTGAACTGGTAACTTGCTCCAAGATAGGGTAGGAGAGTGCTTTTGCTTGGGATCACCAACAGAATGTCACTAAACAAGCTAATTTTATATATAGAATAGTTTTAGAAAAACAAATGTACTTGTGAATGTGCTGTTAAGTCAGATGTGATGGGTAACAATTTGGATAGAAATGTTTTGTCACTTGAAACTGTGTGGCCTGAGGCACAGAAATTATTTTTCTGAACTTGTAGATGACAATTGCTTCTCACACAAACACCCCAAAAGACATGATATAGGGCCTCTTCCCAGCTTTACATGAAAGAAAATGATGCTCTGTGACATTTGATCCTCTCACTGAAATGTGCGTGCTTTGGTTCCAGAACATGAACTAGTTTATCAAATTCTGAATCTACTTATTTTGAAACTGATATTTGCTACTTTGGAGCAAAAAAATAATGTGCCTTAAAATTAGGGCTGGGTTTACCACGGCTGGTGGATATTGTGACATTGTTTGTGGTTTGAGTATTTTGTTGTAGACTTTGTGATGCATTTACAATTTCACAGAGGACTCATAGGTCACAAGATGCACATCCCCACCTTTGTAATAACCCAGACTTTTATTCACATAAAACTGGAGATCTAATAGGACAGCTAGTTTATTAATCCAAGAAAACTTGCCATTTTAAAACTGGATGAAAGAGAGGCATAAATGCCTGCATTTAAATAATGGGCAATACAAACGAGGCTGGATTTAGTTACTTTTATTGGACACTGTAGAGACAACAAAAGAAGCTAATGAGCTCAAGCTGTGCAAAGGAAAGTATTCACGTGGACAGTGCTGGAAGGCTTCTTGCTTTCACCCTCTGCTTGCTGAGATCTGTACTCAGTCTCAGCTCTTGTTTTCAAACAAACACTTCTGTAAAAGAAGGTTGACCTTGTGCAAACAAATCTTTTGGTGTGTTTTTGTCAGATGCTACAAAGGAGAATGTTGATTTACTTTTATTTTTTTTTCTTCTTGTAAGAAAAAAATAGTCATGACTCTTGTGCAAGGCACAACAGCCTGAGACATCTCTCTATGTACAGCCTCTGGAAGAGGAAAGATCCCATGATGAAGAATATTATATATCAGGTCAGCCACTTTAGCAACTATAAAGAGAGCGAGAAGATAGTCTGTTGTGATGTGTTGACAAACTAAGCAGTGTCTGAAAATGTCCAAAATGAATATTTTATCTGTATTGAGTGGCTTGACTATGTCAGCAGCTAAAATCCATCCCCCCTCCCTAAACTGCTTCCCTCCCTCATTGATAGCAGCAGCTTGCCTCCATTTTAGTATCTTTTAGCAGGACTATTCCATTCACCTCCCGTGTGCTGTGCCTAATACTGCTGTGGGGTTTTGCTGGGTATTCAGGATTTCATGGCTTTCAGTACATGATCTTGCAGACCTATTAGACCATTTTCTCCTCAGTGGCTTGTAACAGCAACGCTTTGTCCCAGGTGTAATCGGGATTGGAATCCCTTGGGATTGTGGCAGATTTTGGAGGTAGAGTTAAGTTTGGGTGGTTGTTCATGCCTTTTAAAAGAAGGCAAAGGAAACCTCCTGTAGGTCAAATCTAGCCTACAGGATCCCTCTGAGACATACTTCAAATAAAAATTAAAAAGTTGTGTTTCCAGAGAAACCTAAATTGCCAAATTGCAGAAAGAAGCTACTGACCATTTTTGTGTTGTTGCATTAGAACTTTCTCTGTATCAGTCTCTGCCTGTCAGGTGTGAAACAGTATCTGGGAATATTAGGCAAAAAAGAATTCTTAACTACATGCATTTTTCAAGTTTATTGATTTATTTGAGTGGCCTTTATATTACCAGGAATAAAAAGAACGTTAATGTGTCTTCTGAAGAAAAGTCATTAAAATGAGACAGTTGGGAACAAATTAGCACATCATCTGTGTGCTCAAGACTCTGAGGATAAACAACTACCAAAATTTATGAATTAGTAACGGCATGACTGTGGCACATCTCACTGCGATATTTCAATATGATCACATTCCACATTTGTTTTGCACACAACTTTTCCTAAGGAGCTGTTCAAAACTTGGATTATGCTTTTATCATCCCATGATCCTGACATTCGGCAATGATGAGTTCACATAGTTAAATTCTCAGTACTTAAAATAACAAAACAAAACCACTAAAAAAAAAACCAACCCCCAAAACCAAACTTCCGTTAATTGAATTCAGATGTCTTGTCTGGAGAACGTTCAATTAAACACAAAAATAGGATACTTTCTGGTTCAGCAAAAGGGTTTTTTATTTTTAATTTCTTTTTTTCTTGGTATATAATTTTATTTCTTACATGTTCTGAAAGCTGTCTGGATATTGTGGTATCAAGCTTTTGTCTTGCTTTGCTTTTTTTTTCTGCTCAGTCAAAATAGGGGTGATGTTGCCAGCTGTAATTTCTACGTCTAGCTTTGAGAATCTGTTTCAAAATAGATGATGGCTGGTTTTGCGAGTTGTGGTAAATTATAAGACTGTAGAAGGAAAATGCTCAAAGTTGTTCACATGTTCTGCAGTCTTTAGTTTGCAGAAAAAGATGTCATTTTGTATAAATTCACATTAACCTTGTTTTTAATATGACTTAATGCCAGAAATTATATCAGATTATGAAAATAATGGTTTGGCTGGGGGAAGGAGGTGAGTAAAAGTGAGCGTGTTTAGTTGTAATAGTGCCACGTGAAGCTGCCGACATTGATAGTTAAAATGTTAGTGATGTTTCCCTCACCATTTTCATGAGAAGTAGTCGCTCATCTTAATTAGTTGTTCTGTTGTCAACCTGGAAAAGTCAACGAGAACAGGAAGTCCCCTGTGCCTGCCAGGCAGTCACTGCAGGACCACTGCTGAGGACCAAGGAAGGAAAATCAGGCAGTAGAATGTATTCAAAGTGTCAGTGATAGATGCCAGGGAGCATAAGTAGAGAAGCTGGAGAATAGGGGCAGGGCTTGGTAATACAGGGAGGCTGCCCTTGGCTTCATCAGTTAGCAGTGTATGACTGGTCCCAGATAAGGCAAAAAGTGGGGGGTGGGAGAGGAAAACCTCCCGCCGGAGTCTGGCATTCATGGCTCCAGTGGGCAGCTCGGTTAGGTCAACATATTTGCAGTTGATGGCAAACTGGAGACACAGATACACAAAGGAACATGCTTCGGTCATATTCCTGGAAGCTTTAGGTGTGCAAATGGCACCAGCTGTGGTTTGGGCAGGATGCTTGTCTGCCCCGCGTGATTGGAGGTTGTTTCATGGGTTGCTTCATAGCTCCAGCAGCTGCTGTGTACGTGTCTACAAGCATTACATGCTTGCGAATGCTCTTCAGTGCCATGTGTACCTTGGCTTGTCTGCTAACAAGAGGGTTTGTTGCCCTGAAGAGCCTTCCTCGGCTTAATTACTCCTGTGGCTGCCTGTGTGGCCGTGGCAAACTCACTGTGGCCACAGGTCTGAGAGTTACTGTAGGACCGTGGTGCCTCCGTGTGAGGCAGAAATTCCTGCTGACTGCCTGTGGGCGTGGGGAACATGAGGTTTTCCATGGTGGCCTTGCACAAGGGTCCCTCAAGGCCAGGCTTGCAAAACGCTGCTGTGGGGCTGCCAGCTGCGGCCCTGCAAGGATCGTCTCTCACAGGACCCAGTGGGAAAGCTGGAACAGGCCCTTTGGAGGAGATCATGATGGCTTGGCTCAGCTGGGGACTACTCAGCGGAGTCCCCTTGACTCAACCGGGGACTCAGCACAGTTTGTGTGGAGCAGGGTGGCAACTGAAGTGCTGGTGGGGACTGTAAGGCTGAGTCAGTGCCCACCTGGCTTGCCTTGGATGCTTGGCATGACTTGTGGCAAGAGGCTGGCAGGAGGTTTAGTTTGGTTTGTATCGCAAGTGGAGTGTATCTGTAGCGCTTGAGCGAAAGCTGTCATTCTTAAATATGGTGTGCTTGGGGTGGTTGTGGTCGGGGCTTTTCCTCGTTGCTGTTGCATCAAAATGGCATTCCATCGAAGAAGGTGCAGGATCGTCATAGTTAAATTGTTTACAGAAAATGTAAACATATGATGGAGTAGACTGGAAGAGCAATTTAGCTGGCCTTCTGTTTAATTTGGCAAAATTTCAAATATCGTTGAATGGTAGTGGGTTACTCAACTGTTGCTTTGAATGTTTCCTCTCTCTGTAGTTTTTTCCCCTGTTGCTGATCAGATGAATGACCAAATCAGGAGGAGTTTAGGAAGAAGCAGATCAGCAGCAGTAGCAAAGTAAAGCTCTCCCACTGTTCAGTACGGGTTGCTCTCATCATACCAAAAGAGTTTTTTTTTGTTTTTTCTTGGTTTTTTAAGTATTTTGTAGAATGAACATTTCTGCTAAAGTAAAATCAAGAGATTAAATGAAAGTGTGAATGTACTTGAGTTTTTTTCTGAAGGCAGCAGTAGGAAGAAAAAGCAAACAGGTTTCAGTTTCCATAGAAACAAAGAGAAAAAAGAATATCTCAAAACAGCTTGTAATTCCTGTGTGTCCTTTGTTGCTTTAACACTTAACCAGAAGTCTCTGAAGTAACCAGTGTATTGGGGGTCCTACTTCCAAAATCCATGGTTTCAATTCAGGGCTGCTAGAAATGAAAATAGAGTAAAGAATTTTAACCCGGGTAATAAGTTCATATGTGCCACGCTGCAGTTTTGGAGCATTCAAGTCTGCATTTACCGATTCAGTCATAAACAAATTCAAGTTTAAAAACGCTATCGTGTGTAGTGTCTCACAGTTTGCTATCAGCCATAAAAACGTTACCGTTGGAGCACTTTACACAATGTTTGGAGAAGCCCGAGGGTGACTGCTGCATCCTGGGAACAACAGTCTTGCTGTAGTGCTTCAGTGCTTGCGGAGCAGGTGACACCACAATTCCCAGTCCCGCTTTGGAAGGGAAGGTGGCACCAGGGAGGTGCAGCTTGGGTCCGGCCACCACAGCTGGGTGAGGTGGAGGCTGCTGCCGGGTGGCACCTGGGGGCTCAGTGATGGAGGTACCACATTTGTGCCCAGGTACAGCTCAGGGCGGGTTTGCAGGAGGCAGAGGGATGACCATGTGCTGCTCGCCATGGTCTCCTGAGGTGCTGAGGATGCTACTGGTTTGGAATAAGGTCTGATTGCCGGGTGTGGTTGTGTGTCATTTAGGGTGTGCTAGAGTGCTAACACTGCAATTATAATCAGAAACCTGAGAATATTTTATAGAAGCAAATTTTCTTCATTTAACCTGCACTATATTAGCACGTATTCTTTATTGATGACAATAATAGTAATGAGTACAATATGTTTCATATACCATGGTGCTAAGCTATAATGGCGCATGTGTATGTTCAAGGAAGGTGTCTACCAAGGATCAGTACTCTGGTTTTGTGCAACGTCCGCTTAAATGCTTAGAAAGCGGAGAGTTAACATTTTGATTATATTTGCAGATGATTCTGAAATAAAGATATTGTAAAAGCCAGCAAGGGCAGAGATACACTTTGGAACAATCTAGAAAAATAATGTTGACAGTAAATAACAGGTCAGTTGTGGAAAAATATGGAACTGGCATAATTGCAGAAAAACAGTTAAGATGCCAAAATGGCATACTGTTCGAAGGACTAAATAGCATACTAACAGCGGAAGTCAAGTCAAAAACAGGTTGCATGCCAGATTGCAAAGAAATAAAAAAAATACTATAATTTCAGCTGTGTGAAAACAGTGGTAAGGTAGATATGAAGATATTCTTCCATTTGTAATGGCACAAACTTTCTAATCACTGAAGAGTTCGTAACTGGGTTTCTGACATTTCTGTGCTGCCTTTATGAGTTTCCTGAAAAGTGTGAACTGCCTTCACTTATTTCTGTACTGAAAACAATTTTTGAAACTGTAAAATGCCTGTTTCTCCGTGATTGTTTTAACAGAAACTGTAGCTCCTCCAGGATATTGGTCAGTGGCTTGGAGAAGTAAAACTGCTCTCCCCTTTGTGATCTTTGAGTAAATTATTCCTACATCTGAGTTATACTATGAAGTCACATTTCCCAATCTGCTCTAACTACTTCTGACATACATTGCTGTCATGTTCTGCCTCGGCAAAGTCACTGCTGACTAGCAATGTCATATAGAGTAATATAAACATGTTAAAATTCTTGAAGCTTTTGAGTCACATTTTATTTGTGTGTTGTGCACTTATGGATGCATGCATGCTTTGGAAAGGGTGCCTTGACTGTCTGGAATTTTTGTGTTAATGTCAGAATATTGCACGGAAAGTGAAGTTTCAGAAATATCCACCTTGTAACAGCTCAGGTCTGTGCAGGAAATCCCTCTTTCCTTCAGAGGAGAAACTGTTCTGTGTAACCAAAACTTACGTAGCTGGAAGTTTCCACTGACTTTAGCACTGGCTTCCAGCAGAAATTATTTTAAAAGTTCATTTGGGTTCTGGTGACCCAAGTACCCGTTCTACAGAATGGTTGAGGAATGTACATCAGGAGTCCTTAGGTAAAGGGTGGTTTTGGTTTGTTCAGTGTTTTTTGGCTTTTTTCTTGTCAGTTGTGGCTACAGCACCATTCACTAATGTGTTGATACATCTCATGCATCATCGGCCATAGCCCCAGCAATGGTACTGATGTTGGTCAATGTATTGAGTCAGCTGTGTTGGATCCACAAGTTGGAGAAACAACTACAAAAGTCCAGAACCACCTTAACAATGGTTCAACTATTTGTTTTCCAGTTAATTTTTGGTAATAGAGGAGAGGGTTCCACCTGATGCTGTAATGTTTTGGTCCACATTTCTTGGGACTCATCCACACTGCCCTTTTCCTGTTTTAGCTACCACAGTAACTTTTAATGTGCTTACATTCAAATGTGTCCAAATAATGTGTCCAAAGAAGAGCAACGAAGCTGGTGGGGTGTCTTAGAGCTAAGCCTTATGAGGAGCAGCTGAGGGAACTGGGGTTGTTCAGCCTGGAGAAAAGGAGGCTGAGGGGAAACCTTATCACTCTTAAAGGGTGTTGTAGAGATGTGGGGATCGGTCTCTTCTCCCAAGTAAGAAGTGATAGGACAAGAGGAAATGGCCTCAGGTTACGCCAAGTGAGGTTTAGATTGGATATTAGGAAAAACTTACTCTCCGAAAGGGTTATCAAGGGCTGGAACAGGCTGCCCAGGGAAGTGGTTGAGTCATCATCCCTGGAGGTTTTTAAAAGATGTATAGATGTGGCACTTAAGGATATTGCTTAGTGGTAGACATGGCAGTGTTAGGTTTACAGTTGGACTTGATGATCTTAAAGGTCTTTTCCATCCTAAAAGATGCTGTAATTCTGCAGTCTAAACCAAGACTTATGATTCCTGGGAGCTGTGGACGTTGGCAGTTGTGGATGCTGTCTCTCAGACTCTGTAGAGATTTAACTTACAAGAAGTGGTCCTGCTGTCACTGGTAGCGCTCCCAGAGTCAGCAGAGATGGTGCAAAGGGTTGAGGATGTGGCCCCACCCCTGGAAGCAAGGCTGGCACTTGGCATGGGATCTGGGCTTTTCCTTGGGTCCATGTACCTGCAGCAGCCCAGCTGCCAGAGTAGCCCAGGAAGCTTCAGTGTAGGGCTGAAACTTGGCAATGTCAGTGATGAGGTGTTGATATCCATGTTTATGTTTATTTGCTCTTTCTTCTCCTGGGGAATTCATAAGGGTTGACTTTTCTTAGTTAATAGCTTTCAGTCGTGGTACTTAAAATTTGACTAAACATTCAGCAAGTCCCATGAGAATACATGGTGAAAATGTATTCTGTCGTTCAGCTGCATTATAAAAATGGAGAATATCATCAGAGCTGTGGATTGTTGAGTGCTAGAAAGAAGCAGAAGGCCCTGAAATCTTTTCCTTGATGGAAGGTGGTGGAAGAGGGTATGCTGAGCCTGCTGGCATCCTTCCCAGCCCGAGCAGAAATATAGTAGCTTAATATGACATGATAAATCAAGTGTGAAGTTTCTTTTCTTCCCATGGAGATTATATGTAGAATAATCTATGATTCCATTACAATAAAGACACGCTTCTAAAGTAGTGTATGAGAGGGAAGGAGAGAAGCAGTGAACAAATCAAAGCTAAAAAGGATATTTGAGGGCAAAGCGGACGTTCCTGCATCTGCTGTCAAGCTTTAGGCTTTTTGGTTTTATTTTGAGGGGCAGGGGGATGGCTGCGCTGGTTTCCCACTGTGATTCATGCAGTAGGCCATTTGTTTTAAAAATAAAACAAAAGCAATTCAACTACCCTGGTTTTCACTCAGGGTGGTATGTGGGAGTCTCTGTCTTCCTGTAAAATTTTGTAGTTTTACATAAGCTTTGTATAACTGCCTGTGCAAAATCCTCGTGCCTCAGGTGTTCCAGCTGATGGCACGTATTTATGCCTCTTCCTTTAATTTTCCACAAACTAAAATATCAGCATATTTCAGGGTTTCTTAGGAGCTACGTGAAATGCTTGCTTGCATCTCGAGGAAGGAGTACAAAGTGTAAGAGTATGTAAAGTCCTGGACTTTAATATATTAATAATAAGCTCTTAGGGATGTTGGAAACTAGATGTATTTTAGTTAATCGTGAAGTGAATGAGTGCCGGGCCCTGTATGAGCATCTCAGGAGGCTGTATCCCCTTTCCAAAGAGGTGCTAATCTAAAGGCTCAATCCTACAAGTGTTACTGGTGTAAAACTTATGGCTGCTCTCACAGCTTTCCAATAACTACTGCACTAAAGTAAACCTTCTGTAATGGCTCTTACAAAATAAGTAAAACAATGATTTGGATGTTAAGATGACTCTGAAGAAAAAATGTTAGTGATGTTTGAGGTGACACTTGTTCTGTCTTAGTTTAAGAAGGGATTGTAAAGAAGGGAGGAGAACTGCCTGGCAGGGGATGAGGAGCTCTGGGCCCCGTTGAGTCATTTGGAGCACTTTATTGCTTGTGTCTTGGCTGCAACCTCACATTTCAGCCTGAGTAAATACACTGGTGTCTTTTGAAATACTAGTGTTGGTAATCCCAGTGCCATGGCATTTTGTCAAGGTTTCTACCCCGGTTTTACCTCCTTAAGGTCCTATTTTCAGCTTCCTAGTTTTCAGCAGGTTGGGCTGGTATATTTTCAGGGCCAGAAGTCTGTCTCAAGCTGATTTTATATATTTTTTTTTGCTTTTTCTTAACTATTTAGTTGTGTGGGAAATAAAAGTACTCTTTTTGAGAAGGCAGCTAGGGGAATTACATAGTTTCTTAGTGTTTGACAAAAAAATAAGATCTGGAGGGGTCTTGATTGGTAAATAATGTAATACAGTGGAAACTGCTGTGGGAAAGGAGAAGAAAACAGTGGAGACCTCTTGTGTGAAGTTGCAGCAGCAGCGGAGAGGAGGTATTTTCACAGCTGTATTTTGTTTGGAGTTAGGGGAGCTGAGGAGCTGACACTCTGGCTGACCATAGCATGAGAGCTGCCGATAGTGGCTCTGTAAAGATGTCAAGACCTGGAACAAAATGACTTTGTGGTAGGAAGTCTGAGGATGAATTTTTGAGGGCTAGAGAGGGAAATAACACCACAAAAGCCCTGACACATATGCCAAAGCCTGGAGTGTTGTCAGGGCAAAGACCCTGAAACCCTGAGCAATCTGCTACAACGGTTGCCAAGAGGTTCTTTCCCCTTCATGGCAGGGTAGCAAATGGAGCGCTCTAGCTGCTGTGGCAGAGCAGTTCACTCGAATGCACTCCTTTAAGGTGTGAAGGCTGCATTCAGACTGAAACAAACTTGGTGTTGGCATTATGCTGATTTTTGGGTGTTGTCTGAAAGAGAATCCCTTTCCTGCAGGAGTCTGTTCAAAAGAGAGTTCAGTTTTCATCAGAAAGTACCCCTCTGTCTTTGCATCTGACAACCCACAGAACTGTGAAATTCTCAGTGGGTAACTAGTATCGGTACTAGTACACCATCCACGTAGTTGTCTCTCTGTCATGATGATTTTTACACTGCAGACCATTGTTTCTATGTCTAGAAATGTTAGGTTCCTTAGTTTTTAGGTACCTGGCTTCAGAAAAATCTGAGCACTTACCTTGTGTCTTGAAAGAATGTATTCTCAGAGGGTATCTCATCTATTAGATGGCTTTAAAACATAAGCATTAAAAAAAAATAAAAACCAAAAACCAACACCAAACTAAAACCTGTGAGCAGGAAACACATCAATACGTGGAATGCTGATGATACAAAACAGGGAGGGCTGGCTGACACTCCAGAGAGCTGTGCCACCATCCAGCGTGACCTGGGCAGGCTGGAGAGCTGGGCAGAGAAGAACCTAATGAGGTTCAACA
>JAOTQQ010000023.1:51963163-51993773 GCA_026546715.1 Gallinago undulata
AGGGCAACCAAGATGATTAAGGGATTAGAGCACCTCCCTTACGAGGAAAGGCTCAAAGAGCTGGGACTCTTTAGCCTTGAGAAGAGAAGACTGAGGGGAGACCTTATCTATGTTTGCAAGTTCCTAAAGGGTGGGTTAAAGGATGTCGGAGCTGGACTCTTTTCAGTGTTTCCCAGTGAGAGGATGAGGGGCAATGGGCACAAGCTGGAACACAGGAAGTTCCACTCAAATACGAGGAAGAACTTTTCTGGTGAGGGTGACAGAGCCCTGGAACAGGCTGCCCAGGGAGGTCGTGGAGTTCCCTTCTCTGGAGATTTTCAAGACCCACCTGGATGCAGTCCTGGGTAATGTACTCTTGGCAATCCTGCTTTGGCAGGGGAGTTGGACTAGATGATCTCTAGAGGTCCCTTCCAACTCTGTCAAATCAGTGAATGAGATCTGATTTTGCTTCTATGGTGCTTGTATGAACACAGCTCCATTACACACCTCCTGAGTAGAGACTGCCAGTCATCCTAAATGGGGCTCACTAATGAGAAGTGTGTTTTGTTGCTGACTGAGGAACTCAATAATTTAACTTCAGAATTACTGTACTTAGAGAACCTGTACTGTGAATGGACAGAAATCCAACGTGAAGGAAGACAATAAAATTAAATGAGTGACATCTGGCTGATCTTGCCTTACAAGAATGTTTTTGCTTAAAGAAACATATAGTGCGTAAGAGTAAATTGAGCTATAATTATATTTATGTTAGTATTTAAGCTTCCAGTACACACAAAACCACAACTCGGTACAATTTTTTTACAATAACATCATTATTTATTTTAAATTCTTCTTGCTTTCTCAGGTATAAGAAAATGAGAAGAACCCACATTTAGTAGTTAATCATGAACTTTTCATAAAATGCTATTAATAAGTGCTACTGGTGGCAGTTAGGTAATAAACAGTAGTGTGGCTTAGCTCTAGGAGTCTTCAAGCTTTCTTTTATGTAAAACAATAAATAGTTCTCTAGATTAGATTTCTCTAGGTAAATTTCTCTATCATGATTGGTGACCAAATGTCATCGTTCTGACAAATGTAGAATCTAATACAGAATAAAGAACAAAGAATTGCATTTTTCATGTGTCTGAATGCTAATTTCAGTGTACTGCAATTCCTGTACTCTGTATCTCAGCCAAGCTCAATGCAAATTCGTAGAAATGAAATACTGTCGCTGAAATGACCCTGTGAAATGTTGTAGAATTACACCACTGCTATATGATTAGAACAAAAAGCCTATGCTCACCTTTCAGCAAAGGTTGAAAAGTATTGCCATGAAGTTCTGGCATTAAAAAAGCATTTTTACCCTTACAAAGAGGGCTGACAGGCATGTCCTAAAAATAATACACCACCTAGTAATATAATGCAATAATACGTCTAAATTATACTGTCCTGTAGTATGTGCCAAATAGGAGTACTGGTTAGGAGTCTCCCAACCATTCTGGCAAAGCCGAGATTGCTGCTGATATAAATATATATAGTTATATGTAGACAGAGTACACTGAGAAGCTGAATTTAGATAATGGCTGCTATATTGTGATTGTCTACATGGCACAGATGTTTTTCATATATTTTAAGATGTCTCTTGTAAGAAGCATGGTCTGCAGGAGGGCTGGTGAGTGGCAGTTGGAGACCTATTAAACTACTGCATCTTAGTGGTGACATCCTGATGTGGTTCTCCAAGCTAAATAAAACACAGGAAAATGATATAAAAAGAAAGAGCACGCCTAGGTAATTGTTACCAGTAGAGAATGTTTGCATCTCAGAGTTCATAAGCACGGTCAAAGTACCCAAAAGCAATCCTAAATAAAGTTACCCAAGTGAGTCAAAATGCATTTTAGACCTTCTTAGTACCCTCATTGAGTTGAACTCCCCACCAGTTAGATCAGTAATATATATATAAAAAGTGCAAACCTTTCTGGAACAGGTAGAGAGCACAAGTGAAAATGCCAATTTGAAGACTTCTGCTGAGGCTGATGAAATCTGGACTGTTTGTGTGGCTGTGTGACACTGTATCCAGTGTAGTTAGCTTTTTAACATAAAGATGTTAATGCAGAACCTGTCATTGGTGACATTTTTGAGACACTGTTTTAGTCATTGAAGGGCTTAAGGCTGCAAGAAGTAATCAGTGCATCTGAAAACTCTTCATGTGTCCATTGCCTTCCAAAAGTTTTTACTCAAACTGTTGAAAATTGAGAGCATACTAAATGTTTGATAATTGATAGCCAGATCTTTGCTGTTTACAATATGGGAAAAACTGTCAATACATATTTATATTTACTGCTGGATACATTCATGACTTGTTGAAAGTCATGAGGCTTGGCTTGTCTCTTTCATACATGGAAGCCTTGTGTATGTGTTGTGGGTCTTAGGCTTCAGTAAGAAGGATAGCATTAGGTTTTGAAGAGCAAAAGTTTTTATAAAAAAATATATTCAATTATTTTCCCTTAGATCATCCTGTGTTTATGAATCAATCTTACTAATCATGTGCCCATACAAAAATGGATATGAATCTTGTTTAAGATAATGAGAAATGAGGCAGAAGGCAGGAAAGGTCATCCTTCTAGAAATCATGATGTTTATACTGGGCATTTGCAATGCCTCTAGAAGAGGAACATTCTTTCAGAAACATTGAGTTTTAAGTTACCTGTTCCATGTACTAAAACAACTCTTTTCTCAAAAAAGGCTGAAATCTGAAGTAGAAGGTATGTATTGCAAGGGGTTGGAATGACAGGAATGGGGTTAATCCCATCTGTTTACAGTTGCAGGAGATAAAAAAAGGTTGGTGAAATGGAAGGGCATGTTTAAGACAAGTCCAGTGTTCTATAGTTGCTAAATCTTTCCTCTTATTTTTAAACATGCAATTTCTATATAGAAGTTCCTAAAATACAAACCACTTGCCTTGAGAAGTCTTTTTATCACTCAAATGCATCTGCTTAAGACAGGGGCATAAAGGAGTTAAAAGGAGTTCATGAACAGAAGCCAGTAGCTGGATAGCATGAAAATTGAGCAGTTTGGCCAAAGCATTTATAGTAATGGAAAATATTTGTGTTAAATCATATTGAGATCATTTTCTAGACTTCAAGCTTTAGTATTTTTTTGTAATAGAGATTAATAAAGCTTTATGCTAATATGTCTTAAAGAAGAAATAGCTCATTTAATTACAGCATGTTCCTTATCTGACCTACTTATATATTCTGGTTTGCAGTTACAGGCTCCTAACAGAGCTTGGCAAGAAATGCTACCTCCAATTTTGTGACTGTTAAAAGTCTTTTGAGGATGGGAAGCTAGTAATGTTTAAACAATTTGTAATGTTTTAAAAACTTTATCTTCGGAGAAGAAAGCAATACAAAGATAGCCACTTCTTACATATAGTGCCCTTGCTTTTCAAGATGTGTATATGTATAGGGAAGAGTTATACAGTGATTCGCTTGTAGTACAGGAAAAGGTGGAGGGGAGGAAAAGGAGGCAGGCTTGTAAAAAGACTTATTTTCAGTCATAATTTTTGAGATAGAGAACCTGAGCTGTGAAGAAAGTGGAAAACCATACAGATATTCAGCTCGATCCTGCAGGCTACCTCATACGGGGGGGTCCATTATCCTAAATGCAGCTGCCTTTGTAAAGAAGTGTGACAAAATCATAGCAACCCTATGACTCGAGAGTTGTTGCAAAAAGCACATGCAAGGAAAACTCATTTGGCTTTAGCATGATAAAAATATGAAAAATTCCTTAGAGCTTTATGTGACCAATTGTCTGGAAAGCGTGTTCGTTTTTTCTCCGCTAGGAAGGTGCCGCTGAGGTCAGACCACAGACCTATGCAGCTTCTCGGAAATGCGCCTCCAGGGACACAAACTTCAAACCGAACGCCCAACAAACAACCCATTCTGGACAGCATTTGCAGCGTAATACTTAATAATACTATTAATAGTAATAAAAGTCTTCCTTGAAAAACTGGTGACTTGCCAGCTGGGTGTTTCCCAAAATTTATTTACTTGCTGTTTTCCAAGGTTCCCTGTGCAGGGGAAAAGGAGGTATATCTGAAAATATCTGCATAAATGTAATGGACAGAAATAAAGCTTGCAAGTTGGCTTGAGTTTAAATAATAATATCCTTGTCTCTGGAAAAATGTCACGTAAAAGAGCAGAGCTGATGTCTGGTATTGATATAATAGGAAACTCTTGAGGCTGGTATCATCTGAGAAGGTGTCTGGCCAGATACAGAGTCCCTGGAGCTTGTAGCCTGAATGGCAGAGTGAAGTGAGATGAAGGGGCCTCGCATGTGACAGGGTCTTCATTGAAGCCTCCTCATTATGTCCTTTGTCCCACCTTTAGATTGTCATCACTTTGGTAAGGAGAGCCTTGTAGAGAGAAGGTTTAACTCTGGAGTTGCAGTCTTGTACTAGGGATGTGCAGAGGGAAGTCTCCTGTGTTTGGTGGGCTGCTCTCTGTGCAGGGGAGAGCATTGAGAGGGGGAGTGCCATGGCCCTGTCACTGTCTTTTGTCCCACAGAGTTTCTTGCTGTGCATCGTGCATTCTCCGGGGTAGAGGCAAAAAACTTTCTCTGATGAGGGCAAATGGTCTGCAAGTATTCTTGCATCTGTCTGTCACTTGGGAGGAAAAGGGGGAAACAGAGTAACCATTAGCCTTTGCCAAGCTACTGAAACCATCACTGTGCGTTCAGCTGAAGTAGAAAGATCTTCCTGAAAAGTTTTCATGGAGTTCACAAAGAGATCCAAAGGAAGGGAATAGATACTCACTTCCTATCATCTTTCCCCACGCTCTTTCCTGCAATTTCCCCTTTGTTTCCATTCTGCTTTTATAATGTTGCTCTTATCCAAGTTCAAATTTTTATGCTTGTTTTTACTGAAGTGCATCTTGCGTTTTCAGACCACTTCTTTAACTGATCATCATCTTTCTGTGTTCGCCCTGGAGTTTCAGCAGAGGTCTAATCCCTTCAGTTGGTATTGTTACCAAATTTAATACCAGTGCTCTTTAATGCACTTTTTCAAGTCATGAATGAGAATATTGAGTAATAGGACCCAGAGCAACAGCCAAGGGAAGTTTGCTTGATTAATAAAAAAAACAACCAACCATTAAAAAGAAATAGGGCTGGCATAGGAGCTGGTGTAATTTGCCTGGTGGTTCCAAAGCATTGTGGCTACACCTGGGTCGTTCCTAGCAGATGCCTTTCTAATCTGCTCTTGGAGACCTCCAGGGGTGGGTGGTCTGCATCCCCCTGACTTACTGCAGCATTTTTCTATTTTCAGCCTAAGATTGTTGGGTTTTGATAACTACTTTCAGACATATTTGAACTCATTCATTCTCTGTTAATTCTCAGATGGTTGGTAATGCAGCCTGCCACAGGCAATTTCTGAAGTATGCTACCTGAACACCATTAAGTCTAGCTCATTTCCAAATGTCAGATGCTTCTAACTACTCTCTAACTTGCTAGCTTCAGTGCTGCACTGGTCCTTTTTATATTCAGCCATAGTAATTTGACAGTTCCCGCTATTCTTATGTTAGCCAGTTAGGAAATGAAGTAGGACACCAGTCTTTGTGTGATTTCAGTGGGTGGCAGTTTAGCTGTCGAACTGTGACTTTATCCCAACTAGCCACATAAATTTTAAACAGCTTTATTTGTAGTTGCCTAGCTTTAAGTACTGCTTGACCACACCTTTTGGGAGGAGAATTTTTCCCAGGAAATCCGCAAAATGCACCAAGAAACATAGTACTTTGTATTTATAGAACTGACTCTGCATTTTTATTAAGGAAATTAAGAAAAGAATACATGTCATTAGAAAATATCTGACACACTGTGTGACAGAAGGTAGGATAAAAATATTTGGGGGAAAAAGACTCCATATTTAATCACACTTGCTGTGTGATACTGGAAAGCAGAATTTGAGAACCAGCTGAAAAGTAGAATGAAGATGAACAGATTAATGGGGCTTTGAAGTGCTTTTAATAAAGAACTATCTGGCTGCAGAGGTAGGTCACAGGCTCTGTTCTCATAAAAAAATGCATTCAAATAAAATTGAAATTGTTTGGCTAATTGGCACCTTATTTTTTTGGTCATTAGTTTTTCTTTGCACTGTCTTGATAAAAAGCTACATATCTGCTTTTCCTTTGATTGCAGGAAAATACCTGTTTGGTCTGGCTTTATTACCTGATTTTATTTTTATTTTTTCCCCCTCTCCCTGCCACTAGTAGTAATTGACAGTAAAAAGCAGTTTATTGACAAAGCAAACAATAAAATTATCATATGCCTGTACATCTTGAAATGCTTTACCTTTCTGTAGAAGGTGTGTTGAAGCAAGGCTTAACTATGCAATTTGGAGAGGATCTGTGATTTCAGAGTAGCTTTGCCTTCTGGAGTCTCCTCTCTGCAGAAGGAAGACCATGCCTAGAGTGCGCCTTCCCCTGTCCTGCCCACACAGCTCTGCTTCATGTGCCAAATCCAGGAGCACATCAGTCAGCTTCTCACTAGGGGTAACTGGGCAGGTGATATGCCACCATCAGGTGTGGAAAGGATGATTGAACCTGCAGAAGTCTCAGAATGGCAAGAAGCGTCTCAGAGGAGTAGAAAAGGCCTGAGAACTAGCAACACAGAGGATAAGAGGATGTACCTGTCGTTTGTAGGTACTCTGAGCTGGGTCCAGTATATACTCAGCTATGAAGTCTTCTAGGTGCTAAAGGCCAGTACAAGAAATATGTTGGTCATGGAAAACTTCCAGAGTAAAGACTGGATGCAAGTGTCTAACAATTTGGGGTAAGGAGTTTGGGGTTAGGAGAAATCTCTCAGCAAGAGTCTCGGAGCAAAATTCAACTGTTTGATATATTTATATATAGGACAAATACGCAAAGTGGATGCTTGTAGTAGGAAAATTATGAACTTTCTGGTGTCAGACCACATAGGTCTGCCTTTGTGAGGTTGTAAGATGGATGGATTTTTCTCCTTATTAGAGAGCAGTTTTAGCCAAGTGTTTTCATTATCGAATATTCAGCTCCAGTTTCATCTTGCCAATGTTTCTGAACATTCATTGAAATAGGTCTTTCATCTTGTAGAATTATAGGCTGGAAAGTCTGTCATTAGAGGGTAGAAGCAAAAGCAAAAAGCACCAGGAATATCACCAATAAACCCAATGTCTGCAATATTTCCATCGTAGTGCTTGCTGTAGGTCACATAATTTGAAGATGGGCTTATATCAGAACTTTGATTATTATTGTTTTATTTTAAGTAAACCACTGAAAGTTTTGAATTTCTTATATATAACTTATAATTATACACTTTAGTATTTTTTAATGTAACAAATACAGTTGATGTGGACATTTTTCCTAAGAAATTGATCGATGGAACAAGTTACCACTCTAGTCTTGAGTATGTTAAAAGGCACGCATATTAACATAAATACTAATAGATCTGGATAAACTGATATGTATACAGAAAGCCAGTATTCTTTGTTTTTATAAAGATGTTTTCTTTCATTTAGAATATTTCTCCAATATATATGCATTGCTTTAGAACCTACTGTTATCCAAACCTGTATCTGTATTCCGGGGTACTTGTATACATATATTGCATATGCACAATTATGAGTAAGTTTTCAAAAACTGCTTATGTGTGTCAGTTTCTCTCTGAATTGTGTTATAAGATGGGTAGGTAAACAAATCTGAATTATATCTTAAATGAAGTTTCCAGTGTTCAGTTGACTGGGTAATAAAGCCCAAATAGGTATATTTACCATGTTCCAGCTGCTTTGCTTTACTGTGTGCGGTGATGTAGACTGAATTGAATGTATGGGTTTGGGGGTGGGTTTTTTTGGTATTTAACATTTTAAAAATGAGGAATAACCAAAATGTTTTGAAAGGCAAGAGGAGAAGCAGAAAAATCTATTCCAGAATGTTTTTTTAAAAAATAATGCTTACTCTACTTTTTTTTTCATGGTCAAAATGAAAATTTTCACAGGATGTTAGTCTTATGTAGAGGAAAACAGTTGTAGGTACAGAGCTTTCTATGTATGGTTGAAGAAATTCCAGCAAGTCATTTTGTATTCCAGTGCAGACTGGTCAGTGGGGTTTTGCTATGCTTTGCTATGTTAATTGTCTCTGCACACCTCTGAAAAAGCTCCTTTTGTTAAAACTGGTATGGCTCTGCTGGCCTCACCAATAGCATAGTTTTCTTTTTAGGTTGGATTTGACCTGAGTGACATTGTTCTACCAAGCTACTGGTTGTCAAGATGTAGTCCCAGCCCACTTCCTTCAGAGGCTTCATGACCTGATGACTAAGAACATCTTACTATGTCAGAGGCATAAAAAAAAAAAATCTATGAAATTTCTAAGGATGTCCACTATTCTACTGGGAGGAAAAAAAAAGTAAAGGGAAAAAAAGTGAAAAAGACCTCTATGAAATGCAGGAGTGTGAGAATAAACTGCAGAAACGACCCCCAGTCCATTGTTTCTGGTGGTCATGTCTGGCCTGGGTACATGGTGCCAGCCATGGGTGTCCTGTTCATGTTAATGCTTATACCAGTAGAACCTCTGTAGAGGGAATTTTTTTCATGGTGGAAAGGAAATTGCATAGAATAGAATGATAACTAGCCCTGGGGAATTCACTGGCACTTCAGTTTATTATTGAGTTGTTCTTTAAAGCCTTGATTTCCAGACCAGAAGACTATTAAACAATTCCTTTAATTTAGACATCAGATGACCTAAGGGATGGTACGCCAGTAAAGGTTGTATTGACACATGGAATTTTGAGACCGTGACCAAGTGAAAAGAACAAAGCAGGATTTTCACAAGACATTAAATTTGGCAGTAGCTGGGTCCCAGCTCCCTTAGACTGCTGCTTGTGATACCCACCAAGGGAAAACCCTGCTCCAGGAAAATAGTCAAAACTCCGTATTTTCCATGTTGGCTTTCTCTCCATTTCTACTCAGTTCTTTCCACGTGATATCTAAATTATTCAAATGGAGTGATCCTGGTTTGGTTGCTATCAAAGGGTTTTCAGTTCATACATAAGCCTACCTCTTCCTGTACTTCCCATTTATTTTTTGGAAAGGTTTTTCCTAGAATTACAGTTACTCTTGTTTTCTGCTGTTCTGCACTGGACACAGTACTACTTGTCCTTTATTTTGGTCACTGACCATCTTTCTCTGTGGTAACTTGGCTTGCTTCAAGCAAAACCCCCACACTTCAGTGATTCCAAGAAAAAAGGAACATAACCACAAGGTTTCCCCAAAGATTTTGCATACAGCTGATTCACTTAACCTCAAAGATAATAAATTATGGAAAAAATTGGACTACTTCCCCATATTCACCATGTTCTGTAATAAAGATGAATTTTTAAATTTTTTTTTTTCTGGCAGAGGCTAGAGGAGACTGTGTTCTGTCAGCTTAAGTGTGCTGTTGAGCATGTTTGCGGAATGCATAATCCCACTGTTTTGAGACTTGATTATTCTGACTGACTTGTTTCTAATGCCTTATACTTTCACGCTATTATGGGAAGGCAGGGTGTATTATAAGGGCAGAAAAATTTGTTTTTAAAGAATAAGTGCTCTTCTCCAGGGAAAAAAAAATAATCTAGAAGTGTCTGGTTGCACAACGGACAAAAGCAATAATGTCTTTAGTATGGCTTTATTAATGGACTTCAGAGAAGTCATCCTAATAATTTAATGACATGGGTTGCTTTGGGGCAATGGGCTAGATTCTTAATGAAGAAGAGATGACCTCCTCTTCTATCACTCTGTCATTTCTACCACAGAAAGCCTTTCTCTTCTTGTTGCGCTTAGTGATGTCAAACACATGCTGGCTGTGCCAGAATATATAAAAGCTGCATAATAATGTTCTCTGTCTTAGATAAGGTTGTGTTGTTGATGTAAACACTTGACATTATGAACAGTGGTTTCAGTGTTTATGGCATTCATTCCTCAGACCCTGATTTTTGCTGTGCAGCTTTCCTTTCTGTACTACTTTGTCTTCTCTTAGTAGATTGGTTTTACTTGGTATTTCTCTGTAGCTGCAATATTTATAATGCTGAGGGTTTTTTTGTTTTTAAGCTAATTTAGTCTGATACATATTCTCTGAAAAATGGCCCTACACACGAAAGCAACATAACGTCTTAAGTTCATAAAATTTGTAAATATCCAGCTCTGGAGCCATGCTGAATATGCTTTTCATGGCCTTTTCTTGTGTTAGAAAGTCATCATCTTTCCTGCAAATCTTCCACAGAAATATTCTGACCTAGGGACATGTTTTTCGGGATATTTGTGCCTGCATTAAGGCTTCTCTCATGTGGCTCCTGTTTGGCAAGCAGAATGGAAGCAAGGCCAATTCTATGATAAGATGATCAGTGAGACCCTGTGCCAGGGCTTTGCGGGGTTAATGAACTGGCTGGTGTAACCCCAGAGCCTGCCTGCCCCACTCTGTTGCAGCTGGATTTGTGGCGTTATTTTAGTGGTTTTTTTACATAGGGTATGGCATGAATCATGCAGCAAAAGGTTTCGCTTTTATTTCTGAAAACAAATACTCATTTTAAACTCGAACCCAAAAGAATTCAGACTATTGAATTGATGTGACATACTGAGGTTGGCTCTGGTCCATGTGCCTGAGGAGCAGAAGCAGGAGATGGGGCAGGGAACTGGCTCAGCACATGGCGTTTTGGGCAGGATAAGGGAGTGGGGAATGTCTGCAGCTTTCCTGCCTCCACTCTTCACTTCTGAGCTATTCTGACTAGGTTTCAAATCAGTACTCTTTATTTCCTTGATCACTTGTGTCTCTCTGGCAATTAGTTTCTATCATCATTAGCTGCTTCTGGATTTGAGTAAGCAACTGCCAGGAAAAAGACCTTTATAAAATGGGCCAAAATTGTACTGGGTTTGTCTTTTAAGTGAATATAGTAGTAATGAGATTGTGCTGTTAAAAAAGAAAAACAAATGCACACACAGAAAACCCCAAAACACAAACAAAACCAACAATCAATCAATCAAACAAAAAAAAAAAACCACCCAACAACCCAAAACCATTTTGAAAGCACAAATGAAACCTACAGGATGCAGGTATGCTTCAAAAGGTGATTCGTGATTTCACATGACCATCAAAAAGTTACTGTTCAGGCCTTTGCGGTTGTGTAAACTATTGGAAGATCAAGGTCCATACATCTGTAAAAGAAAGAGTTTGGGATATTGGGACTTACCTTTATATGAGTTGAGAGCCTTTTGATTCAAGTTTTCATCACTTCATAACCTATGCTAGAAAAGCATAGAAAAAACAGAAAGGAAAATACTTCTGCAAAGTAATTCTGATGTTTTATTGTAAGTGGAAATTCATCACACTCACTCACTCAGAAACTTTTCCTTCCTGCCAATGGGTGTGTTATATATATCAGTGTGTGTTTATAAATAACAGGTAAAAAGTCTGAAATTGTTGCCTACTTTATTGCAACTAACTAAGAAGGGACCACTTAAAAATCTTAGAAGTTGGGTTTTTTTTTCCTGAGGCTTTTAATCTGATTTAAAAGAGCATCTTGAAAGGGCAGGTGTAATTACATCAGAATACAGCTCCCCTTCAATCAATACAGATCCAAAAAAGTAGTTTGGAGGTTTTGGGGAAATCCCAGTTAGAAGAGAGGTGAGTGAATGCTTGTGAACTCCATCAGACCAAAGTCTGATGAGGGCCTTTTATACTTTATGGTTTAAGAAATCTTTTTGAGGTTAACTGTGCCCACTTGCTTAAAATGTAGAAGGATGCATCTGACAGTTTTTGTCATGCAAATAATTTAATGCAGTAATTATTTAATTAAAGCTGCCTTGGCCCATTTGGTTTTTTCCTGAAGTGACAATGTGCGTCTAATCTTTTATCACAAATGTAGCCAAACGGAATTAGTTTTGTTATTTTCTTGTTAATCAGAAATTAAAGCAGAGTATATTTATTTTCCTTGCATTATTTGACACCATAGGACCAGTGGGATAGAGGTACATTGATTCCATGAATTGGCAAGTTTTGAACTTGCGTTGGATGACTTTTGTTTATCTCCATCCTTCTTCTTTTTGTAGGAAATTCCACTTATTTGGATGACCACGGACCACCCCCTCAAAAGGTGAGCTGCTATTATTTCTCATTTGCTTTCTTCTTGCTTTTTTTGTTGGTTTGTTTGTTGTTTGATTTTTTTTTAAATAATTTTATGTTTACTTGAGTGCAAAGTAACTCTGCTGTGTTTACATCAACGGCACTTGGCCCTTCTGACTTCCCCCCCAGTGTTTTCAGGCATTTGTAGGTAACTTGGGTTAAATCTCTGTGGTTAAACTAACAGATTTTTTGTCATAGACTCAAGGGGAGGTAGGATTTAAGTGATGTTTTGTCTGTCAGCACATTCGTGCAGAAACAATACACTGCAGTTGGAGCTAATAAGGCAAGTAAAGATGGCCATTTTGCTGGCAGCAGTTCCTAGAACAGTCTGCTGCAGGTGCAGTGCTTTCAAGCAGAGCATTAGGATATATTTAATGAGTGTGTGCAATGAGCCCTTTTATAGGGGTAGGATACACTGTGCTCATCACCTATGACTGCGCAGCATTGACTTTTCTCTTGCCATCATGGCACCTCATGACATTCCAGCTGAGGACCAGCATTGCGATGGTTTCTTCAAGAGGAAAAAGCAGAAGCAGGAAGTTAGGGTCTCTTGATTTGTTTTCTTTTATTTTACCTTTTGCTGGTTTATTCTGTAGAACTCGTTTTGGTACTATCTTGTGTCTTGCCTTTTCAGAAGGCTATTGTAACTCCTTTTCTACAGTAGCTGTTTAAACAAGAGGGGGGTGGGGGGGTGGAGGGAAAGACAGCAGTTCTCTTGCCAAGTTCTAATTTCTCCAGACTCACTTTATTTCTGTAGGTGTAGTAACTTATTGAGGTATTTGGGTAGAACTGACTGTGGTTTTGAAGTCTTTACAATGTGCAGTTGCAGCACCTGAAGTTGCAGCTTTTCTGAAAGTTACCTTTCCAAATTATGCAGAATTCTCACTGTTACTTGTAAAACACCAAAGCAGAAAGGGGGGGGGCAGAAATACTGTAATTATGTATATAATAATAATTAGCCATAGGTAATTTATATAATACAGCCTATGGCTTCCTTTAATATAAAACTTTTCAAGTACTATTGTTTTAATGGAACTTAGATGCCTGAATGCTTTTGTAAACCATATGGGTATTTAAGTAGAAATTATACCTGTTTTAAGAACTCCCCATGAAGGGTGAGATTCTGTGGTCACTTCCAGCCAAAAAGTGGAGTCTGATGATGAACAGGTCATTCTATCCGCAGTGCAGGTGAGCTAAAACATGTCTATCTACTAGTTTAGTTTTCAGACAGAATATTTCACTGCTGTGGCCCATCATGAATGCTAGTGCAGCAGGTAAGAGTGAGCAGTTAGAGATGGGGTGGAGGTGAAGAGCCCCTATCTCTGATGGTCATTCTCACTCGCCTCTGTTCAAACTGACCGTGAAATCCCATCCTGAGCCACCAGGCCTTGAGTTAAATGCTCAGCCACATGAGTGTGTCAGTGTGGTGAAACATTTGGCTTTTGGTCAGTGGAAGGAGGGTAATGTGGAAAGCCATTTGACTTAGTTATCAGTGAAAGCAAACTACAAAAAAATCTGGATTACTTCACCTTTTTGCTGCAAACTCTGTGAACACAAGATCTGTAGTTTTCAGCTGATAATGTGGAAATTTGTTGCGCTCTTAAAGTTCAGATAGCTCACTTAGAGGGATGATGTACATCTATTTTCTTCCTCTCAATACAAATTACACTCTTTTTCTGCATGCATAGTTAAAAAAACAAATGGATGTAGACAGAAGTGACAAAATCAACCTGTTAAGTTCATCATTACTAACTGAGATGGGCTAGGGGAATCTAAGGCTAAACAAATGTTCCACACTTAAAATTTATTTAGTACCCTCTTATGCTCCTGAAAGACATTTTTTTGTTATTTGGGTACCATGTGCCCAGAAGTACAGCAGCTTGCAGGGGGTAAAGCATTATGTTTGTCAAGTCTCCACAGTGAGACCTCAGCTCAGAAGGGTAAAACAATGCTTATTCTGGACCTGTATTTTTCATGCATGCGTTAGCATTCAGGAATGCCTAGCTATGCCAGTAAGGAAAAGGCTGTAATCTAGATAAGAGCTTTTAACCTCAGGAACTTTATTCAGATTTTGCAGTTTCTACTTTAGGACTTTGCATTTCCAATTAATGGTGCTGTGTGGGGGAACTATACTCTAATGGGCAGTAGCATTTGGCCAGATTTATCCAACCCAGATACTTTCCTGTTTACATTATGAAAATTACTTTTGGGCTGTGTTCACACAGCTTCATTCAGCTGCAGCCTCGCTGTCTGTAGAAAGGCCAGATACCTACACAATGGATTGAGTGGTCGTGTAGATACTCTTTGATTAGCTACTTACAGTGGTGAAGTTTATGGGCTTCCTCTGTAATCATGCTCACTCCTGAAAGCTTGGTGAATAGCTCAGTGGAATAACAGGCCTTGTATAAGTTACAGATATTTTGCTTTTTGAAGTACTTGCCTGTGTTTAGAAATGTTGATGGATGGGTATATTTTGATCATCCCTAGGACAACATGTAGGCAAGTCATCTTGTTCTTGGGTGGATTTGTTTGTTTTGTTTTTCATTCTTCTAATCAAAACATGGGCGGGGATTAGTAAAAGGGCAGATAATTCCTGGTATTTGCTTAGGGTCATGTTTTGCATGAAGATGGTCTCTCTTCGTATGTCTCACGCATTGCATTATTGGCTTAGTGCAATTTTTCACTGTCCTACAGCTTCAGCTCTGAACTGTGAACTGTGCCTGCATGAGGGAAACTAAATTCACTGTAATTGTCATTATATTTCAGGTAACTTCTATTCATATGACTAGATAACTGTCTACATTTAAAGCATTCCTTGACCTTAACTATCTATTAGTTTAAGTTGACATTTAAAAAAGTGTCAGAAGAAATTAGTCCCGACTCCAACAGGTAAAATATTTCATTACAAATAGTATTTTCAGTTGTGATCCTCCCAAAGCACAGATGACATAATGCACCTTTCATTAGTAGCATGTATAATGCACAGATGAAAAATTTGTTTCTTTCAATCCTGGTAGTCACTTTCCCTGGAAAGCATACATGTGCCCCTCTGCATTCAGCCTGTGCTCAGCCCTTCACGGCACTGTTATACTTTTGCTAATGCCCGCTGTATTCATCAAGAGGGGATTACAGCATGCCCTGAATGAAATGAAAACATGAGAGGGGGGTTTAGTAGTTTAGAAAGTAAGTTTTAGAGTCAAAAGGATTCTAATTTGATGTGTTTCCTTAAAAATGCTTAAAAACTAGAAATTAAGATAATGAACAACAGTCCATGGCCCAGGAGCACTGGTGAGGCCCCACCTCGAGTGCTGTGTCCAGTTTTGGGCCCCTCACTACAAAAAAGACATTGAGGTGCTGGAGCGGGTCCAGAGAAGGGCAGTGAAGCTGGTGAGGGGTCTGGAGCACAAGTCTTATGAGGAGAGGTTGAGGGAGCTGGGGGTGTTCACTCTGGAGAAAAGGGGACTTGTGACTCTCTACAATTACCTGAAAGGAGGGTGTAGAGAGGCACGGGTTGGTTTCCTTTCCCAAGTAGCAGGCAATAGGACAAGAGGAGATGGCCTCAAGTTGCACCAGGGGAGGTTCAGGTTGGATATTAGGAAAAATATTTACACTGAAAGGGTTATTGGAACAGGCTGCCTGGGGAGGTGACTGAGTCACCATCCCTGGAGGTATTTAAAAGATGAGTAGACATAATGCTTAGAGAGATGGTTTAGTGATGGTTTTTATCAGAGTTAGGTTGATGGTTGGACTAGATGATCTTAAAGGTCCCTTCCAAACTAGGCAGTTCTATGATGCTATAGCTAATATCGGTGGTATGCGGTTAGTGGTAGTGGAAGGCCACCAACAGTTGATATGCACTGGACTGTAGCTGTTTTGCAGAGTACATTCTAGTGTTTTGTTGGAAACTGTATTAGTTTTGGCTTTTTGTCATGGCTAGGTGTCAAAACTTTGTCTTTTTAAAATACTATGTGGGTTTTTTTTCCCAGTGGAAGAACTGAAAATAGCACCCATTCTCTGAATAAGGAATAAAATCATCACGTTTCAGGAGATCGGAGTATGGGCTGTTTTTTCACATAAAGGTGGCAGCAGGATTTTTCTCATTGCAAGCAGAGAAGGAAAGCTTTGCTCACTGCTGTGCATGAACATTGCTGGTGTGGTTCTGGTTCCCCGTTTTAGGCTAGTTCATCCAGCTTTTCAAGTCTTCCCCCAGTAACGGGTTCACTTGACTGTTAAATATTAGCAATGGCTACCTTTGCCAGTGGTATGAAGGTATGGCATAGGCCACTCTTCTTTGGTCTTTAGACACCAAAGACTTGACCAGATATTGACTAATTCTAGATTTTCACGAATTCTAAGACAGATCTCTGTGTGCTTCCTCTAGTAACCCTAGCATACCTCTCATCTTGCTGGAGTTAGTAGATGACAAATAAAAAGGGAATATAGTTAAGCCAACATAGTCTCTTGCTCTGTCAATAAAAATTTACTCTTCAAATTAAAGCCCTTGAATTTCCTAGTTCAAATCTTTATTATCTCACTGCCTCCTGGGATTTTTTTGTATGCATCTGAAGATATCAATTTTAAGATTTTTGCAAAATGATCATTTGTTTATTCTTTCACTGTAAGTTGGAGTCTAAGTGATGCTTATAGATTATGCTAGCCTGTTTTTAAATAACACCTGTGAAATTGATGTTCGTTAGTGACTGATGGTGTTCAGTTGATACATTTCATGTTATAAGCATTTCAGCAAAGAAACCAGGTGTATTTTGTTCCAGTATTTGGGTTAGTTATTTCCTTAGTAAAAACTTCCTGAGGCTTTTTCCTCTATCCAAGGTGATGAAGCTGACCTTTGAGGACAAATATGTGATCTTTATCAGATCTACTGTTATTATTGATTGAAAGCTTTTCCCCTGAGAACTTGGCAAGAGCATCAGGATATGTCCCTCTTTTGGTGCAGCTGATATATATGTGTAAAGGAGCTGTGCATATAGATGGCAGATAAATTACATTCAAATGCTCTATTCTCCTTTTGTTGATAGATTTCCCATGGGGTGCCTGCCATGGACCCAATGTCTTTTGGCAGCTGTTTAGGTGTCAGCAAAGCCCTAAGCTTAGCACGTGTGTGACAGTGCTTCAAAGCATTAAGGGAATAGAAAAATGGATGTGGGCAGGGCGAGGTCAAAATGAAAAGAAATAAAATGCATACACAACATATGTTTTGTCTGATTGTATTGGTTTGAGGCTGTAAAGTGGGTAAATACCCTTTTCACCATTCTATCATTTCTTTCGTAGTACTTATAAGTGTTCATGTTTTCCTTGTGGATCAAGACTATGGGAAAAGGTAGCAGAAACCTTGAGTGGCCTTTGGTATGTACGTAGTGTATCCAGCACTTGCCACCCTCCATTGTCAAGTAGATCTTTTTATTTTTTTATTTATTTGACTTCAAATCTTACTAAAAGTTGGTGTCAGCATTGCCCCCGTTACATTGAGGTTTTATGTTCATTAGATTTATTTTTTCCAATTCTTGTGATACCGGTACTAAGATAACAGCCAAGAGCTATTATGCAAGAAAAAAAGAAATTCTCTTTTCATTTTGAATTTTGTTTTTAGTGGACAATTCCTATTTCATTTGAACTTGTGATTTAGTTCTAGCTATCTGTTTTGAGAACGTGGTTATATTTCTTCAGCACTCCACAGTCTTAAGTGATTGATTTGTTAGGGATGAAGTCCTCACAAACAAAAAAAACAATAAACAAGCAAGATTTGTTTCCTTTTACTTGCATGCTTATCAGGGATTTTAAGAGCATGAATAGTAGTGTGTGTGTTTTTGATAGAGTTGAATTCCCCTGTTTAGCTTAAACAAATGGTGGGTGATTTTTGAAGCAATCCATCCAGGGCAGGGTGGGAGGAGATTCGGTGATTAAAAAAGCCCCATCCTGTTTGTAAAATGAAGAGTTGTTTAAGAGATGATCGTGCAGTGTGAAAGTTTTCAGCTAGCAAAAATTGTCAGAATTTAGAAATGTTAAAATAGAATAATTAACTTCCTGTGGTTACCAGTCTCAATACCTGGCTGATAAAATGAAAGTATTATAAGAGAATTCAGTAAGTGCCTTAACCACAAAGATCTGTGTAACTGACCTGTTGAGCCCAATACAGGCAATAGAATACTGCGATTTTCAAAAACATAAAATATTTCTTCACTGCCTTCAGTTTATTAAAACAGTGTAAAAGAATTGTACAAATATTGGAAATAATTATTCTATGTTCTTTTAAATTCTGTTCTCCTTCCTTATAAATGACAATATCTCCGGGGAAGAAAAATCTGGTTTTTACCCAATTTCCCCATTGTCTGTTATAATCAGTTGGAATCTTGCTGAAGTTACAGGTGGTGAATGATAGCATGCTAGTATTATGGAGGTATCATGAAAAGCTAGAATTGAATCTGTACTATCAAATGTTATTTGGGTGATAAAAATATTTGAATAGTACTGGAATACTAATTTCTGTTTGGTTTGTTCATACTAATTTGTTGATCAAGAGTCTTCAGGACAAGGAATTATTTTATTCTGTTATTTACCAAAACAGAGATGATGATTACTTATTTTTTAATATTTCAGTTTATAGTGTATCAGAAAGGTGTTGATATGGGGAGGCTGACTGATGGTAAACGGACAGTACAAAGAGACTTGGGAAATGAACGCCAGATTGCCTGTTGCAAGAAGAGAAGTCCATGAGGGATACTGTGCGTGCTGACATCCTGCACAAGTTTCAGCAGCAGTGAATTGGCTTTTTCCTAAACCTGACATTTTCAGCCTCTCAATTTTGAAAGACTTTGAGAGACAACAGAGATGCAGGTTTTGTGAATGACAGTAGTCTGTAGTTTTCATCCATCTATTTTCAAAGATGCTTGGGAAATATTTAATCTTTTGATTACTTTAATTGTCAAGGCTGTGTGCGTAGTTAAAGGTGAATTTTGCTTGCCTCTAGCATTAATGCAGCAACCTACCCACTGTTACACAGAACAGAAAAATTCTGGTATCACCAATTTTGCAACCTGTAGCTTTTTTTCTACATCACATACTAGAGCTAAAAAACTACCCAAGGCGTTAGCATCCCCGCTTTTGAAGCTAACATAGCTCTGTGTTGTCCCTGCAATTTACTGCGTAATCCAATCTGAGTTGATTTTTGTTCACCTGCAAAGCATCTGTGCAGATTATTTCACAGCATATAAATATTTCTTACAGATTACAGTTGTAAATTTCTAGCTCTGCAATACATTCCCTTCTTCTTCACCTTCTTTCCATGTTAGGAAGGTATTCATAAACATAGCATAGGGGGAGGTCATAACTACTCATTCAGATCCACCCAATCATGGCCACCTTCACAATCATTTTATTAGGAAGTACTGAATTATAATGTTGAAGTCTCATCACTTGGTCTTGATGACCTAAACCTTCAGTGAAAAATGAAAAATCTGCCTTTCTGGATAGAGATAGCATGACAGGTTACCTTTTCAAGTGACAAACTGATTTGGTTGATGTTGCTGAGTTATGTGTCTCAGTTGAGGACCACTTGTGATTTTACCACAAGTCTTATATTTGTTAACTTTGTTCTTAAATCCTAGAATGTTACCATTAAACAGTTCTGAAAGGATTTCAATTGGCCTGAAAAAAAAACCACATTTTTTTCTAGCTATGATGTTTGAAGAAAAAAAAAACTTGAAAACCTGGAACTTGGAATGCTGTGGAGGCTTGCAAAACTGACAAAACCCCAAATAATAATTCTAGTATTATTTTGAGCATCCTGATTTTGAAGACGACCTGATAGGTCCTGGTAGTCTTGTACTCAGGCTTTACAAAACTTCGATATGTAGTTCAGGAAACAGTAAACAGTGGTGAAGTGCTGTAATAAGGGCCCTGAGCTTTAATCAAAAATGAGATTATGAAGTTTCCTATGAGTGGTCAACAGTAGAGTCAAGACATCAGGTAAAGAGAAGAGGGTGTCTTGACTGTGCTAAAGGGGTCTGCGTGAGAGTGGTGGTATCATGGTAATTCAGGGGAAGAAAGAGGTTGGGGAAATACTTTAAGGACAAAGCAGTGTGGGTATGAACAAGTAATTCTCAGGACAGTAACCGTGGCACTCCAGCGTCCTTGGGGAGTGTGGAGGCCTTTGCTGCTAGCACCATTGTGGATTTTGAGTAGATGCAGGGAGGAGCTTCCTCCATTGAAATAGGAGTCCTGCCTTGGTCAGCAGGAATGACATTTGGTTTGCCTGATCAAGCCAGATGAATCATTTCAGATTGCAGAAGGGTAAAATGGGAGCACTTGATGCTGGGCCTTCTCCATTATTGCCTCCAACATGCGGCATCTCCAAGACCACAGGATCCGCTTGTGACTCGGACGTGGAGTCAGGGGAGTTATTCTGGGCCTTTGAATAATTTTAGGTGACACTGGGATTTCTGCTATGTTCTGGCTCTGCTGGAAGAGTTGGCCAGCAGCATGTTGTCCTTCCTGTAGGTGCTTCATGGTGTTGTGTTGCGCCTTCCAGGTGGTGACACATGTCATAACCTAGATTTGAATCTGTTACCTGCAGAAGCTGTGCTGGAAATTCAATCCCTTTGAGCTCCTCTGAGCATGCAGAGTGAGAAGACCTCGGCGCCAGCTCCATCAGTAATGAGCCTGTGGGTTACAGTCCAGCAGAACTGGCCCTTTTATCCAGTTATGGCTATAAACAACCTTTATTTCATACTCCAATTGACTTATAAAGTGCCTGCACAAAGAGCAGTGGAAAAGACAAGCATGCTGGAGACATTAAACTAAAATGTGGAACTACTAAAGGGAGCCTAAAGTAAAGTGCAGGAAGGCACGCTGAAACACAGTGTGACAGATCCTTGGCACCAGTGAAACGCTATCTGCAGCCTAATAGAGAATAGATAGTCAACCACAATAGGTACAAAAAAGTTAAACCTCAATGTGAAGAAAGACAAGTGCGTACAGAGGAATAAATTATTTAGTCTACCACTCACCACATTCAAATCCAATATTATTGGCTCCTGGGGTGAATTTGTGAAAATTGCATTGGAAGGATAGGAATTACTGTAAGGTAGTTAGGTTACTTAAGGGAACACCAGTGCCGTGTGATTATAAAAAGTTTTAAAACCAGGCTTAGCTGCTTAATATCTCTCATTTTGTAAGTATGCAATACAAACATGTGGGTTGGATGTGATAGGATTTATTACTTAAACAGATAATAACTGTGCCAGTGTGTTCTGAGCACATCACAGTGTACAAAAACCTGGGCTCAGGAGGAAAAACAGCAGTTTTAAACTTTACAATTCCAAGATATATATATAATGTGAAGCTGCTCTGGACTTAAAATCTGACTTGGACAAATTCTGCAGCTTAAAGGGGTTTTGATGTTACACAGAAGACCTTCCTCTGCAAAACTCGGTAATTAAAGTGACACCAAAATTCTTGATCTACCTGAATTCCCTCAACAAATACCAGCGTCAGTGAACCATGTCCTTACATCATTTATCTCCTTTATCTTGTTATGAGGTAGGTGCACACCAGTAAAATTACTTCCACAATGAACTTTAGAAGTAAGAGATGGAAATACTGCTTTGTGCAAGAAAACTAATGAGGATCTTCCTGTTCTTTTCCTGTTGTAATCTGCACGCGCTCATGTAGGGTAAGGAAGAAAAAAGTGATGGCTTTATGTTCTGCCACCGTCTCTATACCAGCAACAGTCCCATATGCTTTGATTATTCTAAATGCCATCCTGTGATGTTTAAAAAAGAGCTGTCTACAAGATATAAAGGATAACTGTTCAGTTCTCTTTGGCAGAAGGGTGATGATGCAGCACTATATCTAATTTTGGTCCCAGAAGAGGTAAACAAATTGCAAGCTGCAGAGAAAAGAATGAAGAGGAGGTCAAAAAGCATGCTAAGAAAGGGTGAAAGGAAAAGATCTGTTTCAGCTAGCAGGTGTTGGTTGTACTCCCTCTCTAGGCAATTATCTGTTTGGTAGGGTGATTCCCTCACCTGCTTCATCCCTGAGAGGAGCTGGAGCTGCCGTTGCTTGTGTACAGAAAATGTTGCTGAATTATCAGAGCCAGGAGTTCTGCTCACGCCTCCAGAGGCTGCCTAACATCAGTGGCCACCTGAAACTGCTAGGTGAACAGAGCATCTGCTCTTTACCAGCCTCTCTGACTCTTTGCATACATGGGCTGAATTTGAACATCGCTGTAATTTCACATGCTTGAAATCAACCTGCTCTTTGGCAGGGAATCTTGTGCAGCAGATTGCAGAAGTCGAGGCTTTGATCTCCTGCAAGCTGCTGTTGTAGGGAGGTAAATCAGGTGTAGCGTATAAAAAGAGCAAAATAAAATGTGTTGACAGGATGCAGTCAAAACTTTGAAAACTTGATCATTGACCTTTTCTTGGTAATTTTCCGAGGTTGCTATTGATGTTATAATAGTTTCAATTTGCTGTATGTATAGCCGTAGTATCTTGTAATAGGATGTGATCTGAGATGTAACAGACAGACTTCACTATGCTTTGTACTGAGCTTTTCTTAGATTTGTAAGGGTGCAGTATTTCACCGAAAAATTATTGGAAGTTTTGAAACTGGCTATACAGGTCTGTTCTGGGGACACGTCAGGAACCATGAGCTTTGGCAGACATTTAATAGTAGTGCTTTTCTTAAGTCTTTGTAAGTTTGAGGACTATGTCTACAACTAGTCTCCTTTTGCTACTTGTGCTCCATGCTTATGTCTTCAATTTATTTTTGTACCTAGGGATGTTGAATCATTAGAGAACAGATTTTAACTTATTCTTCCAAATATGTCAGCTGCAAAACAGATGAAATGCGTTGTTTGGGGGGAGGGGGGAAATCATCCTTTTTCAATTAAATTAGTTGCTTAATGAAAACGCAAGAGAAGAATCTTCTGTTTCTTCTTCTGCCCTATTTTCAGTGCTCTACTACAGCTATATGACTTTCAAAATGAAAACAAACTTCACCCTTAACTTTCTTGTGGTTTCTAGTATATTTGCAGTGACACATAGAGAGGATATTGCTGTCTGCTCTGCGTTGGAGTTGGTTAGTTTCAAAAGCTTAAATCTGTCCAGTGTCACTACACTCTACAGGTGGATCTGGACATAACTGGATCTGTGAGGTTTAGCTGGGGAAGAAGGAGGCTGACTAGCAATTTATTTGGGTGGTTTTGGTTTTTTTTCATTTTTCAGTCTGTTTTCTGCTGACACATCTTTGTGTTAGCAATTCTTTTTTGTGTTAACAGTTTTTTGTTGTAACTGCTTTAAAAGTGAGTAAGAATAAGTTGATATTTGTCTGGAATGAGATTTTGTGAGCGATTGATGAAGTTAGGCTTAGAAGGTGTTACCTCTTAGTTTGTCTTTAAATAGGCTATGGGAGGCTTGTGATAAACCTCAATTAAAAAGAGGCACCGGTGTACTGAAGAAGATCTCAAAGCTGGTGACTAAATTATCTCATGTGTCTTCATGAAACCCAGAATGTGAGAATGGGTATTCTCTGGAAATGGTAGAAGATAAGCTAAAAACGAAATGCATGATAGGTAACAAAATTCTGGAATTTGTTGGTGTAGCAAGTGCTGTGAGAAATTCTTAAGGCAAAAGGCAAGGATGTGCCTTCTAACATCCCATATGCAATCTTTGGGAGCACTGGAGGAGGAGGGGAGAGACTGGAGGGAAACGGACTGCTGACAGCACTGAGGTTTTTAGGTGCCTAATGAGCATTTTCCAGTGCTCATGAACCAAATGAGCCATTCCTTTGACCCAGTAAGCCATTTTAAATTCCTATAATTCCATCTTAGTTGGACAGGGGGGGAAAAAAAGGAGAGGTTGCACTCGGAAGATGCGATGCTGTATAGCGATGTGTGACGTCAGCAAATGTTTCGTTGCTTTCTCAATCTTACCAGTTTTGTCTGTGTTGGTTGGCCTCATTCATGGGATAAACGTGGAGCACTGTCTGACCACATGTTAGTGTCTGCTCAGAAAGCAGAAGCCACTTCTGGCCCCTCTCATGAGCAAGGACAGGGGTCACTTGCAGAGTTGTGAAATTTAATGGGTTGCCTTCTGGAAACATGTATCTCTGACATGAGTTATTTGTCTGGGAAAATTGTACCTGGGCTGAGAAATTTTTGGCAGGTGGGCAAAATTACACTGGATTTGGCTCAGTTAAAGTGGAATGATTTAGGCCTTTGGGTGGATTCCTAAATTTTTGACACTGCAAGTAATTATCCAGCCTAACCTTTTTAATGGTGTAAAAGTTTTACCTGGACACAGAGCCACCGCTGAAGATGTGAGCCTGGGCTTTTGTCAGCCTATCTGAGAAATGGCTTCTCTCCTGAGACTGGCAGACCTATCAAACAGAACTGCTAGGTCATCGTCTGTAATGCAAATTCATTTTGAGTTAAACTTGCCTTTTTTTTTTTTTCTCCTTGATTTCATTCTAGACATCTTATTTAACTGTGGAACAAAAGAAGAAAAAAAAACACCTCAGTTTGAACTGACATGTAAATTGTTATAAAACTTTCCAAACTCTTGGAGACAGTTGTTTTAATTATACTGTGGGTTTTACTTTTTTGTAGCTGTAAGTAGTAATTAATATAAATCCAAAGTGAATTACAAGTTTGAATTGTTTATGTTACCTCTGGGCTTTGATGCAGTGCTCAATAAAGTCACTCTGTAATTATTTTTAAGTGGAGTATATTGTTCGCGAATATCATGTTGCCAGAGCATCACCTCAGCAGTTAGTCAGTCTACATGATACATACTCTCAGTGTAAAATAGAATGTAATCCAATTAGTGTTTCATAAACCTCTAGCTGCCGTTTTCCTCCCTGAAAAAGTTTTCAGTTTCTTGCATTTCTAGATCTGCCTGATACAAACTCAGTTTTCTGGAAGAAGTATTTCTTCTTCTAAGAAGTTACTTAGACGTTTTCTAAAAATGCAGAAAGCAGATTTGCAGTGTCCTAAGGGAACTGGTCACATTAAACAAATACTTGTTTATATACCAGAAGCCTGATGGCTTTGTGTAGGGGGCGCACCCACTGGTGCATTTAGGTGTGTAAGTGGGATGGTGACGTAAACAGAGGAAACATGAGCAAAGCTTCAGCTGTGAATCCCTAAAGCTTGCCACAGTCAGCAGTGCTGCAAGTCAAGTTTTGATTACCCTTAATGACTGTGTTTTTCTGAAGTGAGCTTTGAGCTGTAGAGTTTGTCTTGAATCTTGTCAGATTTTACCTAAGTGCATTCAGATTGTTACTGAATCAAAGCATTGATGTATTGGCCTCCTTTAAACCAAACAGTTGGCTGAAAATAATAGCCCTTTATTTCAGTTTTCTCTATCTGCAGTGAGTATTTGCTTATGCTTTCTTTTTGGGGGTTGCCATGGTTATCGTCTCTGTGCAAAACAGAATTGTTCTACATAGTGTCGCGACGGAGGGAAGACAGGGACACTCAATATGAGCAAATCAGCAAGCTTCAACTTTATTACGATACACTCACACATTTATACTGTTACTGATAATTATGCACACCTGTCTTATAACTATTGGCTAAGTGCTAAAAGTTACATTATCATATTCCTCCTACTTCATTATCATACCACCTGCAGTCACCGCTACATGCCTGGGTCCAGGCTCCCTCCTGTTCTCCCATGGTGTACTCCCTCAAAGTTATTTTATCTGAGTTGTGCAAGGTCAGCGCAACCTTCATTTCTTCCTTGTCAGCCTGGCTCAGAACTTTCCCACTGCAGCCTAGTCTGGCTTGCTTATGTTAAAGGAGCCACGACCGCGCTCACATAGCCATTCTCCAACAACATAGGAAGGTGAGTTCAGAAACAAAGGTGAGAAAGGGCCAAACTTGGTAGCAGCTGCTGTTTTTTTCAGTTGGTAAAGTTGTTTACGCTTAGAACAGAGACTTTACAAAAGCCTGCTTTAATTTTATTTCATTTTAAAAGAATGATGTTAATATGATTCACCCAAAGTTGCCAGCTTAATCAAGTCAGGGATTTAATTAGAACTTGATTGTAATCTGAGTGCAGCAAAATTGCACTTGAAATGAGTGAAGTATTAATGAAGAAAAAATTTGCTCACTATGTTGTAAAGTACAACTCTGCTATGAAATTCAAAGCAGTTAATAATTATGAAGCATTTTAAAACATTTTCATAGCCCTACAAACTCGCATCATTTATCCCTTATCCAGGATGCTGTGCAAACACATGCTGTTTTGCTTTTGCTCCTTCACTGGCGCTTGTCAGCATCTACTTAACATTTCTCTTGAAGACTTTCACATACTTGCCCAGCAAAGTGTGCCACAAGTGTGTGTCTGAGCAGAGAAACTCCCATTCCACAAGTTTCAGTGGTGGTGTGTGGATAGCGCTGCAGGGTGGGGACACATACTGGTGCTGGTTCTTGTTACTCGAAGAAATGAAATCAAAAAGGAGACAATCCATAATATGGCTCGCGTTCTTGCATAAGAAAAACTTCCCTTGTGGTGTCCCTGGTATTACAATCAACATAATAAAATGTGTTCAAATGTTAACTTTTCAGACATCATTAGTGGTTGTTTTGGAAAAGTTTAGCTACAGCTGTAACATAGAGATGTTAAATTCATCGCCTTTGGAGTTCCCTAGTCATTGAGGCTGGGATTTCGCATTTCACAGGAAGCAAGGCTTCCAAGGAATAAGGGGGCTAGCTTTCTCATAGAAAACTTTATAAAAATATTACAATATAATAAGGTTTGGTGTGTTATGTGGGGTTTATATAAGCCTTGAGAGACCCATATTTACTTCCTGAGTTAGCAGATGTGACGTCCTGGAACTTGGAAAGCTTAACTGAGGCCATGATTACCAAATACCTACCCCTTCCCCAGGTAACTCGGCGAATGGCAGCTTCCATGTTTATGCTGCAGTAAAGGATATCCTAGACATTCCAACCAGTAGCAATAGTTATGTTCTTTTGATCATGAAGTGTGATGTTGATAGCAAAGTGCCAGTAAGTTCCCATTATATGTAAGCGAATCCAGATTTTTTCTTTTATTTTTTTTTTATTCTAGTTTGCAGTCCTCTCTGAAAGTAATCTTAAGGGTTGCCTGAGGAATCATTTTGTTTCCCTAATGAAGATCTATTACCTGTTCAAATACTGTGAGAAGTGCCAGAAGCCTATACGCCTCATCTGACTGCTTTTATGTTAGAATCCCGTCTGCTGGGAGAATGTGACTGCATCAACAGCATAAGTAGCTATAGGCTGAGATACACTGTCACTTTGGCAAACGAGCTGTTCCTTGCGCTGAACACGTCACCTGGAACCAGGGTGCAGGCCCTGTGTTGGGAAACATTTTGTGCCATCATCTTAATAGAAAAATGAGCTTTTCATAAGTGACTGCCGTATATGCACTGCTGTGGATGAAACTGTGAGCCCTTGTGTTAGCCAATTTAAAAGGCTTGAAAACAGATGCTTCTTGGCCTGTAATATTACCAGATGCTGCTGCTGTGTCCTATACACCAAACACTGTCCAGTGGAATAATGTGACTTCAGAATGCCTTTTACTGAAAGAATTGCCCATGGACATCGTCCAGGACCAAAACAAGCATGTCTCCAATGTAATTGGAGTAACACTCGCTTGTTCTGGTTTCCTGAGGAGGAGAGCTTAGCGTGGGCTGGAGACTGGTCCCAGTTGACAGGTTGGATCTGGCTGTGCTGTTTTGAAGTTTAGTGAACGTTACCTGTACAGAGATGATCAGATTGTGCCAGTTGGCCTTCAGGCCAGCTATGGCCCTGGCATTGTTTGTTGCACAAGTACATACCTAGCCAGTGGCAGGATTTGTCCTCTGAGTCTCTATGGAAGAGTCATGTTTATATTTGAAATTGAAGCAGTTGGTTAATTTTAGCTCTATACAACTGGGGGTTGGTTGGGGTTTTTTTCTTTTTAAGCTGAAGTTTTGCAATTCCAGCATTCCTCTTGTGTTATGTCAACTTCACTTTGAGTTGCCAAACTGTTGTGCAAATTCACTTCTCCTCCTTCTTTGTATGGGAGGCAGTCAACTAAAGCTGACTGTTTGGGGTGAGGTTACAAGCAGCAAACTTAAGCTCATCATCATCTTCACTGGAAGACACCAGCAATGGCTAAGTGTTTCTGGACTAGCTACCAATCTGCGTGTTTACATTAAACTGGATCATGAGGGGAGAATCTCGGCTTGCCACCTCCTGAGCCACGTGTTTCTATTCTAAAGAGCTTCTAGCTTGCTGATGGAAGTGAATGCTTCTGACTGGGGCAGGGCCCTAGAAATTCTCCTGTATGTATCTTTTGGCTTAACATCAAAACATGCTGTGATTCAGATGTACACAGAAACAAAAATACTGACTCTGTGGGTTTTTTTTCAATCTTTATTCAGGTACTTCCTTTCCCCAGCCAGGTGGTCTACAACAGAGTTGGAAAGTGTGGGAGCCGAACTGTGGTTTTGCTTTTGAGAATTTTATCAGAGAAACATGGATTCAACCTGGTTACATCTGACATCCATAACAAAACGAGACTGACCAAAAATGAACAGGTAAGTTACTCTTGCTCATTTTAGATCCTCTTTTCTTATTATGTTTGTGAAACTGAGAAACAAAGGCACATGCTAGCAAAAATAGTATTGAAAAGGTGTGCTGCTACTTTGACCTCAGTAATCAGCCAGAATTCATCACTCTCTAAGTACTTCAGTAAATGGGAGGAATGGATGGTAGAGCCAAGAGCAACACGGTGTGGAAGCTAACCAGAAAAACTACCTTCCAGCGAGCCAACTTTTGAATTTAGTCAGCATAGCACCTAGTCCAGCAGTGAGGCAAGAAGGGTTAGTACAAGTGAAGTTAGGTGCTAACAGCTTCTGGGACCTAGATTAATGTATTTGCGGGGCACAGGCATTTATCATGTAAGCGGGCCAGCTTATTCCTACCTAGCTTGGGTCTCCTTGAGCAGGAGTAAAGAATAGCCAACAGGGGGGGTTTGCTCACTTTCTTAATTCACTTCCAGTGACCAGTTGCTTCAAAAAGTTGTTTCCCAGGGCCGTGCTAACCCATGTTGCTATAATCTGACATGCCCTTGATCCTATCTCAGCCTCTTGCTCATACGTCTTTTTCAGGTTATCGCACAACCCTCACTGAGGCAAGTGGAAACACCACATGAAACTTCTTTACTCAGACACCCCTTTCTGTATTCCCTTAAAGTTCCCTTGCAGCTTTGATTCCACAAAAGATCCAGTTATTTAAATTCCCTTGTATTTAGGGTAACCATGTGCCCTCTGAGAGTGTCCCTGCCATCGCTAGGTATTGATGCAAGTAATACAAAAAACCTCAGGCTCCCAAGTGTACAGATGTAGCCAGATGCCGTATACGGGGCTGTTGCACACGCTGCCCACAGCTGCTATTTTGATCTCCTGATCAGGTAAATGCTGCTGCGTCAGTCTTAGGAATAGCAGCCTGCAAACCACAGAAGGATGTGTGTGATGATCAAAGTACAGACGTGGGCCTGCCAGTGGCATTGTGCTGTGATAGGGGAATGATTCATTTGTAGCCTCTTCATGAGCATAAGTTTGTTATTTTAGATACAGCAGTTAATTCATAATGGGAATTTGGGAGCAGATGTTGCTCCTGCAGGTCCCATCCTCCACCCTTCCAAGGTGGCCACTGGAGTCCCACCAGCAGCTGGCTCACCTAACCTGTCGTGGTTTCAGCCAAAATCACTGCAACCAGACTGACAGATAACTCTTTCCGCCCCCCATCCCTCCCAAAAGAGAGGAAAGGAACAGATAAGGAGATACAGAGGTTTAGAATGAACTAAAATACTTTAATGAAGAATTAGTATTAAAATAAAAAATAAGATAATAATGAAATGGATACAGTATATACAAAACCATATCAAGCTCCCAGGATGACAGTCCCGTCACCGGCAGGCACTGGGGAAGTCCCAGACTGGACTCAGCAACGGATGGGAACTGGATTCCAGCTCTGGAGTCAGGAACACATCAATCAGGATCAAAGGCAGATGAACAGACAGGGTCCTCTTCGGACGTTGGCCATTGCAGGAAGAGAAAGAGCTGACTCTTTGATCCCTCAGCTTTTATACTGAGCATGGGGCAGATGGGACGGAATACCCCAGTTGGTCGGGTTTGGGTCCATTCCTCCCCACAGCTGTGACCCCTCTATGCTTTTCTGTTTCCGACCCTCTAAGGGGCAAATAACGAAAATTGGCTGACCTTAGTTGTTAGAGCAATAAGTATAAGCAAGGGTCTCTCTGCATACCATTCCTTGGCATTTAGCACAAACCTTGGCCTTATCATCCTGAGAACGAGCAATTTTCTCCACAATATGCCGTTAATTTCAGAGAGTTAGAGGAGGCCTAACTAAAATGTAAAATTACAGAACACAAAAC
>JAOTQQ010000023.1:52001129-52028854 GCA_026546715.1 Gallinago undulata
GACCTGCACACAGTACTCCAGATGAGGTCTCACCAGAGCAGAGCAAAGTGGGAGAATCACTTCTCTGGACCTGCTGATCAAACCTTGATTGATTTTATTGCAACTATTCGTTTGTAGACCATCTCCAGTGGATAGCTGACTCAAATTGTCTGGAATGTGGTTCTTCCCATTTGTTCCAGCTTTTCTGCCAGCGCAACGTAAAAACCATGCAATACCCTAGAAACTAAAGGAATTGAGGGTCAAAGTGTTGATATGGTGTTTTCTGGCTGACAGCTGAAGACCTTAGATGGCAGCCCACCATGAGCAGCCAGCGCAGTGGAGAGCAGAATGGGTGCTCAGCGATAGGTAGGAGACTGACTCCTGGCTGCAGGCTTAGGGCAGCTTCAGATCCGTGAAAGGCTCAAAGATCAGCTTGAAGACTGAAGAATCCTGCTTTGGTGAAACCCCTTGCTCCTTCCCAAGGAAAGGGATGGGGTTTTCTACATGCCATTGTAGCAGAGCTATTACTGGAAATCAGGAATTTTTGCAGGGGTAGCCATCCTGGGCATTAGTCCAGCAAGTAACTCGTTTTTCTCGTGCAGCATTTTATAACTTTGAAACCAAGCTTTTGTTTGCAGGAAGGGATAAGGAAAGCCTTATACTCCTTCCTCCTGCATGTATCGAGCTGGCAGTCAGGTAGGAGATAGAAGTCATGTTATCTTTGCTACTCTTTTGGTAAGCTTGAATGTCACCATTGGGACAAAAGGAGTCTCTTCCACTTGCCTGGCACTTGTCTGCTTGAGCGCTTTCATGAACTGTAGGGGTTGCATTAAGCTGTTTAGAACATATCACCAAGGTACTAGAGAAACAGAGAAAATTTAAGCAGGAGTCATGCAAAAAGGGTCTGCTTTGCTTATGCTTATTGGTGCTTCTCAGCTTCCCAAAAAGTAGTAAGAAAAATAAACTTGATTTTTGTTTAACATCACTGCAATGAAAAATCACTTGGATTTTTTCCCTTTGCACCCTGCACCTGCTTATAAACCTATCAGTACTTAGAGTTCTCTGATTATTCAGAAAAGCCTCATGGCATTTACTTATGATCATTTCCAACTGAAAAAAAAATTGAATTCCATGGTGAGTTTGAACACATGCATGTTTCTGAGGCACCATTAGTTTTGCTGAACAAAGTTCTGAAAACTTGAAAATCTCACCTTGACATGAATGAATGGCGAGAGACATTTTCCCCTTATTTTTGAACAGTGCTTTAAGATTGCCTGCTGGTGCAGATGAGTAAATGAATCCTCATTTAGTCTCCTACGTCTTCCTCTTAGTTCAGTACCATCTTTTCTCAATCCAAGTAGTGCAAAGAGGCAAATCTTAAAAGGATGCATTAAATCTGCAGTCTCTCCAGTGCAGCTAGGGCTAGCTTTAGGAGGTGACCCAGTGCCTTGGGAGGGTGGCTATTCCATCCAGTCCATTTTGGGAGCATTTCTTTTTGGGAAGATGGTGCTGTTCATTGAATTCTCCTTTACTTGTGGGTGAAGGTTTTCATTATGGCTCCGTGGTCGTCCTGCTCATTTCACCCTAGATGCTGGACTCACCTCTTCATACCTGGCTTTATTCTAATAATCCTGTTTGGAAATGTTCTTATATGCAGAGGTAAATATTATTAGAGGTAAATAAAAATTCATAATGGTTGTTGCTGCTGGGGTTAGCCCAGCATTGGATTTTCTTGCTCTTGATTAGAAAGAGTGTATTTCTCAGAAGTCTTCCATGAAAGCATCCAAGCTGCCTTTCAAGACATCAAGTTTTACCACCTCTGCTGCTTCCTTGAGCACTTGGTTCCAGCTGTCTGTCAGCTTTACTGTCAAATTATTGTGGCTAGTTTCTGATGTGAACTTCTCTGGCTCTTGCTCCTTATTGAATGAAATGTTTGCTTTATTCCCTGGTGTTTCTCCCTGTGCATCACTCTGCTGCTGCCATCTCCAAATACTTTTCACTCTTCCACTGGGTGTTTTCCTCATCCATTTAATGTCTCTGTGACCCTTTTCTGAAATTTCTCCAGTAGTTTCATAGTCTTTATTAAGTGTAAGTGTCAAAACTGTACTCTAGACCTGGGTCAGCTTCACTAATGCTGTAAATGGTAGGGAAAGACCCTCTGCAGTAGCCATGCTTATAGCTTCTAAATAATCTGGGCCTTCAAGGTGAGTTGTTTTTCACGTGTGTTTCCTAGATCCTTTCCTAGTCACTGTTCACCAGGCTGCTATTTCCTATTCTGTAGAAATGGCCTTCGTTTCTTAATCTGAAATGTTTTAACCAAGGGGAAAAAAAAAATGAGTGACATGAAGCTTGCAAAATTACTAGCTGCTGTCCTACTGCATTGGATGTTGTGAAGTAGAAAGTTCTTTAAATTAAAAAAAAAAAAAAAGGAAAATGTCCCTTGATATTTATGGGAACTCTCAGAATGCTGAGGTCTGTTGGCCAGTATTTAAAAAACACCAAAAAAACCCAAGGAAAAATAAAGAACTTTTTTTTTCACACATGCCTAGGAAGCTCCAGAAGTTGTCGGTCATAACCTGTGCTGTTACCTGCAGTGCACAGGGCAGAGACACCCACCCACTTGTGCAGAACTCAGGAATTCAGGAGATCTGCCTCCGTGCAAGGATGTGTGCCCAGAAAGGGCACGTTGCAGGACCAGGATGACAGCTATCATTTATCTCTGTCATATTGCATTTTCTTTTCAAAGTCAGTGCTGCATATATTTTTAAATAAAAAAAGTAGGTGCCATTAAATTAGTAAAAATACTGATAATTTTTTTGTCTCTTTTTGAATTGAAGTTTATATACTAATGTTGCTAGGAAAAGCAATAAGAACCAAATATTAAAGAAAGTCTGTAAACAGGTAAAGATCTATATGCTGATACATTTGCTGAGATTGCAGGTGTTATTGGTAGATCCAAGCAGCACAGTAAATAACCTACAGAGAGACAAAAAAGGATAGCTGCAGGTCTTTTGTTGTGCTTTATCGTATATGCCACTTGTCATCTATTTATTTAGCCTAAAGAAAAATGAAGCAGGAAGAAGCTCCAAGTTCGTGGAAAAAGCCCCACTTCACCTCTTAGTAATCTTCTGCTGAATTAAGTGACTAAAACAGTCTTTGGGCAGCTACTTAGGATGCTCAGCGTGTCCCCCAAGTGTCACAGGTTTCAGAGAGCAGAAAGGTCGTTCACAGGAATGCACTGGGGGTTGTGAGGCCACAGGTTTGGTTCAGGATGTCTCAGGGACGGGGAGAATTGTGCAACTCCTGTTTTGGGCACAGGAAGGCAGCTTTCCCCTCTCTGACACCAAACTGTTCTCTTTGGAGCGTGCACTCCTGGACCCCACTTTGGGCAGAGGGGGAAGTTTGGCTGCTCCCTCCTGTCTTGGGGTAAACGAACATTACAGGGGAATGTGTAAAAGCCTAAAGTTGTGTCTCTGTCAGTGACTGGTAAGTGACTTTTGCTTGTTTAATGGCTGGCTTATGAGGTCAGGGTAAAGTCATAGGACGGAGAAGCATTAAAAAGACCACCCAGAGAGAGAAACAGGCTTTTTTGTGTCTCACTGGAGCCATGAATTCTTTACTTTCTGCAGTAGTTAAAGGCCACTGGGGAATAATCTCCTTGAAAATTTCCTATGATGTGGTAACGAGATGCTGAGATAAAGCATGGACTCAATTTAATCTTACATTTTAATTAGCCCTTATAATTCAGTTCATTATATCTTATTTGTTGGAAGCCAGGATGAATTATCACCCAGCATTAGTATGTGAGGAGTCATCCTTTCTGCGCTGTCGGGCTGCTGCCCGCTTCTTCCTTTCAGCTGCAGTTTAATATCTGCGGCGTGTATTTAATGTCTGGGTGAATGTGCTCGGGGGAAGGGACAAAACTTTCCTTTTAGTATGATTTTCTAAGGAAATAAGATGCGTACAGCAGTTCCAGCTGTTCCATGTGTCTTTCCCAGTTTCCTCCCACGCCTAATGCCTAATAATTTCTCAACCTGTTGGCCAGTTTCAAACCAAATTTGTAAGGCTGGTAGAAGACTCGGAGGCAACCATACTGCTGCAGGTACATCTGCTGAAGGGAAAACCAAGCAAAACAAAGCTGCTGGACCTTCTGCTGGGCCACAGCCAGCGGCCACCTCCCTGTGCCCTGCTTGGGTGCCAGTCCCCGCTTTACCAGCTTCCTCTTGCTTGGTGCATGAGGGATGTGGGGGGACAGGTTTTGGGGAGGAGAGAAAAGTCTGTTGGGTCTTCTGCTTGGGAAGCTACATGCCTTTAGCCCCTGGGAACAACATAAGAAACATTTCTGGCTTTCTGTTATTCATTAGCAGAGTTAATGTGTAAAGTTCTTGTTTTTCATGAAGATTATTATTTTTTTATATTACTTTTTTAAACAGACACAATGGCCAACACTAGCTTATAAAAATGAGTAAATCAGGCTGCTGTAGCACCAGATAGTGTCATGTGCTGCAGTGCTGATCAGTTTGGACACTTTCCTTTAACTCTGACCTGAATTCTGATTTATGTGTAGCAGTAAATCACATGCTGTATGGAGGCAGAGACAGAGAGATATTGTCTGAATAAGCCCAAAGCTAAACTTGGTTTCTGAATATTATTCAGGTTTTTTTTGTTATTCATCAGTTTTGTGGTTTTTCTGATGCAGAAGCAGCTCTAAAAATTATGGTTTAACACAGCACCTTGACATTACAGCATTCCCTGTTCTTAGGCTCTTTATTACAAAATGTGTCCAACAAATAAAAAGGAGGTAAATCTTTAAGAATTAACTTGACTATATGTCATGTGAATAAGCTGTGTATTTGAAAGCAGAAGCACATTCTGTGCTGACAGTATGGTGTTTGAAAGCCTTGCATATTAGCTTGTTGATAGTTTGTAAGGGTTGAATGATACGTTTGCAATTTTTTATGGCAAATAAGTATCTTGCTTTGCCATGACTTAAACTATGTATGTGTCTTTGGTCCATTGGTTTGGAAATAGAAGTTCACTTTTAAATTTTTTATAGAGTGGTAAGAAGTCAGTAAAACCAGGGTGATTCTGTGATGCTGTTTTCATTGACTTAAAACACTGTCATTGGGTATTTGTCCCAACACTTGGATTTATTAATAACTTGAGCATTCTTGCTTCTCCCAATTGTCTGGAACAAGTATTACCACACAGTGTAGATGTTTTGCAGAACGTGACTATTATATGTGTTTTAACCAAGCTCCACTAGCTTTTGAAAATAGCATGCTGGGCAAATGCGTGGAGCTGGGATAATGAGATACTAAATGTCCCTGACCCTTTGGATGCAGACTGGAGTGTACTTTGTATGGACAGCAGTGGTTCAGTCAGCTGGCACTGATTCTCTACAGCTCAGCTGTGGGAGGGATCGGGCTCTTTGAATGCCTTCTTGAGTCAACATCTTGAAACAATGATCACAGCCTGAGATTATCTACTAAAGTAGTTTCATGTTGTGGATTTTTTTTCTCCTTTAAAAAAAAAAACAACACATGATACACACCTAGGAAATATCATTAAAAGTATGGTAACAAAAAATTATTACCCTCTGGGTAAGGTCTTAAAAGTAGGGAAATGTCAGCTAAACTTATGTGCATGGCCTTAACACTGTGTCTTTATGTGTGTTCATTATAATCTATATTTTTTGCTAACACATCATGAAACACTTTCAACCATCATGTGAGGTCTGCCTTGTAAAGTACACATTTCATGAATGGCCACATGGTGCTGTAATCCCTCCTACATTTTTTTTCCTTTTTTATACTACATTTTTTTAATGATGTGAGTGTGTAATGTTTTTTAACTGTTACTTGATGGAAGGCTAGGCACAAATCTAATGTGCAGTTTGACCTTTGTACAGTCTAAGGATGGTTTTTTGGTTTATTTTCTTAGAAAACATTGCTCTAGGGTGAGTTTTTCCACAGTTCTTAAAATTATCTGATTTTAAAATTATTTCCCGATCTTTCCTGTGTTCTTTGCATAAGAGACTTTCTAACTTTCATTCAGCTGGTTATATGATATTCTCAGAATGGAGGTGGTTGCTTGAAGTTTAATTACTGAAGATGAGATCAGGCATAACACCTAAATTATCCTATATTTACTGTTGTTTGGTTTCTGTGCTCACATTCACATTACCAGTTCAGGAATAACTTGATGCTGATTACTCCAAGGGAGTCTGAAAGAGAATAAAGAGAATGATCAGAGAGGTAAAAAATTGACCTGTTAGAGGAAAGATTGAAAGGGCAAAGAAAGAAAAATTGAGAAGGCTGGGAAAGAGGGGACTGTGATATCACTTTTGAATTTTCTATTTAAAAGGTTCTGCAGAGACAAAGGGACTATACAGTTCTTTATGGGTAATGGTAGCAGTAGTGGTGGTCTTAAGTTGCATTGACAGAGTTCTAGATCAGATATTTAGGCAAGAACAAGAGCAGTGAAGCAACAGAATAGATTGTACTTGAGGATTTTGGAGCTGTTATTGGCAGTTTACAACTTATCCTGCCTTCAGGCAAAAAGATGGATTGTGGCAGTCCCAAGGCACTCCCAAGTCATTTCTTGTCTTTCTTGTCCTTGTGTAATGCATAATACAGACTATTTAGGTTTGAACCTAAACCATTCATCTTTCAGAAAGCAAATTCAAGTCTTGATTCAAAGTCACCAATAATGGAGAATTTCCTGCCCATGGTAAATTCCTATAATACAGAATTGTTCTCTTGGACTGTAAATTGTGAGTTATTTTTCCTCTTAATTTTTCTGAGAATTCCAATTTACTCCTTTTCTTGGACTCTCAAGAGTACATTTGCCCACTATGTAAAGATGACCCCTATCAATTTTTTCCGCTATGTAAGCTTTCATGTGTAGTTTCTCACACACCATGGTACAGCCACCTCCCAGCCTTCTCAATACTTTTACTTATCATTTTCTTTTCAAGATGAGGTTTCTTGATACTTTTCCACTGCAAAGCAATTTTTTTTTCATCCTGTGACTCTGCAGTGACCTTTGTGCATCCTTTGCTTAAAATGAACATGGTCACATTGGTGCTGTGCCAGGTCTTTGCTCCTCTCTGCTTCTGCTTCTCAGAAAAAGGGAAACTAGAACTGTTCAAGCCTGTTACATGCTGCTGGTAATCTGTGGAGGCATTCGGCCAGAACTGCTCTTTCCCTGTGAGCATCATCTGCATCTGGTTCTAGATACTTTGGGGTTTATTTGCTGTCCTACAGTGCATGATGTTTGCTTCTGTCGTGCTTGCCCTGTGGCTCTATCAGCAACCCGTTCCCTTCATTAGTCTCTCCTTTTGCAGCTTTTGTTATCTGAAAATGTTATGAGTAGTTTTGCACTTACCTTCTGAATCACACATCGTGTAGATTCAAAGCCTCGAGCACAATGATATCCACAGCTCCCTCAGTTTGCTGGTGATTACGTAGAATTTCACATCTGGGATGGGGCAGCCATGTTTTCAATTTCAGTTACATTGATTGTTGTATTCTATACATTTTATACAGGTTATATACCACCAAGTTACAGTGATTTTTATTTTTTTTTTTTATTATACCTAATTTACTGTATTTCGGTTTCCACAGGGACATTCCTGGCATTGAGTAGATCTCTGTGACAGCCATTTGCATAGAATAGCTGGAATCATTCATGATGCTCTTGATAAACTTATTCAGACGAGAAGCTGAATATGCAGTGCCAAGTACATTGAACATCGTTTGCATTATAACCTTCCTAAGAAGTCAGGTCCTGAGATTTTATGGGAATATAACTGTCTCAGCCAAATCTGTGGTCTCATCCAATCGTGAAGATGTATCTTTTCTGTTTAGCATGTTTGTTGATTTAATACTTTCCGAAGAGCTGTATCAGCTGTTCTACTATTTCCTCGGAATTTATTGTAATAATTCATAATTAGTTTTTATGTTCCTCTGTATACTGTGCAACATTTGCATCTCTGAGTTATAATGAGATGTTAATCAGAGGTCCATAGAGATACTGAGCTGGACCTTTGGTAAGTCTTGCATACAAGGTATCTGGAATTCAGTGATTTTAAATATTGCAGTTTGAACTGTTTTGTGGAGAATTAGTGTTTTCTTTCTTTCTTGTTTGCAGTTGTATCTTTGCATTACATAAATGAAAACACAATTAGTATTTTCTTTTTGAGTGTTGCCTTTACTTGAGTTGGGGAGGCTATACAGACCCAGGCAGGATTTGTATCAGCGTTGGTGCTGTTCATTATGAGTTTATATATTAAACTACTTTGATATCCTCAGCATAATGAAAGGCATAGGAAAAAAAACAATCCATTGTTTAGCATGCATGAATATAATAAAACTGACAGAAATGCAACATAAAATATTCTGGAAGATTTATAGGATAGTGAAATAGAGAAATACAAGGCTTTATACTGTAATCTTTTAGCCATTCGCTGGTCTGAGGCAGTTTACTAAGCAATTCCTAAAGGACTCAGTTGTGATTCTTATAATGGCATTACCCAGACACATCATGGAAGAAGTTGAAACTTTTACTATTCAAATCACAGCTCCAGAAAGGGTAATTGAGTCGGGTGTTGCCAGTTTGCACTATTTTACTGTTAACCTTGAACCACTGGGAATTTTGGATCCCCACATAAATGGCCAGGCCAGGCCAGGCTAGGGTGCAGTTTGGAAACGAAAAGATTTGTATCAACTCACTTTCCTTTTTCCCCTCCAGATTCCCTTCCAACTCCAAAAAATTCAGTGAAATTCAGTGAAATTCAGTGATTCCAAAGAGAAGCTTGAAAACATGGCCAACAGCATAGGGTGAAGGCACAAAAGCTACTACTACTACTAAAGATAAAAGCAAGGAGATAAATTCGTTAATTTTGGAGGCTGTCAATACCATATAGTAGAGGCAGGCAGAACCTCAGCCCACTCCTCTGGGAATCTTTGCAGAAAACATAGCTTATCCTTGAGGATGGTCTTTGGAACATCCCAGAGGTTCCTGTCACCTTGCATGCAGGAGAGTGATGTTTTGCCACAAGTGCATGCTAATACAAGACATTGTAGTAACTTTTCATTTCAAGATACCTTTTTCAGAAGATAGGTTTTGATGTAACTTCATCGTATTTGAAGTCCTAAAAAGTGGAAGTTGTACATTAGTGTTTTTAAGTGATCTTCCCTTGAAGTTGTACTGCAGAGCAGGTAATGCAGCCGTAAGAATTGATGTGAAGAGCTGGGCAATTGGGCTCTCTGCGTGTGATTCTCAGTTGTATGAGGCTGTAAAAAGAAACTGTGCTTCCTTTCTAATAAGGACACAATGTGCCTTTCCCTATTAGCATTAGGTGACTGTCAGTTCTTGATTGTGTCAGTTATATTGAACTTCTAGCAACCAGCTCGTTTGTTTAAGGGGAGGCATTTTATGTTAGAAGAGTAAGAGGCAGCCAGAGTCCTTACAGAGAATGGGTTGGGAACCTTCTTTTTCTCAAGGAATGTGGTTTGCCTGCAGGGATGAAGCTGCTGCTTCTGCTTGTGTGAAGAGTTTTGTGAAATGTAGCAGCCTCCTGAAGTAAAGTAACAGGACTGCCTTTATATTTAACCTTTCTCAAAAATAGTAGGTGCTGAGAGAGCCTCCATTTTACAGCTCTTACAGCCAAGCAAATCACTTTAGTTGAATTTTTTTCTTTCTTTTATTGTTTGGGTTTGTTTTTTTTTTAAACTCATCTTATGCAGGGCTTGTAACTGGTTTTGATCAAAGATTTTGCTCAAGTAAATAACAAAATTGGAATTCATCAGAGACATTCTTCTAAGGGGCAAACTTGCAACATCTGGCATATTTCTCAGGCCTTTGTCTCCCTTTTATTAAAAAAGGGATAGGGGAATATATTATTAATGAACCTAAGTATCATTGATTGAAGCCTGCAAATACGCTAGTTATTTTGATGAGGACTCCAAAAATATACTTGTCACAACAGAGCACTTAAAACTAATGGGATTTCATAATAGATATTAAATATGTCAGGAAGAGCACTGCAGAAGATTGGTGTATACATTTTCAGTGCTCTGCTGGAGTGGTGGTGTTCCAGCCTACTCTGCCCAGTTGCAGCGATGTGCTGCTGGGCATGAGAACGATCAGGGACCTTTACCATGTAGGATCCAATTTTGATTGCACTCAGAGAAGGCAAGCTCAGGCCTAGAAATTTTGTCCCTTTCTGCATCTTTCACAATAGATATTTGAGTATAAATATGGTGACATGATGTATAATGAGAGCACAATATGTTATTGTTTGCAGGAGCATTTTCATGTGGGTGTTGTTAATTTGAAAAGTTTCACTCTGAAGAGCTAAGTAACGTTTAATATGTAGTGATTGATGGGTACCTAAAAATATGCAGAGCATACTTGAACAAATGGAGCATTGATTTCCCTTTTTTCTTCCAAATAGCTTCAGGTTATTGATTTTTAACCAGTAGGGGTTTTTATGCCATGTGAGTGCTGCTTAGCTTCCATAAAAGAGTCTTAGTACAGTCCATAGAAACAAATGTTTGGAATTTGAAGTATTATAAACTATGGGTTGTTGTTTGTTTGGTTGTTTGTTTGTTTGTTTTTTTTTTTAAAAAAAGGCAGATTGGAATAAGAGCCAGAACAGACTTAATTTTTCTAAAAATTCCCTGCTTGTTGCCTGGTGGAGCAAGTACGGCTGGGTGTAGACCAGGCTGGTGACTTTGTGTAGGAAATCAGAAATTCAAGCTGTTCTGTGTTTGGGGGGGCACGGTCTCCATTTCAGAAATGAGAAGTTCCTCTGCAGGTCTTTGTGAAGGAGTGACCTCCCATCTGAGCTGGGACAGACAAGCTTGCATGTGCCTCTTCTCTCAGAGCTGTTGATACTGAATTTACAGTTCATGTGTTCAGGGAGATGACCTTACCAGCAAAAGGATGGGCTCGGACACTTTGGTGGATTGGTTATGCAATTTGACCATTCTTTTCCTTCAGAAAAGACAATGTGTGTTGAATATTTCCATCTAGCCAACTAATAACTGCCTGCTTTTGATTTTTCTCTCTTCTGAGGAGTGTTTCAGCTTAGTGTTCTCTACAAAACTCAGCAGGCTATCCCTGGTCTCTTGCTTCTCTGAATCTTGTAACCTGTCTGTATCTTAAAGACAACTTGCTGCTGCTGTCATCGCTTCTTGCTGTCTTCATTGCTTCCCCTTTTCTTTGCTCTTTTCTGTTACTTTCTGTTTTCAGATTGTTGCTGATCTGAATCAAGCAGAAGGAAGAGGATGTGTTCAGTAATTTAGATGCAATCTGTTCTTGCCAGCAATTTCACTTGAAAAAGTTAGGTTTCATAGCTACTAGCCATGGCATTCACCAAAAGCTTTCTATTTGAATAAATAGTGTCAAAGCTTAATGCCCTCATTGTATTGTGATATTTGCAAGAATGCCTTTTTTTAATGTAGGTTTTATTTCTGCATAGAGACAAAAAACAGCAAAGACAAGCTCAGAGAAGAATTCAGGATACTTCCCTTACACACCCATGTCCAAACTGGGCTGTGCACTAATCAGAAAGCAAGGAGCATCTGCCTTTTAAATGGATTGTTTTAAAGTTTTATGCTGTCTGTGCAATTTCAAATTATGGAAGTGATCCTGCAACACTGAGGTCAATGAAATTACTGATATGCATAGTTATTCATGAGACAAGCCTTTGCAGGCCATATTTAGTGGTATGGGGAATCACGCATAATATAAATCACGCAAAATAAAAATCAACTTGAAATTGTATGGGATTTTTTTTCTTGTCTTTTACTAGAATTCATATTTTTAAACCTTTTTGCTGGGTCTTTAATATTTATGAGGGGCCCTGATCTTTTATTATACATATTCAATTATTCATCTGACTCAAAAGATGAAGAAAAGCTGAGAAGTTTTTTTAACCAAAAGGGTGTCTTCAGATTTCTCTCTTCAAATATAATATTTTACATTTTAAAAGAAAATATATAAATTGTGACTTATAAAATCATCAGAACAGCATTTAAATACTTAAATATGGCTTTATCATCAAGCTCCCAACAATAAAGCATAAGCTAGTGCTTAGATAAGAATTGTTCTCCTAAAATGAGGAAAGAGAAGTAAGAAACTTAATTCATGTTCTTAGACCAGGTAAATTCCAAATTGAATTTATCCTATGAACTTCTCCTTCCAGAAAGGTTTTATTTTGTTCTTTATCTCACAGAATTTGTATCCATAGGTCTGTTCCATTGCATAAATGTCCACTCTTCAATTTTGACCATGGAAGAGTGTGAGCTGCTTTGTATATTTTCTTCTAGTGAGGTCTGTTCTCCCGATGCTGTGTATTGACGTAAAATATGCAGTCAATACTGTGAAAATAATCACAAACCTCTCAAGCTCCCTTTTCTCATACTGACTTTTTTTAAAAAAAATGATCTTCATGAAGCTCAGTACAAAGATAAAGTGTTGCATAACCATGGGATAACCTCAGGTCCAGCCAGCGGTGCAGGCTGGGGGTGAGGGGAGGAATATCTGCACATGTTCTAGCAAATATAAAGATGGAAATACCATTCATATCTATCAGTTCATCCAAAGGAAGCCTTTTGAAATAAGCTTGAATGTTACAAAATCCTTTGCAGGTTAGTACACTTAGAGTACAGGTGAAGGTGGTGCAAGGCTGCAGTTAGTGTTAGGCAGAGCCTGCTCTGACATGACTTCCCAGACGGGAAACGTGTGTTGAGAAGAAGAAATGCTCATCCTTGGATTCAGCTGCAGAAAGTTCTTCAGCTGCAAACACCAAGGAGAAAACTCAAGAAGCAAAACTATTGACACAGTGGAAAAATGGTCTTAAACTAAAATGTTTGTAGTACAAATGTAGCTTTTAACAAGAAATTGTATTTACCATTTATCCTAAAGAGATCTTATGTTCTTTTACCAAATTTTGGGCAATACTTGTAAGCTTTTTAGTTTCACTCCTAACCGTGTAAAAAGCCCTGAACTACTGTAGAGAGTAATTTGAAAACATTCAGATGAAAGATGCGCCTGTGTGGAACCTTCTGCTGAGATTCACCTATTTTTCTTCCCACCAGGTTTGGAGGAGACCAGCCAGTGTACATCAACATTATTAGAGATCCTGTCAATCGATTTTTATCCAATTATTTTTTTCGACGTTTCGGAGACTGGAGAGGAGAACAGAATCACATGATCCGCACCCCCAGCATGAGGCAGGAGGAAAGATACCTGGTATGTTTAAATAAAAGGCTCTAATTATTGATTTCCCAGCATCATTAAACATAATGGTGATGTTCAAACTGGATGTTTGAGAAGTGTGAGACTGAGGCATCTTCCATCTTGCGTTTTTTCCTCTGTCTGTCTTGCCTGGTTCTTAGTTTGGTCAGCTTTAGGATGCAGACTGTTGCTGATGAATTCAGTGATCCAGTTGGGTCTTGTATATTGTTGAATCAAGGTCCTTTCACTGTGTTGGATTTGCACTATGTAGTGGTTAGGCATAATAATTTTGCCTATATTTATCACTGTGAATATTCAGACAGATTTGTAGCTTGAAACTATGTCTGTAACTGTGCAGCCTCGGGAAAATTTGGGGAACGGAGCAATTCAGTGAGCCCAAGCCTCTAATGTTCTTGCTGGTAAGTTGTGCAGAGTGTTCTTTACAGCACGGCTCTGATCTCAGTTCTTGGTTTGGTTTTGTTGCCTTTTTTGAATTAAGAAGGTGGCAATAATGCTGGATAAGCTGTTTGTAATAATTTTTAATTTTGCCCAGATGCTCAACTATTATAACAGCTGTCAGCCTTTGTCACAGACCCGGGTCCTGTGGCAGAAGGTGTTCTACAAATGCTGGATGAGAAACACAGAACACTAGGGAGATGGTCAGTTTGCTTGATACTGATCTCTTCGCATGCACACTGGCAACTCCATAAGAAGGCAAAAAGGTCAAATTAATTCTTACTCTCTCTGTAAAGGAGTTTTATTGGACTCCGGCTTTCACCACACTTGAACTTGGAGAAAGTAGTGACACAGCAGTGACAAGACAGCTTCTATGAGATGTCACAGGCCAGACCTAACGTCTAAGCAAGAGACGGTTGTGGGTTCTGGCAAGCAGAGAGGATGTTTTGAGGGTGTTTTGGAGGGGCAGTGGTGTACAGGATGTGGTGTGGATGAGCTGTAGAGAACAGAGCTCTGAAGAACTGCCACGCAACACATTTCAGTCCTAGCTGAGGTCAGGCAGACCTGAGAAGGGCTGTGTTGATTTCTTTTGTACTTTACTACTGTTGTTTGTCATGTAAAGCCCTGGGCACAGATAAGCTTATAAATTATGAATGAATGAATGAAGGGGGGTAGTATCAGTGTATAGCCTTAAACTTTAATGACATCTGCTGTACAGCTGTAAACTCACTTCAGTAACGTTGCAAAGGGTTTCTTACTTGCTATATGGCTAGAGATACCACAGAGGTCCCTCCGTCATCTGAGCAGGTTTTGACCACTTGGTGTGTAGAGTCAAAAGGCAGTCCCGACAGCTTTGCGCGCTGTGTGCATGGAGTTTTCCTGTGTCCTCATCTGTGAATGGGATGGGATGGGACGTTGGCAGAAATGAATGCAGGGTGGGCTTTTTACTACATTATTCTTTTCTTAGCGATATCATGTTTTCTTTTTTTGAAAATGTTAAAAAACAAGCAGTACAGACTGTACTGTACTCTGAGTGTCTCTGTTTCTTATTTGAAGTGCAGTGATTGGCACCTCTCACAACTCACTGGCTCTGGAGAAGCTGGCATTAATTCAGTACTGCCTGTGCAGTTCAAGATGTGATACACACAGGCGGTGAAATTTTACTTCAAGCAGAACTGAAATGAATGGGTCTAAATCCTGTTGCTTGTGTTGGTTTAAGAGCTAATAGAAAGATGTCACCTTGTGTTTTCATTTGTGTTGGGATGTTCTTTAAGAAATCAGTTATTTATGTGCACTTGCACATATGCGCGTATATATATACAGATCGGTACAAAAGCTGTAATGAAATGAAAAATGGCCATCTGAGGTTAGTAGTAGTCATTTTGTTCAAAAGGCAGTTTGTCAGTCTGAGGCACCATCAACATCCTTTATAAAAACTGGTTTTGCTTTTTTGTTTTGATCTTTTCTGTCAGTAATTCAGTGTTAGAAACCTCGAAACATTTTTGGAATCTGTCCTCTCTCCCTCTTTGGCAGACTTTGGCTGTCACTTGAACTGCCCAAAGAGGGTGGTTGCTCCTGTCACAGTTAACATATAGGCCACCTGCCAGAGAAATTAATTTTAACAAAAGACACTCATTCTGAATGTTAAGCATTTTTAAGACTTGTGCTATCCAACCACATAATACATTGCATGACTGCATTTTAATCTGTTCCTCAATGGTGCAAGGAAATCTGCTGGCATATGTTATTAAAGTCAGGTAATGGATTTTGTGGAATGGTAGCTTCAGAAGTCTGCTAAATCACTTGCCTGATCTAGCTGTGGAGAAGTTAAACAGCTGGTTTTGGCTCTGAAAGTGAGCCAGTGTGGCCCTTCAGCACACGGCTGATGGCTGGCCTGACTGATGGCCTCACCTTTCGCGCTTCTTCCCTCATTTATTTTTCTGTCTATTTTAATTGAAAACTCTTCATAAAACATTGCTTCTTTACAAGGGACTATTTGAAGAATAAGCTTAGACTTAGCAAATTAGATAGCTTCTGTATTGATCACGGTATTAAACCCAAGTCATTTGGGATGAGGGGTGCCTGACTGTGAGCGTGTACGTGAATGTGGGGGGAAGATGCAAGAAGCCTTTACTTTTCTTCTTCCCTCGTGCCTCAGATCATCAGCTAGGAAAATACAAACTGCTGAATGCTCCACAAGGTTGAGCTCATTGTTGAAGAGTCTGAGAAGCCTTGTGTTGACAGCAGTTTTAGATTTTCAAAATGGACTGGAAAAGCGGTAAACACAACTCCTCTGTTTTACCAGGAGAGACAAGTTTGCCTGAGGCAAGATGTATGTCTTTTGAAAGTGGGGTATTGGGGGATAATTGTGCTTTTCTCAACCATGATGTTCCTGGCCTCCTATCTTTTGGAAAGTGTTGGAGGCAACTGGGAGTCTTTCCAGGCCATTCTGGCATCTTGGTCAATAGCTGCCAACACTGGTCTCCTCCCTTGAAAAGCTGAAGAGCAGTGTGTGTTTTCTCTCAGAAACTGTAGTGTGAAAGAGTGAGAGCTCAGCACCTCTATGCAGCAGGCTCTGAAGGGGAGAAAAGCATTTTAAGATCAGGTTTTGTATCCAATGAACTCGTGCTTGGCCATTGGGTTGTGCTATCCTTAATGGAGGCATTCCCTCCCCTCAGTTCTGGTGTGTAAGAAAAAAAGGGGGGTGAAAAAACCACCTTGAAATCTTGTTGTACTTAGGGAGCTGATTTTTTTAACTTTGAAAATCTGAACTGCTGACATTGCAAAGATCAGAAACGGAGGCAGAAATTTTCAGAGAAAAATTTCAGATGATCAGCGAACGGTGAAGAGAGCTTCAGGCTTTGACTCTGTTCCAGAGAAAACAACCACTCATTCAGGAGTTCAGATAAATGGTTTAATGGTTTAAATGTCTGTGTTTACCAAAATTTGGTTGAAAGCCGGGGTGGAAAACAAGCCCTTTATTCACGAGTCAGATATGGCAGAGGCAGCTGCTGCGATGTGAGGCTTTCCACCCAGATGAGCCAGCTCCTTGCCCTGGCCTGGTGCTGTCCCTGCTGGCGTGGGTTCCTGTCAGCGACCTGCAGAGATGGGTACCAGGCTTCCCCAAAATAAATAGTGGCAACGCGTTAGCGTGGGATATGGCAGAGAGGTAATGGTAAATGGTAATGGTCCAAAACAGTGGCGAGCGCCTCGGGTTGAGTCTCAAGTTAATACTCATGAGAGAGTAACCCTACCCTACGGTTCTGTCAGGTGAGATAAATTCAGAAAAGTGAATTTGAATCCCTCGTGGTGAACGCGTTTCAGGTTGAGATGGAGTTCTTAGTATAGTATATACTTCAGTATAGTGAGAAACCCCTTATCAGAGCAGCTGTGAGTGCTGCTGGTACCAAGCAAAAGCATAATATGCGCCAGATGATTTAGTTTAAGGCCTGAGTGTGAAGAAGGAAGGAAGCATGCCTGATAAAGAGAAAGGACTACCATAAATATTGGAAAGCTTTGTGTTAAAAGTGTCCTTTCCAGGAGGTTTGTTAGTAATTACCTAGTATTTATTACAACTACAGTGTGAGACATCAAATATAAAAGGTATGAATGGGTTTTTCATCTTTCCTTAGTACTTGCTAAAATTCTGGGCTGAGAGCTGAGGCTGGCAGAGTGTGTGAGGCAGCGTGGGCTGTGTATTGTTGCCTGAATTACAGGAAATCAGGTTATATGCGATTCTGATCTCTGTTAGGCTGAGGAATGGCATGGCTCCTAAGTCCCTCAAGTACAAGATCTAAACATCTTTGAGCCAATTTGTCAGAAGAGAAAGGTTTTTGTGTAAAAAAAGATGGTTCAGTAAATTAAGAACTTGTCACCTTCTGTAGGATGTTTCAGATTTTTGTTATAATTAGAGGTTAAGTTTGCACTGCATCTTTGTCAGGCTCAGCATAATCTTTCAACTTCATCTCTGAAAATAAATATGCTTTTCTCAGCTAAAAGTAAAAATATTCTAACAATATTCAGCCTCAGTTATGCTGAAGATTACTATGCAAGTAATCCCATAAAGGAGCATCTGTCTCTTTGTCTTTTAAATTAAATATTAAAATATTTGTAAAAAAGTGTGTTAGGATTACTGCAAAGGAGGGAAATAAAATTCAAAGGACATCAGAAAACTTTCAAGTCAAGTTTCTTAAAATAAGGACCTCCGCTGTGACAAAGATTGACTTTCCTTGCTAAATATTTAAACTAACGTTGTTTAGGTTATTTCATAAGGTTCAAACAAAATTATAGGAAAAGCTGAATGGTTGAGCTCCACAGAATAATGTTTTGTATTCCTGAATTTTGAGAATTTTCTTTTATGACAGCAGTGTTTTTCATTAATTAAGACTTTTTCATAATTAAGACTTGAAGCTTTTCAGTCTGTCAGGGACATGGCCTGCAGAAGAGACAATGGTATGGAGCCCATGCCTCCACCTCCTGTCACTCTCATGAGTGTGCTTCTGTATAAAAAGGGCAGTGGGAGAGTTGCCCGTCTGCAGGTTTGGTGGAGGGGGGGTCATTTCTATATGGAATTTTTCTGCTGAGGACCTCACACCTGCCCATTGATTGAACCTTGGAACTTTTGGGGAAGTTCTAGTGAACTTGGTTAACGTTGTTTAGATTGGAAATCGGAGGCATGCAGAGGTTAAAATGATTTGCCTAAATCTGTGCAGTGCACACCAGATATTAGGGAGTTAAATATATAAATAAAAAAGTACATTTTTCAATTACTGGGTTCTGAGCTGTAGTTGAGAGACCAAACATTTTATGCAGCCTCAGTGTTTTTCCTGACTTACCCCCATACATAGAGTAGTTCTTTTGCTCCCCGTGTTATGTATCAGTGCTGAGATGGTTTGAATTGGTCATTGGATGTCCTGAGCTGCAGGAGCTCAGGAGCTTCGCAGCTGTAGGTCTGGTTCCAGGATCACACAGTAGCATCAATCTCTGCAGCCGGGACGGGGCTGCCGAAGCTCAGCCACCTGTCAGCTGACCCAATTAGAACAGTTTGCTGCTTCTTCCCTCTAATGACTGCTTTTAATAGTCTCCAGCTGTTCCCTTTTACTGCATTAATTCTTCACAGCAAAATTTCTGGCCCGTTTTTGTAACTCTTAATCTGCTGTGTAGGCTCCAAAGCACCATCTTTCCCTCAGATTCTCCCATTTTGTATTAATAATTTATTGAACCATGAAGTTAATGATAATTCAGGCCTCAGATGGATGATGGACTGATGAGCCAACTTATAAAATGGAATATTAAAGGAAATGTTTTCACAGCTGACATTTACTTTTCAGTGACTTTAATTTACAAACCAATATTTTTTAATGTTCCCCTGTGGAGTTTGCATTCCAAACATTGCAGCATTATGAAATTACACGAGAGCAAGAAAATGTGCCTTTCCAATCTGTTTTAATTTACTAGTTTGAATCAATTGCGTGTAGTAAATAAGCAGTTTATTATTGATTAAGATTGCAGCACTAAAATCTTTTATGTAATTCATAATACTTATATTAAGAGCAAAAGTAAAAAGATATGAATTTTATTAATAACATGCTTTTATTTTAATGATATGATTCTCTATTGCATTCCTTTTTGTGGAGGCAGTATGCAGGATCACTATAATATTTTGCTTCAGAATGTAAAAACGTGAAGTATTTTTTCATGCAATGTTGTACTAGTCTGAAAATTTCTGGCTTTTGCCCATGTTACTACACAAGAAACCAGAAGCCAAGTAGCAGAAGAGTCCCAAGAGCTAAATACCCACAAACTTACATAGCAATTTATGTTCTTTTATTTAAGGACCTAGCTGTATTGAGAATTGTGAATTTTCATTTTTGTGACAATTTTGCCAAGTTTGTTATTTATGCCTTTCAGAGCGCGAATACAGGATTGCTCTTGATGTTCTTTTGTATTCTTTTTTGGGTTTTATATCTTGCAGTAGCCTGGGGAACTAGTTTTCTCCAACTTCTCTATAGGAAGCTATTGTTTGTAGAATGGAAATTCCCAAATGCGGAACAATGAGTCTAATGTATTGATGCTGGTCTTCTAAGGCCATATAAACTGTATAAGAGAAGAGACTATGTCCATGTTATATTTTTGGAGATTGAAATGAGAACAGAAAAGATCGTCCTTGTGTAGTCCAGGGATAAAAGCCAGCCTTGCCTTCAGCAAAGGCAGGAAAGTGGTTTGCTGCAGGTAATCTTTATTTCACAGAGAAAACAATGGGTTCTGAGCAGACTATTATTACCAGTCAGGAATGAGACCGTGTGTGTGTGGTGGATGGTTCTACTATAGCATCAGCTCAGTTCTTGGTAGCAGTTAAAAAAAGGCAAATCAAAAGCAATAGAGAATAAATGGTTTTGATCTACAGTAGTTTCAGTATGGAGGAGTTTTGAGTGTTTTGATATTTTTTTTAAGTCTTGAGTATTCGCATTTTCAGTTCTCATGTGTTTTGTTAATGTGAAAGCAGCAGGAAGATACATCTAACGAGATAACATTTAAATGGTTCCCAGTAAGTGATGACTTCACAATAATTATCTGGCAGGTAACCATTGCAGGTGAACAGAAAACAAGAGAATCTGTGTGGTGTGAATATTATCTTCAGTGCAATATTATCTTCTCAATGCACATTTTGTGCATTCTTAAGCTGGAGAGTAGTCTTCTAAAGTTGTCTAAAGATAACTAAGACCAATTACTGATTGATACTTTGTTTGTCTAAAGTTGAAACAGAATGATTTTTAGAACTGCAATGTGTTATCATCCAAAAGAAGAGAGTGCCTCCAATTGCCACTTTTGTTAATATAAATTTTAAAATTAATCCTTTTAAAGTTAAATTTTTATACATGGCCTAAGTAACAGAGATGGGGCATTGACCACCAGATAGTCTGGTGTTTAAAATACAATGTAGTCCTATATGTTTGTGTGTATTTAGAAGTCTGGCTTTTTGAAATGTTTGGTGTTGTTTTCATGTTAATAAAAAATGTTTTGAAGTCTCGTCTAATGGAATCGGAGCAGCCTTCCCTAGAAAACCCTACTCAATACCCTCCTACCCTACCCTACTCCTTAGGAGCAGACCTGTTTCCTTTTCCTGGTTGCTTTATGCTCCAACCACCTTAAATGAAAACTGTTTTATTGGCAATATGGTGGGGAAGGAGATGCAGAATCTTTTAGCTCTCTCGACAGAGGAAGGGCAGAGAGAGGCAGCCCTCCCCTTACTGCCAATATATTGAACATGTTCAGGCTGTGGCGTGATAATGTAATTTCAAGCAGTCAGATATTCACTTCACTCTAGGTGTCAAAATCTGCATGAACTGACAACCTGTGAGAATAAAACTGAATTTATTAGCTCATTTTATTTCTTGTCTGTCATTCTCCTTCCTCTTTCCTTTTTGTGGTTTATACATAAGTTTTCTGGCTGTCAGCACTGCCAGAGAAATGAAGTAAACTTAAATCTGGATCTCTAAAACTTATTAGCTAAAGCAAAGCTGAAGCTCTGAGGTGGTGGATGGCAGGGAGAATTCAGGGTGGTGGGGTTAGGAGAACAGCCTGACCACAGTGCTTGGCTGAGGTGGTGAGGGATAGCCATGCTTTTATAAAAGCAACCAAGGCTGTTCTAGGCTTAGCTGTATGTTGTCAACAAAATACTTTCCTATCGTGTAATTTTTTGGTGGTGGTGTGAACTCTTCTGTTGACTGCAGAAACACTGGGTCACACTTGTGAGTTCTGTATTTTTAAGCCTCTGAAGCAGTTTATGCTGAAACCACAGGGAAGCAGAGATGGCACGTTGCCGGGAAAAAAAGGGAAATTCAGTGCCCGGGCGTACTCAAGACTTAGTTTATCCTAGTTCTTCTGAAGTCTCTAGGGTTCATTCTGGGCTACAGACTAAAATCCTGTGCCTGCTCCTGTGGACCCTGGGGCCTGTTGGAGCACAGGGTGCTCCTTTCTGGTCAGCACCCAGGCTCACGTCCTTGGAGCTGGGTCACATGTGGGGTGCCTGAATATCTCTTGGGACACAGCTGGGGTGCATTCAGATGCTAAAGTTGATATATATTGTTGTCTGCCCACGCTATAGGTAGTACTTTACAGGCAGTAGCAGTTTTGCTGGGGCAACCCCTGTCCAGTAGCGTCTGTTTAGACCATGGCTTTAAGGTTTGGCTTCTCCATAAAGAATGGCCTGGAGCACCACGGAAAAGATGCCAGTCCTGCTTAGTTTGATGGTGTACTGTTTCCAAGCAGGATATCATGTGAACTTGGGACCAAGAAGAACAACAGGAGGAATGGTTGGAGGAGAGAAGATGGAGAGCTGCTGGAGGGAATCAGAGGAGAAGTATCAAATCCACATCCTCAGTGCCGGGATCACAATCTTTTCCGGGATGGTGTTGCTATTTGTTTAGGTTTTTCTAGTTAAATGGAGGAAAGAACAAAAAAGGACTAATGTCAACAATCACAAGCAGGAATGTCTGATTCAACAGTAAAAATCTTATCACGTGAGATTTGAGGGCATCTGTGGCCACCGATCAGACTCACTTGTCCTGTCAGAGCCATGCTTCCTATTGTAGAGCCCATGGTCTTTACCCTGAGTATCACACTGGATGCTGTTGGGACAGGGGGTGCTTCCCCGTGCACCACCATCAGCAGCCCTCTCTGTCTCTCTCACGAGTGGGGAAGGCATCAGTTTCTCTGCCGTGTCAACTATCAGCATCCTTCTTTGTTGAATGAAGACTGTGTAATGTTAGTAGTAAGTAAATGTCGCTAACGATATTTAAATTGTAAGGGTCTTGCGTTTACAATGTTGTGAACACGATGCATGCTGAGTCATGCATCTTTTTTTCTTTTCACTTAAAAATGAAAATTACTATAATTCCTGACCCACTAAACACACACAAAAATTAGTGAAAATTAAGCGCAGAGTGAAAATTAAGCACAGAGGTGCAAATTTAGTTTTTATATCTGTCTCATCACAGAATTAACGGATCCAAACTGGGGAATATTTTTCCCCAAAAAATAGATGTTGGCTGCCTAGTCTTGCTCTGGTTGCTTCAGTATGTTCCTGTGAAGTAGAAATATGCATTTTTGTGTCTACAAAACAACAACCAAATGCCCAAAGTTTTTGTTGGCAACTGGATTGGGATGTTCTCTCTGGTTGCTTGGCCCTGCAAGCCCGGCAAGTGGCTGGTGTGCTTTCCCACAGGATTGCTTTTCAGGTGTCACATATTCCAAAAATTAGATTTTCCACCTTGGCATAAGGGATATTGCTGCAGATGCTTTTGTGTTTGGTTTTTTTCTTAGAGTGTTTTTTTTTTTTTTTACCAAGAATGTAAGTTGTGTTATGACATTATCGGCACACTAATAGCTTCAGTTAAGTGAACTATTAGTATGGAGGCTGAAGACTTTTATCAGATATCCTCCCTTCTCATTTTTCCAAAAGCGGTATGAAAGGATCAGGGGTTTCAGACAGTGAGGAGACAGATGGGCTTTCTTGCCGGACCGATAAGGAAGTACAATCAGAAAAACATTTGGCAAGTTTTGTTATTCAATGAAGTAGCTTTGGGAAGACTAATGGCTTCTGTGCCCTGCTATGAGGACTCTTTCAAACCACATGCTCTAAGGCATCTTGGCACCTTAATGAAACTGAAATCCAATGGAAATAAACCTAGGTGTCTGAGGGATACTGACGGCCATGGAGTCCTTCGGAAAGTGGTGCACACTCTGGTTCCTTCAGCCTTTTTGTCGTGGATTTTACCTGAATTCAGAAGGAAGAATAAAAGTTGTTCATAACTTGGTGAGATGGTGCTGCCAGAAGAAAACTCGAGGGAACAGACTGTGACAAATTGCAAACCTGCATTTGCTGACATTGAGTTGGGGTTTGGGGCCTTTGGCCGTTGTTTCCTTATAGTCAGCCAAGTAAGGAAGTTCACGTAAGAAAGCCCGAGAAATCTTTTTTTGGTTTTTTTTTTTTTGTCTATCTTATAATTCCAACTTATTTAAAGAAAGAAATGAGAGAAAACAAGAAAGAGGTGTCAGCTGTTTCAAATGAGCTGCTTTTTTTTTTCTTGAGGTGACTATGTAAAGTCAAATAAGCTTATTCAGAAATTCATGTCCCTCACCATTTGGCTGATGATGTTGCTTGGTTGTGAGCTATCCTGGGGCCGGTGGGGGCCTGTCTGGATTGAAAAAGTAATTCCATCTTTCAGAATAAGCAGTGGGCCTTCCATGTTAGTTGAGGAAAATATGTTGCCCATGAACAAGGTAGGGAAATTCTCCTTTGAAGTAAAAGCAGTGTTCACTTTCCCTGATCTTTATTCTAGGTGTTGTTTGTTTTTTTTTTTTTCTTGTTGATTAGTATTTTCAAAGTTCCTCTGCCCCTTGTACCTATTGCTGATTTACATAAAATCAAAACCAAAACACCAAAAAAAAAACCCCAAAATAGTGTTTAGCTGATTATTTGTTGTTCCAGACTCTGGAAAATGGACTGCCGTTGTTTCAGCAAAGCTGCCTGCTGCACAGTGAATTACTGAAACGCAGTCTAGTTGGGTTACCTTGAACACAGTTTTTTCCTATGAACTCTGATCCAAGCAAAGCCAGCCACTATTCATAACTGAGCTTGTCAAAAGTAATTTCCTTTTTCTTGGGGAAAAATCCACTAACTGGTGGCAAATAGGAAACTTTCCATGGTGAATATGGGTTGCTAAATGAGATATATATTTTTTTTAGATATTAATTTTCTGTTCTCTTTAAAAAGAAAAAACAAAACTAAATTACCCATCAATGGTTGAAGGAAAAAAAATAAAATTTCTTCAGCATATAATTCAAAGAGATTATGCCTTTGATAAATGGTAAGGAAAAAAGCAAATTTTATATTTTTTTCCTTCCTTCTAATAGACATCTTAATGTCTTTGTTTTTATAATTGATCTTGTTACTTGCCACACGCTTTGAAGTTATAGCACCTGAAATGAGGCAATTGAGAGATTCTGGGTTTCCTTGTGGGCAGGGAAGCATGGTTTTGTTTTTCATAGTTCTAGAAAAGAACTTTAGCAGATGACTCAAGGTTCAAAAATAAAAAGGAGGCAAATAGGGCTTATACCTTCAAATACTGTAATTTTAGGAGTTTTTAAATACTTGGAGTTATCGATACAGTGATAGTCTTGTCAAACTGAAAAGTGGAATCAATATGTTTGTTCCATTTTGTGGCTGCTATTCAGAATCAGTGCTACGATTGATGTGAAGTTATTAGTAATTTCCCAGAAAAGCATTAGAGCTGTTCAGCAGGGGGAAGATTATAAATGGGGAGATTAGATAGGGGCAGCAGAGCAGAAAGCATGCCCAGTTGGAGCAGCAGGGAAGCCACACACAGCCACGGTGTGCTATTCGTCCCTGCCCTGCAGCTCCTTTTGCATTTCAGCCCTGAGAGATGAAGGGAGAATTTCAAAGTCAGTCAATGCTGGGCAGAAGGCTGATAAGAAAGCAGAATTAGCACACAACTCACACTTCTAGTGCTTTTCTCACCATTCGGGAGGCTTGTGGGAGAGTGCCACCACAAGTGTGGTAGGTCCAGGAGACATTAAAGACATTTAGACATTGGTGCTAGAAGGAAGCCAGTTATTTTTTCTTGGAAGTCAGTACTGCGCTGTTACAATTTATCAGCTAACTTTAAAAAATGACAAAGAAATTTATAACCTGTACTGTATGATGAACATCATACATTTTTTCTTCTTTAATGGAGAGGTCAGCAGCAGGGTTTTTTTCTTTTTTGCTAGGTGGTGTACTTGATGTGACTGGGTTAGTTCAGGTGCACATCACGAGCTGTTGAATACAGTCCCTCTCCCTTTAGCATCAGTGAAAGGGGAATTATATAACTGGAATTCACAATAGCAGATAGTCTAAGCTGTAACTGAGTAGTATGTTGAAATAAAGTTTTTAAGGTGCATCAGTGAAAATTGTGCTATATCTGCAGATGTGAGAAGCTTGATAATTAGAAGAAATACTGCTTTTCTGAAGCCTGCAATAATTTTCTTAAATTTATTGTGGCATATCTTTCCTTCTCCATGTATGCACTCTTATTTTGAAGATTTATATTGAAGAAAGTAAACATTTTCCTCCCAAATTCTTGTCACATGAAGTTCTGTAAAAAATATATGGTAATGGAATGATCTCTCTTTTTTTTTGCCTCTATCTTGATGGGATGCAAGAGAGCAATAATATTTAAGGCTCATTAGCAGTAAAATTATTTTCCTCTTAGCTCATGGATTCCTTCTCTCTGATAACATCTTTAACATTCAGAACTCTGATATTTGCTTTAATAAGATTCTTTTAAAGTTTTGTATTGTTAAAACTATTTTATTTTTGTGGACTTCTACTGAAACCAGTGTAAAGCTAGCTTCAAGTTGTTGTGGCATTCATAGAACTTAAATGTGTTTCTGTTGTATATGCATTTTTGAGATTTGGGCTAAAATCTGAGCATAATTTCTGTGAATGCAGTCAAGCTTTAAAGGAATGAGAATGATTGATCTGGGAAAGAAGACGTGAGAAAAATGTGAAACTACAGAAATGTCTCGTTATTAAAATAGGTTTTCCTGTATTGTAGCAACAAAGCAATATTTTGAAACATTTAAATCATGTGATATCTGTGCAAATGACATTGTATCATATGGAAAGGTGTGAACTTTCAGTATTAAGTCCTCTTTGAGACGTGAGCACCATCCAGCCCAGCCAGAGAAGACAGTACAAGCTGGGGAGAGACTGTAAAGGATTGTTTCGCCTCCAGTGTCTTCCCAGATTCTGACATTCTTCAGCTTACCCATTTCCTGAGCCAGGTGTTGCTTCCCTATCTGTGTTTAATAGCCCTTGGTAGACCTTTCTTCTAGGAATATATCTTTATTCTTTTATTATTATTACTGTTATTATTGTTATTATTTTGTTGAGTTTGTTTGTTGTTTTTTTTAAACTTAGTTGCACCTTTGTCATTCAGAGTATTCTGTTGCAAGGACCTATGTGTTTCCCAGCACGGAATTTCTTCCAGCATTTTGTTGCCTAATCAGCATTATAGAGTCTCCTCGAGGTCAAATTTCTTACCTGCTTACGTTAGTATTTCCTGGAAAATGTGCTACTTCACTGTTAGCCCTGAGATGTCTCAGCACAGATGCTGTGCAGCCCTACTCAGTGTCTTGTTTCGCTATGAAAACTAGTCATTTTATTCCTGTCCTTAGCTTCCTATCCTTTATCAGCCCCTTCTCTACTGTTTTTTTTTTTTTTTTCCCATGAGAACTTAGGAATGGAGGACTGCCTTTATCCCGTCTTAGTGACTGAATCAAAGACCCGTTGCAAGTTGGAGAGGCACATCTCTGCTAATGTTGATCCTTCCCTTCACTGGTTGTGTTCTTCATTATAGTGTTCTCTAATACTGGCTGGTTCTGGCAATCTTGTGTTCATTTTATCTATTTTTTTCTCAAGCATCTTTGACTGTCATTTCAGTTTGAGACTGTTTTGGTGGTGTGTTTAGACTCCTAGAGGGCCCTTTTTTCTGTATGTGAAAGCATCCCAAATCTCCTAATGTATCTTTCGTGACATGATTCTGAGCAATCTGTAGCGCATATCACGCTCAGTGGTGAGCAGGGCTTGCTCCCAATCCAGGACACAATGAGTCTTAGCGTTATAATGTGCTTGGCTGGACAGCAGGGCTTTTAACATTAACAGGGTGGTGTATTAGAGAGGTGATGATCTGCAGTGTTATACAATGATTTCCTCTGTATCACAGAATCTTAGTGGTCGGAAGGGATCTTTGAGATCATCGAGTCCAACCACATTAAAAAAAAACAAAAACAAAAAAAAACAAACCCACACAAACAAACAAACAACAACCCCCCCCCACACACACACAAAAAAACTACCCACCAACTAAACCCCACGCCCACAACCCCACGCACAACACCCACCACAAACCAATAATCTTGGCCACTAGAGCATGCCCTGAAGAGCCACGTCTACACGTTTCTTAAATACCTCC
>JAOTQQ010000023.1:52034174-52067391 GCA_026546715.1 Gallinago undulata
GGGAGTTGGACTAGATGATCTCTATGGTCCCTTCCAACTCCAAAAATTCAGTGAAAATTCAGTGAAATTCAGTGAAATATATATATATTTTTATTTTTTTTTCAGCGTGGTTGTATTTAGTTTGTATGATGCAATGTTGTCCTCAGGATGGAATGGTCAGTTTGACCTCTTTACAGACACCGAGCACGTGTGTGAGAGAATGTTTTACAAGCCACAAGAGGATTCTCGGGGGCTCTCAGCAGAGCAGAATAATTTTCCTTGGCTGGCTATGGTGAGGACTAGACTGCACCGCCAGCTGCAGCAGCGTGTGAAGAACAGACAGTCTTGTAAGCAGGAGAGGTCACCCTGGACTGGGCTCACTCACTGCTTTTCCATGTCATTTTATTTCATTTCCTTTTATGGAAACTTGAAAGGTATTTATTCAGGTCTCTGCTTCCTCTGTAGGCTTCATGACACACCTCAAGGTCCCATCTGCAACCTTCAGACCTCAGTAAGGAGCGTGGACCAGGGCTGTGCTGTAAGCAGGGTCTCCTGGTTTCACAGAATCCCACGAGGCAGGGCATGGAGAGACTGTGTCATATTTTTCATTTCGATTTTGAGAGAAGGAAAGGCCGTTCCCTTGGCTTCCCCATAGATTAATGGGTGATTAATAGAAAAATACTTGCAAGGCTTGTATGTATTTGAGTTATATCCCTCATTTAATATTGTTAGGGATACTAAGAATTGCTGTACATCTGTGGCAGAATCTGGTGTTTCTGTAATTGTCAGTTGAGACACCAAGGATCAAGTAATAGCGAATGCTTGCAAGCCCAAGATTTATTTCTTTTTTTTAAAAAAACGTAGGTGTTTAGAAAAACTTATACTGGACAAAAAAGTTATTATTTCTCCCAGTGCTCATAGGATTTTATATTAGGAGGAGAAAAAAAATTAAAACTCAAATATATGGTAAAGTCTTTTTGTATATGGTACAGTATTTGCAAAGAGTTAGACACTAAATTAAGTAAATTGTTTATTTTTCTACAGAAATTACGTTGAAGTTTGCTCTTTTATTGTGATAGCATTAAAATTCCCAAAGGAATTTTGTACCCTTTAAATGTTTTTAATCATGTGTCGACTTGTTCTTATGACATATATGAACATGTTATGGCAAATAAAACAGTTTGTTTCTTATTAACCTTAATGTGCCCTAATCTACTAGTAAGTCAATGAGTAGTCTGGCTCATTGACTTACTAGTAGATTAGGGCACATTGTGATTTTTATATGAAAGACAATTTTACAGAAGAGGGATTAGACATTACCAATTTACCATTTCAGCCAAAATTGTAACAATAGAAAAATATAGTACTATTACAAAGAAAGATGGTTTCTGTTCTTACTTGCAGCCCCTGGGCTGGTTCCCAGACATCCCTCTGCCCTGCTGGAGACAGAAGCCCAGCAGGACATGAGCAGTATGGATTGTAGCCAGGAGCTAAGGAATAAAATAAAATTCCTCCTCCTTTATTGTAGAGGTGTGTGATCAAAGCAGCTCTGTTTCTTTCTTTCTGTATCTTTCTTGGTTGTGTTTGAATAATTTTATTTTTTTTACAAGGTTTCTCCAGTGATTTAAATGAGCAAGGCTGTCATCTGTCACCTAGCAATTTTTTTGTCTCACATAAAAACCTTTCTGCCCTGAAAGATCTGTGTCCTGCTGGGAGAACATGCCTTTACTGGGAGATGCAGCATTAATGTTGCTTGGGCTAACAGAATAACACTGCCTAGAATAATGTGATTTCACCTTAGTTTTTCGTGCCCAGAAAAAACAGAAATGCCCCTAAGTCCTGCCAGCAACTGAGAAGCATTTTCCTTCAGCTGTATTTAAGTTTTGTACTGACTAGCACGCCTCAGGCTCAGCTTTTTTTCACCCTACCTCTTGCTGAAAAACTGTGATTTCACATCCCATGGAGCTACATAATTATCATCAAGTAAAATCTTCTCTGAGGGGATGGATGGTGGCTGATTTATTTTACAAATTACGAGTACATCAAAATAGGAGAGGGGAGCAGATGTAAAATGCTTTGGGATGCTCTGGGAGCTGTATAGAGGGTCACAGCAGTGGTGGTAAACAGAGGCTGGAAAGGGACAGTGCTTTTACCACAGAGAAAATGTGGTGCTTCTGATGTCGGGAATGTGAAATGTGTGTCGTTCTGTGGTGAAAAATTATAATTTCCTATGAAAGCATATCTGGCTTTTATCTTAAACCTTGAGGCAGGGGGGGGGTGATTTTTCTCTCATCCTTTTGCATTCCTTCCACAAATCAAATTTGAAGGCAATTACTACCCGTTACTGTCTCGTTTATTTCAGTGATCCTATAGCAGTTTACCCTAAAAAAGAATACTAAAAATCTTTTTTTTTTTTTGTCTAAATACAAGCTCTTCATTTGTTAAAGCTGCAGGATTTTTGATGTGAATTTACATTGCTTTTATTTTTTTGTATAGATGTTTCTCTGACCATATGAATCAAATATGGCTTTCAGAAGGACAAGAAGGTCCCTGTTACGCTTCTTATTTTACTTATTTATCTCAGGGAATATCTTTTGACTTGCTGTACTCATTGCTCTTGCAAAGAAAATATAAGTTTCTTTGTTGTGAGTTAATGTCCCTTCACCTTTCTATAGGAGCTCTTGGTTGGGTGATACTAATGGTTTTTAAATCTTACATAACAATACAAACACATAATCTTCTTCAACAAATACATAATCTCTTTCTGTCTTCTGATTAATTGATTAATCGAGTGTAAGCTGGGTTGGATATAATTTCAAGTATTGTCGAGACAGTATTTCTTTTTTTTCTTCTTTTTTTTAAAATCCAAGCAATTAAAGAATTTATTGCAGATTTCTGCAGGTTCTTATGAAAACTGAAAATACATATCCCTAAAAACATTTCTAGTAGTGTCTATAGTAAGAGAACAATAAGCATTTTAAGAACTGCCATTTTTAATTCATGTTAAAAAGAAACCAACTGATGATAGAAGGGACACACTGCCTGTGCCGGCCACCAGTAGATTTCTTCATAATATTCATAGCATTGAGGCTAGGGGGCTGGTTGGCTTCAGCCCAGAGCTTTGAATGTCAAAATACAGGTTTTGACCATAAATCTTCTGGTACATATTTAAGGCAAGTATGTATGAATACACTGTGGGGAGCAAGGGAGACGAGTTGTTTGTATCCCAATTGGCAAATTTTATGTTGTTTTCTTTGATTGTTCATCACAATCACATCGTAATCACAATGTGATTTACGTCCCAGCCCAGGATCTTCTGATGTGCGTATAAAATTGGATTTGCGTAAGTGTAAGACAAAGGAGAAAACAGGAATGTACTTTAAAAAGCTTACACACCCTAGTGTGACACTAATGAAGTTAGATATGAGGGCTGAAGTTCTGGGAAGAGCTTTTCTGCTCTGAGGTCTCAGAAGGGGATGCTGAGGCTGGTGGCCTGTACCCCACGCTGCCCCAGGAGAGCAGGGGATGGTCTCCACATCTCCCACGCTGCCGAGCACTTCCATCTTGCAGAGGACGTGTTGCCCACTCAAGTGTTCTTTGTCGTATTTTATTTACTTGAAGTATGGATTTGATGTCATTGGTTTTATATTGATGTGTATCAAGCCCTACTGCACTATAAAAGCACACCTCTTTAAATAAGAATGAAGGTTGGGTTTGCAAAGATGAGAATCTTGGCTTGTGTTATCTTGCACTTTTTTTTGCCATGTACTTCTCTTTGGAGTCAGTGGGTCTGCTTGCAGACTAAGGCTCCATTAGACTAGATAAGGATAGTGGAGTTCAATGCCACTTACAGGTGTGTTTGTTATCGCACTAGAGTAAAGCTAGAAATGGAATACAGTTCCTCAGGGTTCAGTAGCTATGCCTAGTCTTTAAAAAATGATAAATAGCTCCTAATTAGATGAACCATAAATCAGGAGAATGATAAATACTTCCCATTAAGCGCTTTACTCAGTGGAAACTTATACAGGAGGATCAGTTCTGAACATCTGAGGAGTGTACACAATTATAATAAAAAATTATGTATGTTTTTATATCAAGAGGAAGCTGTGCAAATTACAGCTTGCGTTTGTTCATTCCAGTCATTGAATAAAGCAGAAAAAAAAATATAAAAAAAATTTGTTGTCTCGATTTATTCTGGCTACTTCAGGCTTCCCCCAGGGTATATTTAGAAGAAACGAGAGTCTGAAAATAATCTCCTGAATATTTTAAATATAATTCAATATAAAAGTTGATTCATGTATCCCACTCTGAATCATGCAGTAATCTCAATATGCAGTAATCTCAATATAACAATTGTGTTATTTCATTTTTTAAAAAGTGTTTTTTACATTCCAGAATGAAATCACTCCTCCCTGCCCCTCCCCAGCAATCTTTCTCATGATATTTAGAATTAGATAAATTGACTGGTAGATGACTTTTAAGGTATTTGGTATAGCCTCAGCACAATTCTTTGACTCTTAGATGACTATGTAAAGTATGAGATTAAAAAAAAAAACAAAGCAAAACAGCTCTTCTTAATAGAGAAAGGAAAATGAACTATTCAACCTCTTTCTTTTCTTTTCTCCCTCACAGGACATTAATGTATGTATCCTTGAAAACTACCCTGAATGTTCCAATCCCAGGTTATTTTACATTATACCATATTTCTGTGGACAACATCCAAGATGCAGGTAAATATACGCAAGGTATCCCAATTTGTTCAGCCATAGCTGCTGCCAACATTTTGTCAGTGCTAATAGAGAGTCAATGGCTACTTGAAGTACAAGAGAAAAGCGTAAGTACGATGTAGTGCTGTTGGTGGTAACAGCATGAGTATCTTTTGGAGTAAGGAGGGTAATGCAAATGGAGTACTACTTTCTTAATTTAGCACTTGAATAATTAATCAAATCTGGATGTATTTTTCTTTTCTGGGTTGACAAAGTGACAATGGCAGTGACTGTATGTGCTTGTTACACTTTTGACCTGCACTGTAATTTTGTACTATGTGTTTTAGCTCTGCTCGGGTGCTTGTATCAGGACTATATCTGAGGAATTCCAGGTTTCTGTTACAGAATCACATGGGGTTGGAAGGGACCTCTGGAGATCATCTAATCCAACCCCACTGCCAAAGCAGGTCCACCTAGAGCAGGTTGCGTAGGAACTTGTCCAGGCGGGGTTTGAATGTCTCAGAGAAGAAGACTCTACCACCTCCCTGGACAGCCTGTTCCAGTGCTCTACCACCCTCAAAGTAAAGAAGTTCCTCCTCATGTTTAGGTGGAACTTCTTACATACAAGTTTGTGCCCATTTCCTCTTGTCCTATGCCTGGGCACCACTGAAAAAAGACCAGCCCTGTCCTCTTGACACCCATCCTTTAAATATTTATAGGCGTGGATCAGATCCCCTCTCAGTCTTCTCTTCTCCAGACTGAAAAGACCCAAATCCCTCAGCCTTTCCTCGTGAGAGAAATGTCCACATAAGAAATAGTTATGATTCTTAAAATGATGTGAACTGCAGCCTTCTGCTGCTATAATTGAGCTGGCTCATTTTTAATGTGTCCATTTGTGCCATTCTTATATTGCTGTATTATTGATTCTGCTTACTAAACTTCTATGCAGTAATATGTGAACAATTTTAAATACCTTCTTGTTTTCAGATAGTTTTGTATCGTTGGTCGCACATTCCAGCTTCAAGGTATTCTGTTCATATGTTACCACTTCTCCATAGTTGAACAACTGTATGTGTCCTCAAAAATTTCCGTCAAAAGCCATACTTTTTTTTGTGGCAGTAATAACAAGTGAAAATGTTTGTTTTTATATCTTGGTTTCTAAGTATCTTTGCTGTAAAATATTGCTTTAGTTTTTTGGCATAAGCAATGGTATGATTAAGAAACCAAACAGATTCATGACTTCATTCTCATTAGGCTTTTATTTATTTGTTTATTTTGGCCTCGTTTGCAAATGCTTATGTTTGCACACTTAACTTGTATATATGAGTAATCCCATTAACAACAGTGACATGCCTGTATGCTTTCACAACATATCTCTACGAGATTCCCAAGCAGTATATTGAAATACTGCTTTGTAGCTTATTATAGATCTGTCTCCTCTCATGCTCTTGCACTTCCTTCAGATGCTTCTTACTCTCATAAGGAGTAAGAAGGAGGAACGTAGTATGTATCAGGACACCCTGCTCTTCCAGAAAACGAACCAATGCAGAGAACCTGCTCCAGTTCTGCTCTAGTGGGAGTGTAAAGCAATGAGCTTTTCCATGTGTCATCAGAAGACCTTCTGACAAATGTTGGAAGTTCAATATTGCATATAAATTGCAATAGCCTAAAACACGCCATGCAGAGGTATGATCTACAGCCCCTCTCAGGTAACCTGTGTGACTCAGATGTTCATCACACCATCTCTGGACCCTTGAAAAAAGCTAATTTCCTTTAGTTTGGGACACTGGCATTATTATATCCCTTATCAATATGAATGCTGACTGCTGTTCCCAGGACATAAATTAATATGAGTTCATCCAAGGGACTTAGGATTCCTATGCTTGTCAAACCTAATTGTGCTTCTATGAAACTATGAGAGAAGTGATAAGATGTACTGGTGCCCTGCCAGCTTCTCCCAGTGGGGAAAAAGATAGAATAACCCTAAAGTGATCTTCAAAACCAGTAGCAGTCAGAGCCAACAAATGCAAATCCTGTGGCAGAGCTGCAGGGCAATCAGGGGTTAATGGCAGGGAAGGAGAAGCTCCTGGAGACTTTGGTTGAAATTAAAATGAAGGACAGGGTGGGAAATGGGGCTGCTAGCCTCCTGCAGTTCTTTGTAGCAGTTCTCCTGGTGTGTTTCAGGAGAAGACCCTACCACCCTTTAGGGGTTCCCATCATCACCCAGGGACGTTGTTCCTTCCAGGAGATGGGCCATGATTCTGAGTCAAAATAATGAAATATTCAGAAGTGTGAGCTTTTAAAGGACTTGGCAAAAGATGTTTACGGAACTGAATACTTCCACACAGTGATTAACCTCCTTTTAATGTGATCATGTTTTAACAGGCCAAATCCAGTCTAGATGTTGTGCAGGAAAGCTCAGTAAACCGCTCAGGTTTGATGTTGCTTGTTGTTTGGGGTTTTTTTAAAGGTTATGTTGGAAGTACAGCACTGAATGTTTTTTGATTCAGTTGTGTTCTTGGCTTGAATTTCTGAAGTAAATGCATATTTAAACTCTTTTTTTTTTTTTTTCCTCTCCTCACTCTCCCTCCTTTATTTCATACAGGGAGCCTGGTGAATGGGCCCTTGAAAGAGCAAAGCTGAACGTTAATGAAAATTTTCTGCTTGTGGGCATTCTGGAGGAGTTGGAGGATGTGCTGCTTTTATTAGAAAGATTCTTACCTCATTATTTCAAGGATGTGCTTAGCATCTACAAAAACCCAGGTAACTTTTTCCATTAAAAAGCTAAGCTTATAGAAACTTTGGCAAAACCTGCATGGCTGCTGAAAGGTAAGTGTATGTGTCTCATTGAGTCAATGAAGAGATTTATCTCCCTTTTAGGGAGCAGATTTGATTGATGGCTTAGGAGTACATATTCTGCTTTTATTCTTAAAGTTACTGTGTGGTTTCATTCCTAGGCAAGCACTTGGTGCTCCAGTGATCATGCCACATGTCAGAAAGCTTCCTGTTTACCACTGGTGTGGCTTTTTCTTCTTTTAGTTCTGTCACACTCAGATCTCAAATAATATTATCAAAACACTCTCAAAATGGTGTCAGCAATATCTACATTTGAGAAAAATGGTTTGGGAAGCTGTACACTTTAGGGATTCTCCAGTACCAGGGTATTTATTTTCCCTCAATTTTGACTGCTGCTGTGATGTTAACCAATTATGATGAAATGAACCTGGGTTTAGGTAAAGTACAAAAAAGAACACATATTTCTAGCACTTCAAGTACAAAGCATACTCAAGAAAAAGACTTAGGTCAACTTGAGTAGAGAAGTTAAAACAGAATCTTAAAGCCATAATTTGCAGCCTCCAGTCACTGTGAAAGGGTTGTCTTTTCTCTCTGCCAGTCCATCCCTCCCAATGCTTATTTATTGCTAACTTCTTTAGAAGACAGTCTTGTGTCCTATGCCTAAACCAAGAAATACGATGCTGCTGTGGGGCTGTGCATGTCATTCCAGCAGAACAGATTTGCCTGCTTACGTTTGGCTGGGCCATCAGCGTCAAATAAAGCAGCGAGGGGTAAAACTTCTTTCCTTGCTTGGTGACTCGGTTGCATGCATGTCAGTGGGAAATGCCCACAGCCACTGAAATGTGTGTTTCGTACCAAGTTGTATATTAAAAACACATGGATCAAAGATTGACTTCTGTTTGCAGTGCGTGCAGCTGATGGCTGGCTTTTGACTGGGAGTAGCTATCACAGTAATCGGTCACTCTGGAGAAAGTACGGGTTTCTGTCCATAACCAGGAATTACAGGCAACTGTCCACCAATCCCTGCTTCCAGGATGTGTCTTTGAAAATCTTGTATTTAGCAATGATACAGATATTACAGGGAAAGTGCGGTATTCCCTTCTGAACATTATTTCAGTGGGTCATTATCTGCTTTCAATAAGGCAGTTATGGCAGCTATTTAGAAGATGAGTGTTACTTTGTTGTGGTGCTATTTCCAGCCATAGAGCTATTTTCCTCAATAGCAGACATAAAGAGAGCATGGTATGGTATTGACATGAGATCAGTGCCTAGTCTTGGATCAGTTATTTCTCTTTTCTTTGTAAATTAAAAAAGACCTATGTTTGTACAACATGGAAATCTTCTTAAAGGTTTGCACAACTCAGTCTCTGAGGTTTTTCCATGGGGATGTTAGACAAGAGGTAGGCAGAGGATCAATAGAAGGATGCTCTCTTTGCAATAAGCAAACTTTTATTTGGGAATCTATAGGATTTCCTCAGCTGTTCTGTGCACCACAGGTTTTTACTTCTCTTACAATGGGGAAAGCTAACAAACAGCACATAGGGGTGCCCTTCATCAGGGTGCCCTAGAAATCCTGAGGTGTGAAATGAGCAATATCTCAGATTTGTTAAGTGCTGGATAATCTGTCTCTTTTCTGTGTATATTCCAGTATCTGGGGGAGATTTAATCCCCCATTTTAGGACAGTGATTTCTTTTTCATCCTTACAGTCCAGTGTTGTGTTAGGTCTGAAGATTCATCCCTTTACTTCAGTATTCCCTGTGCAGATTAAAGTTTTTTTTGTTTCCCATTTGCTTATTGACAAGGAAGAATAGAAAGGGAACAGTTTCCTTGGGTTAACTCTCTTCTTCCTCTTTCCATACATGCATATGTTTGGGTTTTTTTTCCAATCATAATTATTTTCGGGTTATTTCTGAGTTGGTTCTAATAATTACAAAAAACTCATCAGAATCAGCTAGAAAAAAACCCAACATATTCAAGTACTGTGTAAGAAATCCTACATCGTTCTCCTCTGGGCACCTTAGACTTGATCTGCAACTCCCTCTGCTGTTGCATCACAAAGTGCTGGGAAGAAGAATTCTGCCCAGCTGTGTGGTGATCCCACAAAGCAGCAGATACTTTGGGCCAAAACTGACCTCCTGTTGCAAATAAGACTTGCAGATTAAATCTATACGATTCCTAATTTTGCCTGCTGACCTTCTGCTCCACCTGAGATATTCTTGTGGCAGTTTTTCCTCTTTTTGTATAAAGAAAGTAAAGCTTTTCCAGAACTGACCTTGTATCAGTTGAACATACTGAGATGAAAAAACACATTTACATCAGAGAGCAGAGAAATGTAAGCACAGGTGTGTGTTTATATGTGTAATGACACAGATAATGGGAATATTACTTGAGTGCTTTTGTTGGGGATCCTAATTGTTTTACATAAGCTGGCAGAAGGTAACTGTAAAGAAAGGTAAAATATAAAAAAAAATAAAAGAATGAAATGAAGTTGATTTTTCAGACATCATCACTAACAGTTGGTTATTGAGATTTTTAATATATTTTGCTTGCCAGCTGCTGTGTATTTTTTCTGTGCTGGCTTTTTATTTTCTTTTTGATGGTGGCACATTGAGGTGCACAGCAATTTTTCTCAAATTTTTTGAGTTTAAAAAAGTTGGCAATTCTGCATGACAGGAAATTTTAGTGTCAGAGGACACTAGGAGGATAATTCTCTTCATTGCCTTATTAAAAATGTTGCCTTCAGCTAATCCATATGCCAGATATTTTTTTTTATTTGTGTGTTGTATAACAACGGGCAGTAAAATGTGAAAGCTTGTTGTGGTGCTGAAGTTTTCATTGGAACAATCTGGTTTTATCTTTTAGAATACTTTAGAGTTGTGGGCTTCCTGTTTTTCTCCTTTACCACTCTCTCCTTGAAATTAAGTGTTTTCTTAATGTTGATACCAAGTCAAGAATTACGAAAGGACTCTCTTTTTGCTGCCTGTCTTGTCCAAAATGATAGACTCTGGGGTAGGACAGATTGTTGAATAGATAAATGGATCAATAGATGGGTAGAATAAATAAATAAATACTGTGTTTACTAGATTTCTTTGCTAACACAGTAAATTCTGTCTTTCTTTTTTCCCGAACATGGAAGCAGATAGAGTCCAATTGCAAAGCCCTGGATTATATCTACTTCAAATTGTAGAAGTATTCCTTAACTCTTTGAAAGGCCTGAAATAGTTACTGCATAAATTCACATGTAAAATCTCTCCTCACTCTCAGGAGCACAGCTGAAGGAAAAATAATTGGTTGGTGCTGTTCATTTTTGCTGGCTGTGACTCGCTTCCGTAGCCTGGCTGGTAGCCAGAAAGCGGAAAATACAGAGTTTCTTTTGAATTGGGCACGTGTGGGTTTCATATCTTTGTTGGTTTTAAGAGGCAGAAAATACACACTCTACACAGCAAAACAGACTTTTCTTCTGCCTTGTCAACTTCTGTGGCATGGGGTAAAAGTTAACAGCATCTAATTTAAAAGAATAAGCAATAAAATGTTTTTTATCACCTCAGAAATAGCCCATATCCTCTCACCTTCTGCAGGAGTTCATAAATTTTCTTTGGCACCAGAAGCCCTATAAAAACACTTCTTCCCAATACCAGAAAAAAAATATCTTTGTTTCTTGAAAGTTACATTTTGCATGGAGAATGTGTAGATCTTTCTCTAATGTAAGAAGACTGACTTAAACGTTTGAAACAGTGAATTTTATTGAGTGCGATGAAATCACTCACCCTGTCAGCTGGAAGAAAATACATTGTTCAGGTAAACTGTAAAATGTGCTTTTTTTGAAAATGCAATACAAATGTGAGTCTCCTTAAGAATCACATTTTCAGGGAATGTTCTTAACTAGCAGTAGTATTATCCAGGGTGATGTAAACTTGCTGATTTTCTAAATCCATCATGTTCATGAATACTGGTGACACAGTCTTGACGTTTTGTATTTATGAGCTTCTCCTTCTCTTTAAACCCAGTATGAAGTGAGATGTTGCCATTTATCATTATTGCAGGGCTGAGGTTTTGTTAGGCAGATGGTGAAGCCGTCTTTGATAGAGATGGGAAGAGGGTATGAAACCTTTGCACCATGCTGAAGATTGCTCCTGTGCAAGGGCAGCACTGAAGGTAGGGCATGCTTTCAGGTGATTCCTCTGCTGGAAGTGGAAAACAGTTTTTTCCCATTCCTTGTCAAAATTAAACTCTTTGCAAGTGGAGAAGTCTGAGAGAAGCTTTTCTTTCTTTCCTGACCCCCCATCCAGGCCATCACTTTTTTAGCAGTGCTCCCTGTTGTCTGACTGATACCGTTAGTACTAAATTCTTATGGCAGCCTTTCCCCAACCCAGTTTTTGGGCTGCTCTGGCAAGCTGTGGATGCTCTGTGATGGGAAGTGTTCAGGAACTGAGTCATTGCTGGAAAAGTTGCTATGATATGAAGAAAGCAAAGGGAAGGTAGGAAGATCCCACTGTTCTTTTTTCCCCTCTGTGAAACTAGAATAGATATCTTTGGAGGCACAACCTCCAAGAGCAAACACTCTGGGTAAGAAATGTTGAAAGAAGTTGGACAGGACAGAATGTTGGTGGAAGGAGACAGTACTTTTTGTGCAGTGTCCTTAAATAGTGATCGTCTTGTATTCTGCCTTTGTCCAGCACAAAATGAAGGAAAGGAAAAAATTAAGACAAGTAATCTGCAGCTTCCAATAGTCTGCCTGCTTCCCATAAGATGTACTTTCTGGAGGGGGCTGTGACTGGTTTGTGGAAAGGGAATATATTGACTCATCTCTTGTGCACAAATGTACAACCTTTCTCTCTCCTACAAGCATCTGCACTCTTGATGTGAGAATAAAAGCAGCTTGGATTAGATTCAATTTAAATGCTGAGGGTTTTTTTTGCATCACTTCTTTACATCTGCTACTTTCTTAAAACAATTTGGGAAAACTTTGAACACATTCAAATGTTCACAAACTTTGGAGACTCCAAAACATGCTGTCTTTTCCTTTGCCTCACACTCTAAAACAGCTTTGTGCTTTCCCTAAATAACACTCTCAAGAGGAATCATTGTGTATCAAAGTTTTCTACAGAAGAGGAAAATTCTAAATTTCTTGTGGAGGTAAAACATGAGGTTGGGCTTGGGAAGTAACTAAACTGCATAATGCTTTCCATGGCACGTTCCCATCCAGTATGTGAGCGAGCTGTATGTGCAACTTGAAAATTTGTCCAGAAGGTGGTGTAATCTCCCTGCTTTTTCAGGATTTCCAGAGGACTTGAACATCGTGCCAGTGGTAATAGCATATGTGAATTTACATTCTGCCTGGGTGGCGTTTTCTTCTTTATCACCCAACATCCTGTTCTGAAAATAGAAAATAAAAATAGGAAATGTGAACAAACCATGCCTTTCTTCTCCCTCTGAAGTTCCAAAATTACCCAGAAGAACGCACTGAAACAATGTGTATGCTAAAATAGGCAGCTTAAGCTCTAGGAAGAGTGTTTGTTTGTGTTTTTGTTTCTTGTAAAACAAATTCCCAGTTCTTTGTGTGCAAGAAAGGCAGGGAATGAGGAAGAGGCACAGCGCATATCCCTGAGGACATTTGTTCCCAATTAGGTTGAAAGGATCTAGGACATTCTGCACAACTAATGTGCTCCTTGGTTTGTTTTATAAAGCTAAAGGTAGTGTCAAAAGCTGTAGATATATTATTTAGCTCTTAAGCTATGCAAATACAAGGTTTGGAGAGCAGGGACAAAACCGGACTGCCTGATCTGGGATGCCTCTAAGTTAGTGGATGCAGCAATCAGTGATAAGCACAATCAGTGGAATTATCCTTTTTTTTAATTTTTTTTTTCAGTTGTGTAAAAAGAAAATATGTTGTTTTCTGTCTTTCAGAGTTTTCAAATCCCATTGTGACTAAACTAAGCAGTTTTAAGAATGGGAGCTCTTGGAAGGGTTTGAGCACTTTCTGGGCTTTCTCATGACTCTTTTTCAAAAGATCCAGTCGGTCTTCGGAAGGTTTGTCTCAGAAGCTGAACTTATCTGTGGCAAGTTCTGCAGCAAAGGTTGACAGCTCATACCAGCTGCAGATCATGTTCCGCTGGGGAAGGTGAAGCCACCCCAGACTACGTGTGTGTTGCATGAAGTGGTACCAAAAGGTTTGTCCAAGATCATGTCAATCTTAGAGGTAAAATTCAAGCAACAGTAAAGGTGCAGCAAGAGAGTTTGGCTTGGCTTTCCAAGCCCACATGGAGCTTGTAGATACCTCGGCTCAAGTCTGCTGTATTTACTGTTCCCTGCTAGAATGTACTTGTTAGATGGGAGTTAGCACGTAGTGCCTGGTTACACAGCAGAGCATTTGCCTGTAAATGTACCTTGTAGCCCAAAATGAATGGCACATTTTGAGAGACAAATTGAGGTAGCTGACAGCCTGATGTGGCAATGATACTCACTCCAGGTGAATCTGCTCCCTGAGCTTACGGTGCAGTGAAATGCAATTTACAGGTCCATCTGCCAAACATGCTACTATCGTTCAGCTTCCTCCCAGAATCAAGATGAGTAGCTGACTTCTTAAGTACAGCAGCACCCACAATAATCACTAACTCAGGTGATAAATTGATGTATTTCGTATCAGCAAGTTGGGATGGTGAGCATGGTTCATGAACTGGAGGGATGAGGAGAGACAGTGTTGGTCCACAGAGCCCCTGCTCGGCGCTTCTGGCATTCGAGGAGGTTGGCCGCCTTCCAGGTCTCACCACTGAATATGGCAAAGAAGGATATGGTTTCTCTGCTTGCCAGTCACAATGCAGATCTTTAAATCCTTATTTTAGGCTTGGACTTTCATGGGAGTTGAATTTGTAAAGGCTCCACTCAGAATGAGTTGTAGTGGAAGGAAGTCTGTGATCCCTTAAATCATTCTGCGAGAAGCCTAAATGAAGTGTTTTTCTTCTACTAAAGTTTCTTTTCAGCTGACAGACTGGCTCTGACAACCTACAATGCATTATAGAGATAGGCTAAATATTTTTTCATAGAATTACTGTATCTTTCCTTTCTTTGTGCTATACTGCACATATATACAGAGCTTTTGATCTGCAGTCTGATTTTTCCTGTTCCTCTCCACCACTTTTTTCATATTGCTCTTTCCCATCAACTAGCAAGGTCTTTACCTGAAGCCAAGCACACTTTATTTTTTTGCATGCTCTTGTCTGAGCCTCTCCGTCATGAGCAGTTTCTTGACTCTAAATTTTCTGTATAATGCATTATGTACCTGCACAGGCCACTTTCAGCATCAACTTGATCTTTTAGTGCAATTACAAAAGATTTCAGCCTCCAGCTTTTGTATTTCATCCCACATCTTCATGATGCTTGCATTGTTTCAATTTCCTTTCATCAGATCTGTTGATGGCCTGTCTGGTTTTGGACTAAACCCACGCAGATGTAATTTCATACTTTGTTGCAGTAAAAACAAAATCCCAAGGGGCCAGTCAGCCAAACCCTTGCATCCCACATATCAAGTATTCTTGTGTATTTTTTGTGTGTGTCAGGAGATCATTTTGAAGGGCTGGTGCTGGTATCTTTCGAGCAACTGTCATGTTTATCTAATGAGCATATCAGTCACTAAGGATGTTACGGTTCGTAACTGTGCTCCTGCTGTTCATCTGAGTTTAATTCCCTGATGCATCTTTTGAATGTTTCCTGTTCCGAGTATAACAGAATGAAAAACCCATGGACAAGCAGCTTCGTTAAAGCTCTGGCTCAGAGGGAAAGCTGCATTCGGATACAGCATTAGCTTTATCTCATAAATAATCCAGGGTCACTGGTGACAAAACACCACAAACTTTTTAATGACTGACAATTAAAGCTTGCAACAACAGTTCATTCCTTCTTGACTAACTTCCTAAATAAAATCATAATGCTATTTTAATCAGTAACATTCCAGCTAAAGCTCTGTTACTGCTTCTGCTTTAACAATAGCATTTGAATTAAAAGTATAGCAGTAACAGGTTATGCAAATTGCTTCTCTGCCAACTTTGACCTTTGATTCAGGCAATAGAAGGCGTAGAGGAGGCGGATAGCCATTAAAGCCCAGTTAATAGACTACTTCTTTTCCCAGCTGCAGCCCCAGAACATTTGCACCAGTCTTCATTTAACCTACGTGGAAACAAGCAAGTTGCACAAGGTGGCTGGGGCTGGAATTTGAAAAACTTTTGCTAATAATTGGACCAAAACAACTAAGAATTTAGCTGTTATCATTGTGTCCTATGGTACATTTTCAGGGTCAATGTTTTGGGAGAATCATCTTTTAACTGATCATATTTGGCATTGAAGACACAGGAACACTATGGAGCAGATCTCAGAGCTGAATATTCACTTTGCTTTTAGGAGCATAGTAATATTTTGTCTTCAAGAAAGGCTACTGTATTTTTCCCTTGGACAAGTCCTGCCCAGTGATAGAATAGGCTACAGGTTAAATTGATTATTTTTATCCCTGAGACATCTTGCAAGAGCAATGTAAGTACTGTGAGACAGTATCTTTGATGGCTCAGAAATGTTTTGAAAAGAATTACAGGTAAAATAACTACAGAAAAGAAACTAATTTAAAAAAAATTTTTACCTGTAGTTTTTGTACAGTACAGACGAGCAGCCATTCCTAAGGAATTACTTGGGTTTTCACATAAACATTGCAATTTGAAATCTAGTTTTTACAGTGATACAAATGAGCTGCTATAATAATTAAAATCCTGTAATAATTAAAATGAGGAAAACATGAAAGAGCATAAATTCCAACAAGTTAGGTGTGAAATTATAGCAAGGCACTTTCTGGCACGCAGCTTGCTAAAGGCATTAAAGCTAATACTAAAAGGTGTTTTTTTTTCAACCACATCAGAACTAGGTGGCCCACCAGAGAGCTGGGGAGAGGGAGATGGTGGTGGGGAGCTGGGAGAGGTGGCATGGAGGCACTCGCAGGGAAGAGACATCCCCGGTGTACATCTGTAAATAGACCGGTTACTCCCAGAGGACACAGTGTATTGTGTTCCAAGTCATCTTAAGACCGCTGATATTATTATTAGAAAAGAAGGGAAGAATTAGTAGAATAAATTTCAGCAAAGTTCAAGAGTTGCTCCTTGATTACAAAGTTATAGGAATTAAAACAAAGGCAATATATTAGCAGTGTAGCTCTCAGCTGCTACGCAGGAGTCCTTTCAGTAGTCTTCCAGCCGTCATTCCTGAGGGGATGACCTGCTTCCATGAGCACAGCTTCACACTGTGCCTGAGCTCTGCAGAGCCCCCTTGCTCTACCTGCCCCGGAGGCAGTTTGTGGTGCTGGAGGGCTGACCCCTGGCTCTTCCAAGAGTAAGTCTTTCTTGGAGTTTATGCTCCCTACTTCTTTTCCCAGTTGGAATTTCCCAACCTTTTTATCTGTCCCTCATGAAAACTTGCTCTCCAAGAAGCTATAGCAAGAGAAGAGGTTTTTACTAAATATGGCTAGAAGATGCCTTTATTCTTCTTTTTTTCTGTTCTTGGAGTGGAATCACAAATTTTACAAATGTAGTAAGAAAGAGTGTCCTCCCCTCTGCTGCTCTCTAGGCTCATCTTCCTTGTCTCCTCCCTTTCTTCCAAATTGCATTCCCATTGTGTTCTTTAATTAGTGTTTTTACAGTTCAGCTGCTTTTTCTGTCTCCAACATTTGCACTATTGTTACTGCATTTTATAAGTCCTGTCTTCTGAGTTGTACTGTTTGGACTCAATTTGAATAACTTTTCAGTTACTTGTAGATGCCATCTGTAATACAGATAACAGATTTGGTGTTAGGGTGTGGTGTTTTTTTCTCCTCGGCCGTCTTGCCTTCTTGGCAGTGTCAGGAGTGCTGCTGCCAGAACTAGTATTCACCAAGGATCTTTTAGAAACTGAAATTGTGAACCCTTCAATCAGCAGCTATTTTGGAAGAGCAGATGGTAGTTAACATGACCCCAGACTTCTAAAGAGCTGCAATGGTCACCTGGACAGCAACAGATGAAAGAATCCAATTTATGTACTGGTAGGAACTGTAATAAAGAATGGGATTAATAGGCACTTGGGAAAAGTCAGTATGGCATTTGTAGAGCCTCACAAATCAACTAGTTCCTTGGAGTCAGCAAGCACAGGGATATGAGATGCTATGGGTGTGATTTTCAGCAGGATCTCTGTCCAAAGACTCTTAAAGAAAGTTGTCAGGATATGAGAGAGAATGTAGGATGAAATTGGTTAAAGAGCTACGCATTAATTGTTTGGTAGTCTCCCCGCCTGTGCTCCAGCCTGGGATAATTCTTCTTTTTAAAAGATGAGGCTGAGGTGGGAGAGGTCACTGCCAATATGAAATTGCCAGGAAGCAACAAGGACAATGCTGAAATGTTTTAGTAACTGCAACAAAGCAATGCATTAAAATGCAGCTTCTGTGCACTCAGGGCTGCAGTCTGCTGATGCTCTGGGTCCTGGTCTGTGTCTAGGTTGGTAGGAAAGTGCACAGATGGTCAGATGGGTGGGTATTTTTTTACGCACAGGAAAGCAGATCACCCTAGCCACTGGGCAGCAGCATTTCTATGGCAAAGACATTTTTATGTGACGCTCGATGAAGCCGTGGCTCAGTTTTTCCAGATGGCAGAAAATGATGACGCGGGACAGAAAGGCTAAATCCTGGCTAAATCTCAAGAGCAGCTGAAGGAAAGACATTCACATTTGAGGTGCTGCCCTAGCTGCAAAGCAGGGAGTTCGTACAGCCATGGTTCTGATCTACATTTAGATTGTAGGTAATTCAGGAGCATCAGTACGTACCTGCTTTTGCTCCGATTTATCCTTTCTCATTCAAGTCCATGTTCCAGGAAGCCCACGGTGGCAAGGATGATAGTGAAGCCAAACAAAGGTAGTTTTTCTGTAGAAACACCAGGCCTCATTTGCCAGCTAGACTTATCAGAAGAAGAAAGAAGCTGTGAGTTGGTCTTTGGTTTTGTAGCAGTGAGCAGCAGTTGTTTTGGTAGCAGTAGCAGCAGCTCATATAACAAATGTTTCATGATGAATGCAAACAAAAGCCAGCCCTGAAATTCCAGCTCCACTATGTACGCATAAGATATAAAACCAGTTCAAAATAACATAACTACTCAAGGGATTTTTCCCGCCCCGCCTCTAAATAAATTCCATATGAGCATTAGTGTTTGGTCTGCTTGGTTCTCCAGGGCTTACCCAGAAAACATTTTTATTGTACAGGCTGAGGGCAAAAAGTGAGCATAAAAACAGACCAAGAAAAAAATATTTTTAAAAGAAGTGCACGTGCAAAGAGGTGTGTGGTTTGGGGAATGGTTTTGAGAATACCAAACATGCTTAGTGGATTGAAATTACTGCTGATGTTTGTGAGTTGGCTGAATTCACTTGCCTCCAAAATAGGTCTTGGAGGAATTCTTCATGCACCTCCATGCAGTTTGGTTTCTGAAGATGACTTGTGGTTTTAAAGGCATCTTCATGTTAGAAGAGTGTTATGCCCTCTAGCATGAATGTCTCCCCAGATAGCTAGTGGGAGGACTTCTGGGGAATGCAAGTTGCTGATGAGTGCATACTCAGGGGAAATGAGGGTATTGAAGGGAAAGAAAAAAATAATTGGAGATTCAGGAGAAATAGAAGAGCTATCCAGGGGGCAGTGCCTTAAATTGTCATCTTCCTCCAATTTCTCAATTTAAAACAACAAGCATTTACCCATCCCTCCCTGCTTTGCTGCTTGCTGGAAATCTGGAGCAGCATCTGTTGCCTGCCCACGCAAGCGCTCCCACTCTGTTCTCAGGCCCTGAAATACTCTCTCCCCACAATCCATTTGCTTTCCCTGTGGCTTTCTTCGACTCCTCTGGTCTGGCTTTCCTGTGACTCTGGGATTAATCGGCTCTGTGTTTCCACCACAGGGAGAAAACTTATTTCTTCTGTTCTGCCAGATCAACTATAAAACAGTATACCCTGTTCCTGTGCCTTTTGCAGTATGATTACATCTAATACTTTTTTCTGTAGTGAAAATCTTAAAAAGAGTAATTGTAGTGGGCTGTCTTCTCCCATAGTGTTTCTTTCAGTTGAGTTTTGGAGGGTCTGTGAAGCTGTGTTGCTGTGTGGTGTATTGCTGTTCTTAGGGTACCTGTGTACCTGTAAGTCATTATGAGTATTACATTTTGGGTATTACAGAGCATGCAAACACAGGGCTTAGAACCACATCTTGGTCTTTGCTCCTTCTGCTGTTTGACTGCTTTGATTCGTTTCCAAACAGTCGGCTAAATTATTTTTTCTCTTGCTTATTGTGGAGTAGAAGGGGCAAAAGGGGACAGATAAAGAGCACTGTTGGACCTAGCAAAACAAAGAGGAGAGAGGGGTTGAGGGATATTTCATTGTTTGCTTGTTTCTAGCCATAAAGAAGCTCAGCACAAGTTACTGGGAGAGCCCAGCGGCGGGTTGTGTTGGGTCGGTGCTGAGGGAAGCCATGGAGCCCCTGACGTTGCTGCAGTCGAGCGTGGGGTCCTTGTCTGCGCCCTTGGGATGTTAGCAAGATTGGAGGTTTACTGCTTGGGCAAGAACATGTGCTTTTTCTGTTACATAAAATGAGAGTGTGGGGTTAATGTGTGGCTGATATATACTATACATCTCCTAAAAGCTAGTGGAAATTGGACATGACAGGAATGAGAGCGTAGCCAAAGCAAATTTATTTTAAACGTTGAATGAAAATATCCACAGAAAACTCTATTTTAACCTAAATACCACTAAATATTTTTCTGGGCATTGAAGTCTTATTTTTATTTTCTAAGTTTTCTTCCACTCTCCAGTGTCCTTGTATGCGCTCTGCCAATTTCACAGTAGCCCTGACTGATCTTTGGAGGGTCTTCAGGCAGCTGACAAACCTGATTTACTTCACTAGGTATTGCCATTAAGTAATGTCAGTGAACGCTCTGCATGATCAGTGGGGAGAGGTGAATGGCTGTTTGTCTCTCTAGGGGTTTGTTTGATGCCCTCATGCTGTGTTACTGGTATGCAGTTGGGTAGAGATGGATGTTGTCAAGGAGTACACAATGGTATTTGTAGGAGCAAGGATGAAGTATGCATATAAAAACAGAATTTACGTCATGCCTTCTTAATGCTCTCCTTCTCTGTCCAGTAGGTAGATCTGTGCATCGTTGAGTGCAATTTGAACTAAGCTTTTGGTGGAATTGTTTGAGGGTTTTTTTGTGGGGTTGGTTTGGGTTTTTTAGCACCCTCAACAGTATCTTTTCCTGCAGTGTTTCCAGGAGCCATCATTATGACCTAGTTCCTTGTGGGGCAAAGAAACATGGCAGAAGCCCAGGGCTTCCTTGCCAAGAGCAAAGGAGATGAATGAAGATCTATTCTAGGAGAATTAGGAGCCTATTAAAGCGCTCAAGAAGCTCCTGCATGGTGACCAAAGCAGCTGCTAGAAGAGTGCTTAGAGTGAATGAACTGCAGAAGACAGGGAACCTTGGATAGTAAAACTATGAAGGGATCTTCAAGAGGGTGAAGCATGGCAGGACGAGCTGGGATAAGGGCTGACAGTCAAACAAACCTGCTCAACCTTGGCAGTGAGGTGATTTCACCAGTTGCTTCCTCCATGTTCTCTCCAAGGCTTTTTGGATGCAGTACATGGGAGATGCATCTCAGGTCTTGCAATGTCCACAGCTTATGTTTCAGGGTTTGAGAAGTCCTTAACCTGTTTTCTTGCACTGAATCCTGGTTCACAGGGACTAGTTTTTGTCCAGTTTCACCATAAAGGTATCAGCTAATAATGCTTTCCATGTCTTCCTTAGGGTTTTTATTTCAGGATTTGTGAGTCTTTCAGGGGTGGGGGGTTCCCCTTTAGATTCTTGTTATATTCATTCCCACTCTACATTCAGCTCGGGAAGTGGTAAATTCAGTGGTAAATGTTGAATGCCTGTGATGGCAATTAAAAGGCGTTAGGGACAGGGTATAATCTGGATGCCAAATAGCACCTTGAAGAGCTTTTCCTGGGTTTGAGTACTTAGTTTAACCTGTGATTTTGTGTGTTAAAGCAATTGATTTCCTTTAATGATCAGGTGAGATGCTTAGCATGAAGGATGTATACCCTTTTTAAGGACAATGAAACAGATTTCTGCTGTTGTTAGATCCCGGTCTGTTGGGTTCTCACCTTTGTTAAGATTATTTTGGTTAGTTTGCAAATGGCAAATTGTTCTTTCCAGTCAGTAGGGTGAAAAAGGAGTGAGATGAATGCTATTGGTGTCCAAGCCCTTGAGAGAAAGACATTATCCTAGTAAGCATGTATATGTACACACGTCCTGGTACAAAAAGAATAGCTCCAATGGGAATGCAAACCCTTTAATAATTAACTGTTTTCAGCTCTTAGTAGCTGAAAATAACAAGAACAAATTCTACGTTGTTCAACTTTTGCCTGTTTGGTGCAGCTATGCCAATGCAGGTTCCTGACAGCAAGAAACCTCAGTCTGTCTTTAGCTTACCAAAAATGTCAGTCCAGTTCATCTAGATCTCTTGCTAGCAGAACAGTGGTGAAGTTGCAAAGCATATTTGTCAGTATATTGAATTTCAGCATTTACTTGGCACTGTCTTCTGCTGCTGGTGGAATATGGCACATGGTCCCTGGTAGGCAACAGTACTTTGTGCAGTTGCAGAACACATTATTTAGCCTGTTTTAAGGGCAGACTTACCATTTAGCCAAAGGTTCTGCTTTGAATTGCTGAAAATTGTTTTCCTTGGTGCATGTTTTTGCAAGCTCCTTGTAGAAATCAATGGTTTGAGTTCCTGCTTAATTCAGCTATTCAATTCACAGGCTGCTTCTGTTATCCTTCCAGACCACATCTTGGTGTACATCCCACTTGTTCAACAGGTTTTGTTTTAACAGAAATAAAGTTAGTCCATAGACACTTTGTATCTCATGTTCAAGAAGAGAAAAATTCCAAGTCCCACACATCTTTTCACATTGTATACACGTGTGAGTAATTTTGTGAAGAAATGGCATATGATACATTGGTATATTTTATGACCAATTGGCAATGCCAGACCAACATTTTGATTTCAAAGTAGTGGCAGAACTTACATAGATTGCCACTAAAATCAAAGGACATATCTAGCACCACATCCCTGTTTCTAAATCTTAGCAGACAGACTGGATAATCAAAGGCAAAAGAGATACAACAAAAGTGTTTTGATAAACGGATGTCACCCACTTTGAAGTGTTGAATCTCAGTTTAATTTTTCCCATGCTACATAAATAGTCCCTTCACTTCCTTCAGCCTTGTGGGTTTTAATTTCCCGCTGTTATTCAGACCAAATTAAAAAAAAAAAGAAAAGGCAGTTATATTTATGAGGACTCTATATTTTCCCAGTTTTTAGGGGCTTTCGTTTCTTCAATAAATGTACTTAACAAAATTAAATGCTCTGGGAACGTGCCAGAAAGGCTGTCAACCAGTGTGGCAAGCAGATGGATGAAGTATCAGCTGAATGTGATGTGCTGGGGTTACCATGTTTGTTTAGAAACTGATGACCATAGTCACTGGCCGCACCAGGGCAGCCTGCGAGGAATGTCGTTTTAAAGACCTCGGAGTCACAATTTCATATTCCCCGCACCCGCAGGATTACGGGAGAAATTGGCCTCCATCTAGATGCTGAACTGGGTTCTGTGACCCGTATACTCAGCACAAAGACAAAACCTGGTTGGACACATTGGTCTCCCAATGAGCCCTGAGCCCAGGGCAAAACATGTGCCTTAGGGCCCTGTTGCCATGTGTAAGTGCATATACACATCCACCGCAGTAGGTATCCCTTCTATGGAAACACATCCCAAGCCTCCCAGAGATGAATTTTTGACTTTTTGGACAGGCCTTCACAAAGCTTCCTTGATCTAGAAATTTTTTTCATTGTTTTTGTTACCATGGAAACCCAGAATGTACCGTTCTCTCAGATAACCTTTTCATCATGTTTTCTGCAGAACTTAGTTAAAATACTCCAGTTTTTTATTAAAAAAAAAAATATTACATATATTCAGTGGTGCATTCTGTCTGCAGATTTTAAAAAGCTGATCATTTATGGGTTGGAGATTTCTTTGGACTGTTGGGCAGGAGTGAAATTTAGGTATTTATTCTTCTGGTAAGCTAAGAAAATTGAATAGGATTTCATAGATTCAGAATCAGATTTGTTGTTTTGAGGAATATCTTGAAATCGGGCACTGAAATTTTAACTCTTAGTTCCTAATGATATTTTCTGTTACTTTTCTCTTACAAGTTAAATTTACTTACAGGTTCCCCATGTGCTCTTAGAATTAGCCTTTGAAGTTGAAAAAGTGTCTTGCCCTGAATTGCCTTTTTTGTTAAAGTAAAAGAAATAGTCTCAACCTGTTCTTTGGGACAAGCAACAGTTCAAATCTGTGGTAAAGGCACATAAGTTATAATTTACTTCTGATTCTTAAATATTACAAAGTTAAAATCAGTTATGTTTTCTGGCTTTTAACCACAAATTGCAGCGTTTCCCATTAATTATTTGTAGCTCTAATTATACCATCTCAAGAAGGATCTAACATATTTAGAAAAGGTACAAAGCAGGAGCAAGGGAGATGGTCAGGGACATGAAGTGGCTTTCATAGGAAAAGAAATTTAATAAATCGAGTTTGGAAAAGAAGCAACCACAGTGGGGTACGTTAGAAACAAAAAATGAGCTGTGCAAAGATACTGAATGCAGAATGATTAGTCTTAATTTCTCAGGGACAATCAGTTTTTAAAAGTTTAAAATAGACATAGAATTGTTTAGGTTAGAATAGACCTTTAAGATCATCAAATCCAACCATTAATCTAACACTGCCAAAACCATCACTAAACCATGTCCCTAAATGCCACGTCTACGCATCTGTTAAATACCTCCAGGGATGGTGCCGCAACCACTTCCCTGGGCAGCCTGTTCCAATGCTTGACAACCCTTTCAGTGAAGAATTTTTTCCTAATATCCATCCTAAACCTCCCCTGCTGCAACTTGAGGCCATTTCCTCTTGCCCTGTCACCCGTGACTTGGGAGAAAAGACTGAACCCACCTCTCTACACCCTCCTTTCAGATAGTTGTAGAGGGTGATAAGGTCTCCCCTCAGCCTTCTTTTCTCCAGACTGAACAACCCCAGCACCAGAAGCTTTGACAGAACACTGGTGGAAGATACTCTCTGTGCCTCTGCCACTGCTGCTGCAAGCATCCACTGCTGGCCACCATTCATTTGAATGAATTGGAACTCAGTATAGTGGATAAGTGGGCACTTCATCTGATGCATTGTGCCTGTTATGTATTATTTCGTGTGTATTTTAAGTTTTCTAGGTGTGTCAGGTTTGCCCATGCCTGACAGCAGCCATTGTTACTCTGCTGGCTCTGGATGGGTTCGAGATAACTTTCTTGATAGCAGCCTCTAGAGTGATGTGGTTTGGATTCGTGCTGTTTTGGCTGTTGCTGAGCAGAGCTCACACAGCACCAAGGCCTGCTCTGCTTCTCTCTCTGCCCCCTCGGGGATGGGCAAGAGGTTGGGAGGGGGGACAGCAAAGACAGCTCACCCAAAGGGATGGTCCATAATGTATAGTGCCATGCTCAGCAATAAAAACAGGAGTGGAGGAGGAAGATCGGGGGTTTTGGCTTCCAAGGGTAGCCATTGCATAGAGACTGGCTGGGCATCGGTCTGTCTGTGGGAGGTGGTGAGGGATTTCCTTTGCACTGCTTTTTTTTTTCCCAGCCTGTTAAACTGTCCTTATCTCTACCCACGAGTTTTCTCGCTTTCGTTCTTCCTGTTCTCTCCCTCATCCCACTGTGGGGGCAGGAGGAGTGAGCAAGCAGCACCGTGGTTGCCTGGAGGCTGGCTGGGGTCAACTTCACCACAGCAGGGTTTCTCTCTTTATCTTCATGCAACTCCTAACATTTGGATGTCTTGTGAATAATGTTGTCTTGTGAATTTATTTTGCCACTCCTGAAGATCACAATGTAGAAAGTTACAACATTCATCAACAAGAGCCTGGTTTGTTGCAGGTTTAGGGTTCTTTTTAGTAACCTCACTTTCTCCCCAAAATTGCTGTTTCTTGAAGAGTTCTTCCTAATTGCTGTCACATCCTTCCTGGTTTCTGTCCCATTTTTTTCCTCATTCAGAGGTGTTAATGTGTGCATGTGCCCATAAATACCAAAGTGGAAAAAGACAGCAGGTCACTTTATCTCCTGTTTTCTTAAGCACAAGGGAAAGTTTTGTGTGGTATAACCTTGAAGCACAGTAGCCATTAAGTCAGGGCTAGTATTGTCATTAAATCAAAACAGTGCAGTCATCCTGGAAACTTTGATACTAGCCAGTCTCTCTAAGACTGGAATGAAACTACTGATTGAAAGACTGCAGACATAAGACAATTTGCAGGACTAAGTGCAGGAGCAGTGGCTTTTTGTACCCTGTAAATCTCCTGTCTTGATTCATGGGTGTTTTCACAGTACTCAGCTAATTCCTTCAACCTGCAATAGAGGTAAGGCTACTGAGAATATGCTTCCTGTAGACAAGGTGATAGACAGCAGAATGATGTGTCTCTTCCCTGTCAGCACAGCCATGCTAAATGTGAGTTGGATTAAAAAAGGATCGTTGAGCAAATACTGTTTCCTCATGGATTGCTCTTGGCACTGGCACGCGAGTGGGAATGGTCAAGGTCTGCTGGAGCTGACCACGTAAGTCACTGAAGACAGACAACAGGTACTACGGGGGGGCTGCCTTGGCTGCTGCCGGGTGCAGATACACGGGGTGCATAGGGAAGCCTTCGTCTGCAAAAGTTTCAGTCTCATAAGTACATGCCAGAAATGTCATTTCCCCCCTCTGTCAGGAGGAAAATCTATTGCCTGGACTACAGAGCGAGTACATGCATGTGTAAATGTCTGTGGTGTTTGAACAGCAACTAAAAATGCCCTGTATTCATTTATATTAACCCTAGCAGATTAAAGTCATGTTTCTCCTTGAACTGGGGCCTGCTTCTGAAAACTCTCAGACATATAAATAATTGCTGGGGGAAGTCTCCTGCCACGGCTCGCTGAGACACTGCATCCTGTGACACAGGCCCTGAGGTAGCCCACCCCACCCAAGCACTTCACTCCTCAGAATCAAGTGGGTCACGCCAGACCTAGGGATTTTCTTCTACCTTTTCCAAGTTCTCATCCCTCGCCTGTGGCTGTGCTGGTAAAGAAGCGCTGAGGTTGGCACAAAGAGCCACTGCATGCATCTCTGTGTAACCTCTGCAACAGCATCTGCCTCAGAGGATCCAGGGAGAGCCATCGCCTCTCAACCTGCAGCAAACCCCGAGTGTCCCCAGGCTCCCTGTCACAGATCAGGGCTGCAGGCTCTGTTACAGCCACGGCTAAAAGCCCTGGTGTGAATTCACCTTGACTTGGGTTTAGTGAGTTTGTGAAATCCAGAGGAGCATCGGTCACTGTGAAGTCCTGAAATAGCTAAATGTTTGGCTTATTTATCTGCCTTCAAGGTCTGCAAGGTCTTTTCATGAGTGAGGACACTCACCTTTCACATGAGCTTCTTAGAGCAGATATGGAGGGGGTAACAGTGCATCACCTGGGGCTTCCTGGAAGGAGAGAAGAAGCATTCTTGTTTCTGGTTCATCGTAACCTCAGGGGATGCAAAAACCCTGGCAGCCTTAGGGCTTTAGCCCTGTTGAGACATTATACTTTGCCTTCTAGCCTGAACAGTAGAGGATCAAGATGTCCCCTCTGCAGGAAAAGCAGGGGGTGAGAATTGCATTAGCCACACTAGGAGATTACTCTCCTCTCCCAGGACTTCCAGTTAATATAATTCCCCTTCTTTTTATTTTTTTTCTCTCTCTTGCTGAAACAAGCCTCCCTGTGTTAAACAATGGACCTTTTTCCTCAGTTTTTTGGCCAGAGGAGGAAGCCTTTGTCCCGATACCCTGGCGACTGGCCAAGGCAGTTTGGCTGCGGGCCAGGAGCGGGTGAACTTGAAAGGAACAGTGTGTTGTTTCTGCTCTGGTAGCATTCTTCCTTCTTCACCAGTGCCTCAGCCCCTGGCCGCCTTCAGTTGCTCATTATACACAAAAGAACCTAAGGGCAAAAGAGAGAATTTTCTCTTGACCGCTTGTAACTTGCAATAATAAGAAATAAAGCAGTTTTAGGGCTTTCAGTTGTGTGTGTGCAGACGTAGTTGGGAGAAAATCTTCTTAGGACTGGTAACTTTCTCACAAGGGAGAAGAGAACTGATACATTTTTCTTTTTTCCTCCATTTTAATAGCAGCTTTCATACAGTAATGTGTGTCTTCCAGTCCTGTATATGTTATCAGTAGTGGCAGTGCATAAATTTTATTACTGACCATAACTTTAGTCCCAGTTAGTACTTTTGCTTTCGTTTCTCCTTTCGGTAGTTATTTGGTAGTATTATATTTATTTGGTAGTATTATATTTATATATATAAAGCACTAAGCAGTCACATGTATACTCTAGGAAGACAGGCAGCATTTAGAATTAATCATTTTTAAGGCCATATTCTCAAACTTTTAAAAAAATGTAGTGTTACTTCATATTCCTGCAAGGCCTGATGCTGCAGGATGGTAGCTGCTAGGTTTGAACAGCCAAAAATTGGAAAAGGTAGCAAATTAGGTGTTCAAAAATGACATTCACATTGAGGTATCTCAAAGGCACTGACAAAAAGGCTTCCACAAGTGGTGCAGTGGACTTGGAAGTTGACACATGCAAGGTGTTTTGAACTTCCATCTCTGAAAGAGGTAAATGGACCGTTGGGTCATTCAGCTTGGCTTCTTGTGTGCTACAGGCCATGCAGTTTCTCTCCCTTCTGCACAGATGTCAGTAACTGGAGTTGGTTAAGTTATCCAGCGTTGATGTAAAAATATCACGTGCTAGCAAATACACTCGTTTTGTTCTTGTGATTAATCACCTTCACCACTTTGAAAAGTTGTGCCTGCCTTCCAATCCGCATTTCTCCGCCTTCTGCTTCCAACCTTTCAGTATCCATAGTTTTCTCACCATGAAAATATGCAGATGCTGTAAACAAGTCACTTCTCAATCTTCTTTTTTTGGTAAGCTGACCAGAATGAATTTATCATCTTTCTCTGAAGTGTCCCTTCCAACCCCAGTATTCATTCTGAGGCTGTTTTCATACCCTATCTGATGTAGGATGTGGTTACCAACTGGATGCCATATGCCAGTGTTGCACTCGTCAATACTATATATGGAAATAAAGACACCTCCACCTCCTTCCATCCCTCTTAGACATCTTAAGCTTGCACAACATGTCTTTTCCATCACTTCCTTTTTGTGGATAAAAATCACAGATAGCAGCCTACTGTGACTCAAAGCCCAAAGGCAAGATGCCTGCTCTAGGTTGTCAAGTCCCAGGCTATATCTCTGTGGATTTTCTGCATAACATACCTGTGGTGAAACTTTTCCTGCTTGTGAGCACTGCTGAAATTTGTCTCAATCACTGCAACATTCTCTTCTCTCTGCAAAAGAAGTCATAATGTTAGTATCTGTGTAACCGACTGTGCAACAATGTTCACAAGCGATCTGTAAGAACCTATTTTTAAATTGTGGGTTTTTTTGATACTTTACTTATACTGCTATAAAAGATATATTAGAAATCGCATATGAACTGCAACCATAGCAATTCTTTCGGCAACTTGAACTAGAGAATCCTGGCATTTCCTCTGCAGATGACTTTGGTTTTGGCACCTCCAACTCTGTCTCGTTCAACTCAGAAGTTGCTTAACAGCCATAAAAGTACCTGGACCACATTCTCATAGGAATCTGCCTTTTTGCTCTACCAATGTGGGTTAATTTTCAGCTTTGTATTTCCTTCTGAGTTAACTTACCTTAGCTAGGAATGCAACATGAAAGCGCACCAAATAAAGATGTCTCTTAGAAGATCCTCTTGAGATTTGTTATCTGGTCATGTGTGAGATACAGCACATTTCCAAGCTGGGGCAGCAGCAGGAGCGGTTTGTGGTACAGGAGGGTTGGCTGGAAATCCACAGCCACATGGGGATCCACATTGTTGGATCCCCAGCTCTGAACTGGTAAGAGTGAAGGCATAACACCATAAAGTTTCCAAGAGGAGACTTGGAGATGTCGTGATAAATACTTTGTGGCTGGAGAAGAGACCTCAGAGTGGTAGCTGTTTACAAAGTATTGAGAAAGTTATATATTTGCATTGCTGAGTGTGTTGTAAGGCAAGCATTTCATAATAGTGATATAATGCCTCAATAGCTTAAGTAGTATTTCAGAGCACTGTTGGATGCATATCACTGTTACATTACCCAGTTGACAGACAGACCAGTGCAGTGTTGGCCTCTGCAATATATTCCCAATGTGTGTTACTTGCATACTGCAGGAAGATGTTTCTTTTCTTATTTGCAGCCTTATTGGCCCAAGGTACTTCTTACATTTATCACTAACATTATTATTTTTATTTCTTTATCTTTTTTTTTCATGTTTCTTCCTTGTTCTGATTTTGTGCCATGCTTCCTCTCTGTTTGCAGCTTTGAGCATTAGTAGTTGTTTGATTATGTGTCTTTCAGATTATCTCTGTGAGCTCTTCCTGGCTAATCTCTGTTTTGGCATCCCTCTCTTTTTCTCTGCCAGGTTATCATTCTCTGAGGTCTCCGCGTTTTGTCCGTGTTAATGTTAATAATGACATTATATTAGGTTAACATTGTTCTTCCCTCTGGCTTCCGTATTCATTGTAGTGGTAAGAAAGAAGAAAGCATTGCTGTAGCTGTGTCACCCATTTCAGTCTCTGTCACTGGCAGCCATCAATTTGGAGTTTCAGTGCTAATTACAGTCTGGTGTATTTGCTCCCAAGATCCCTGATGAGAAATAGGACATCCAATTTGCAATCTGAGATTGCAGGTCTCTGGAGTTCTGGGTGTTTTGAACTGGAAAGCTGTTCTTTCAAAGAGATCAGTATCTGACCTTTAGGAGACGAGACATTGCTGTGTGCCAGTGGGCTAGAGTTCTCCTAATCCCCTGGAGTTAGGAATTGTTCCACATCATCAAAGCAGCACAATAATTCAGGACAGAAATGCTAAAACAAAGCAAGAATTAGTAGTGAGCCTCGTGTAACTGGCCTCAGTATGCACATGAGTGTCTCATCTTTGTCTACGTGTTCCTTTTTGTTAAAACATTATTTTGTTGATGTGGATAACTGAGAGTAAACTAGCAGTAAGGAGTTTAATAATTGGGATTTATCATATTTCAGACAGACAAAGCTAGTAGATGATACGGGACAAAATACTACTTACTTTTTCATCGACTTTGGGTTTTAATGCACTTCTTCCAGGTTGGTGACTCAGTTAGGTTTTCTCCACCATCCCTGCTTTCCTTTAGCAAACATGGCCCTACACGAGGCGCTCAGTCATACACTGTGGCCGTGGTGCACCACCTCCCTGCCCCGGACCCGGAACAGTAGCAGCCCCGTGGCCATCAGAAAGATGGCCCACAAGCCAAGCACATCAGTATCTCATCTCGTCTGTTCTCCCAAAACCATCCTTTCCCAGACATCCGGCAAAAGCCCAGCTAAAAACTTCGAGATTGAAAAGCAGATCAGTTGTGCCAGAAAATTTTCCGCTGAGCTGCAGTTAGATATTCTGGGGGGAAGGAGTGGGGGATCGTTTCTAGCGTAGCCATCAGAGCCCTGTTTTAGTACCGTGGCGATGGCTTGAGTGGCACATCAAGCAGAGGCCCTCACCGACGCGTACGTCACTTCTAACCACAGTGACACACATCGATTTCCATTTAAAACTGTGGAGAAGTAGGTATGTGCTGCAGCTCGGCTGCCTACCATCAAGACGCGGGGCCTCCCCGTGTAGTTCCAGGAAATGAGTTTACTCTATCTGTGACAGCCATCGTGTTCACACAGCCTTAGAGCAGAGCAGCTCAGCGTGGGGTTTTTCCACCCTGAAAAACTGCCCTGCAGCCCTCCCACACCAGCTCCAGCCTGGACCACCTCTCCCCACAGGGTCCCTAAGGAACACCGGGTTCCCTGAGGCTTCGAAACGGCAGGGGGCTGGAGAGTCCATCTCCCAAATTCTCTTTTGAGGTGGAGAATGCCTTTAGGATTGTTTTGCCTAAATATGGCAATCCAAGGGTTTTTGAGCCACTAAGCAGAAAAAACCACTTTTCCCTATGATTTGGATTGCTGCAGTGAGTAACACTGATTTCTCAGTTTAAAAAAAAAAAAGGGAAAAAAAAAGAGTGAGGAAAGTAATAGTAAATATTCATCACCTGTAACCCAAAAAAGTTTAATTTTCTTCATCCATATCTGCATACCAATTTAGTCATAGTTGCAGGCATGAGCAGGCTGCACTGGGAGGTTGGGTTACTGTATAGTACATTCTTTTCAGTAATTTAAATGAATGCCAAAGAAAACAGAGTTTAAAAAAAAAAAACTAAAAAGTAAATGGTGTAGTTTGTTGCCCTCCATATGGTTAGCTGTCTCAAAGGTCATAAAATGGGGGTCCTTTGGTGGGATAGCTGGGTTTATGTAGCATATGCAGATTGTTATTTTGGCTTTAAGCCAGACCTACCTAATTTTTCCATTTTGCTTCTATGATGAGGAGAGGTGGTTAAGGTGACTTCAAGGGACAGTCCTCTGATTTCGTTCATGTTTGTATTAAAGAGCCTTTTAAGGGTATTTAAGATTAGAAACCAGTCTAAATAAAATTCAAGTGCAAGGTAAAAAAAAAGCGAAGTTCACTTGTTTTATCAAAAGGCTGAGCCTGGAGCCAGGCACAGCCCCAACTTTCACCATCTGACAACTAGCACCACACAGCTATTTGTGCTCTGCAGTTACTGATGATTATACTGCGAGGGGAACCAGCTCCTGGAGCCTTCCAGAGTGTGTGTTTGTCTGTACGTGTGTGTACATCTAGAGACGTAGCTGCATGCACAGAGCAAAGAAGATTTGTGCACATCCAGGAATCATCCAGGGAGGTCATTCTCCCCCTCTACTCTGCACTGCTGAGGCCACAACTGGAATACCACGTCCAGTTCTGGGCTCCCCAGTTCAAGAGGGACAGGGAACTACTGGAGAGAGTCCGGTGTAGGACAACAAAGATGCTTGAGGGATTGGAGCATCTCTCTTATGAGGAAAGGCTGAGGGAGCTGGTGCTCTTTAGCCTCAAGAAGACAAGGCTGAGGGGAGACCTTACTAATGCTTACAAGTATCTAAAGGGTGGTTTGAGGGAGGATGGAGCTGGACTCTTTGCAGTGGTTCCCAGTGACAGGATGAGGGGCAACAAGCACGAGCTGGAACATGGAAGTTCCACCTAAACATGAGGAAGAACTTCTTTCCGGTGAGGGTGACAGAGCCCTGGAACAGGCTGCCCAGAGAGGTCATGGAGTCCCCTTCTCTGGAGATCTTCAAGACCCACCTGGATGCAGGGGAGTTGGACTAGATGATCTCTAGAGGTCCCCGCCAACTCCAACAATTCCGTGATTCCATGAATGCCCTGTGCAGCGTCTGCTGCAAATCCAGAGGAGGTGGGTGTTTTTATTTTGCTGTGAGGGTGGCACACAGCACCTGGCTGCTTTGGCAGAGTGGGTGATCCCTGCCTGGCATGCCACAGGTAAATTCCCCTGTGGCTGGTCCTGCCCAACGCGGGCGGGGGGGGGGGGGGGGGGGGGGGGGGGGGGGGGGGGG
>JAOTQQ010000023.1:52067491-52097014 GCA_026546715.1 Gallinago undulata
CCCCCCCCCCCCCCCCCCCCCCCCCCAAGAAAACAGCCCAGCGCTTTTCACCTTGTCATCCTTGGCAGCTCTCCTGGGCCGAGCACAAGTGCCCCTCTCTGTGGGCAGGAGCAGCCACCAAAGGGAGCTGGAGCTCTAAGAAGTGGCTTTTCCCCCTTAGAGTCCTGGAGGGACCGTATAAGTAAAGAGCTTTTTCCAGCGTGGTAAATGGAGGCTTCTGTAACAGAAATAACCTACGTAAAATAAAAATGAAGTTGGCAAGCAGTATAAAGGCTTAGGCTTAATAAATGCAATATTTAGTAGTGTATATTTGCTGCTGAGTTTGTAAAGAAAACCAGACTGCAAAGCTGGCGGGAGCTACCAACTAAGCACCAGAAAGAGGAATGTCTTGAAGTGCTCGGTAATCGTAAGGCAGCAGTTGCCTTCCTACCCAAGGACAGGCTGAGTACAACGTCCTGCATGGAGTGTATTCATCTAATACCCATTCGTGGCAGCTTGAACAACTGTCTGAGAATTTAAAAAGTTGAGACATTTGTTAGTCTATTCTGGTCTATGGGTAGAGGTGGTGTAGAAGAGAATAAGCTCTTGGGGAACCCAAATATTTTCACCAAAAATATTTCACACCGTTCACTAGCTACAGCTAGTGCTTTCTGTGCTAATGTCTATTTTAAATGCAAGCATTTCATGGTCTTTTCTATACACATTTTCATATCTAGACAGCACGTTAAAGATCGCGTCTTTATTTTTAAATCAGTTTTTGTACATTTTTAATCATTTCACTCCTCACTAAATAAAACTATACAAATTGGTAAACTGTGAACAGTCGGTAAGTATAGAGCGTATATCACTAATTAAAGAACAAAGAACTCTTTGTACTTAGTAGTTTGATTTCTGAGATACACGAGTAGAGATAGAGATTTCAGTGTAAAGGACTAGAAAGTTTCATGTAAAAGCTCCATTTAATTATAGAGCATATTTTAATTGTTACGAACTAATGAAAACCATTCTTCCCTTAGAGAAGCAATTAAAAGTACAAATGTAAAATAGAATGAATGCTTTAATTTTTTGTGTGTGTGTGTGATTTAGAACAGCCTTATGTTGGGTAAGCTAGTCAACGTATTCTCTCTTTGTATCATATTCTTCTTACATTTCAAATTAATTCTGTTGTAATTGGTAAGCAAAACTGTGAGGGAGAATTCCTCTTTCAGATACAATTTTTTTCTTTTGCACCAGATGTGTGTGATGCAATGAAGTCAAATGAATATGATAATGTCTAACCCAACAGCACTTGCTGTCTTATGTAGTAGTATTAAAATGAGCAGTTTCTAGTTGTTTTTCTTTAATTCCTTCACTCTGAAATAGGAAAATGTGCATCCATTAGTTTATAGGTATGGATACCATAAGCTACATGAATGTTGATGTTTTAAAGTGTAAAGAAAGCGGTTCATGTTCACATAGGTGTACTCTACCATTCTGTTGTACTTTTCAAGATCTAAAATCTTGCATAATACCAATATTTTGTCTGAAGATGATTGCTGGTGAGTTTGCTAGCTGCACCTACTCATCTTTTATTACCCCTTGAAATAAATGGGTTTGCCTTCGCTTACAAATCCTCTCTTTCCTAGAAAGTTATTCTTGATTATTTCTCTTGGCTGAACGTACTGGTTGTGGAATCCTAGGAACAACTCACTTTTCCTACCAGGAACCATTGATCCATCCCCTTACCTGTTGTCAATTGTGAAAACGTGTTTCTCCGTATTGCTGCTAAGCGTGTGTTTAGCTTTGCTGGGAGGTGCTTCAGAAGACTTCAGTTTGGACTGCTCACATGAGCAAAACTCTGTCCATGATAAAATCCCATTTTGATCCAGGGACTCCCTCTGGAAGTGAGGGTGGTTGCTGCCACTGGGATCAAATGTTCTTTGTTGTCTGCTTCCTCCTTGTAAGTTTTTTCTTCACCATGCTTCACAGCCTGACCCTTTTGAACTCCTCCAACTTGAGAACTGCTGTTACAGTAAGATTTAGATTTCCATGTCAAAATCCATCTCTCCTCACTGCAACAGTTTATGTCTGTAGGTATGTAGAATATGGGGATTTCTGTTTGCCATTTGACGCAGCACAAATAGAGAATATAAAGGAAAGAATGAGCAGCAGAAACCAAAACATTTTCCTGGAATAATAAAAAAAGAGTTCTCATGTAGATGTTGCTGTTGTAGCAAAAAGCAATGAAGTGGAGTAATGACTGGCAAGATTAAAATTAATCTATTGGTTTTAAAGTCATGGAAAAAGGCCTTAAGGTGTCCCCTAATCAAGTGGCTTCCCTCAGGAGAGAATCAGTTAATCTCCTTTTATAATCTTCCAGAGGTACAGCCTTTGTAACTTGTATGCTCTACTGCGCTGCCTAACATTGGCATGAAAAGGGCCTTTTTCTAATGTCTAACTGCCATCTCCTTGCTGCCATGCAAGCCCATTCATCTTGCCATGTCTGGACCCAGGAGTATTCTGAGGCTATTACTGTCATTTCCATAGGCATCACGTTCTCTCACAGTAACACCTGAGGCTTACTGGATTGGAGCACTGACCTTTTGAAAGCCTAATTGTAGAAGGTACTTCATCAGTGTAATGTTAATCTCCACTTTTCCTAAAGCAAGTTGCAGTAGTTAGAGGGGATACGGTGATGCTACAGGTCAGTACTGTTCTCTTTTTCTATTCTCTTCCTCGCAGTTGACTTTCCATTACATTTCTGTCTTGGAGAAGAAGAAAATACTTAGGATACTCTGGCAGCCTGTTGCCATCTGGTAGAAAACAGCAAAATGATTGCCTTGGGAGTTTGCTTTACACCTTGTTCAAATACATCAATCTCCAGTGGTAGAATAATTTATTGAGAGAGGAGGCAAAGAGGCAATTCAATATTTTTGTTTGTAATTCTAATTCTTTATCAACAGTAAAAGTGTTTTATTTCAGTTTACCAAAGCAAAAGTTGTCAGGTAAAAAAAAAAATCATACTGAAATCTTCCAGTCGTAGGGCATAACAGGAAGATGAGTCTAGTTTAATTAACAGGTACAACAGGATGAGAAAGTCAAGAGACACATTCAGTCTTGAGGTGTCATGTGGTGATACCAACAATGCTTCAGGGCTAGCCTGAGATGGATTCAGGTTGATAAATACACATTTAGGTTTGAATATCTGTTTAGATTTGATAAAGCACATCTGAGACACAATGCAGTATGCTACATAGGAAATAATTGATTAGTTCAGCTCAGCTGTGTGCTGAGCTGAGCATATACGCCACATGCATCAGGCAGAATTTCCACAGCTAGGTGAGATTATGGGTTTCTCTAGTTGTAGTTCATGCCCATAATTGGTGTGATTTGCATTTTCAGATCACTATTGCCAGTCAAGGTCCTCGGTGACTACACACAATGCCAAATGCCATGCATGAAACAATCATATTTAAACATGCAAGTCTAATTTCAAGTATCTATATTTTTTTCATATCTTGTTAAAAGTAAATCCGTTATTAAGGAGACAGATTGAGCTCATTTGCATCAGTAATGCAGTAGGGCCACACCTTAATTGTTTTTAAAAAGAGTTTAGGTCTGATCTCATTAATAGGCACCCACCACATTGCTTGTTTGGTTTTTTTTACAGAACATAGGAAACTTGGCAATCTGACTGTGACAGTGAAAAAGACCGTCCCTTCTCCAGAAGCAATACAGATCCTCTACCAACGCATGAGATATGAATACGAGTTTTATTACTATGTCAAAGAACAGTTTCACCTGCTAAAGCGGAAGTTTGGACTGAAGTCTCATATCAGGAAACCACGTCCCAGACCCGAGTTCTTCATTCCTTCTCCCCTGGAAACAGAGGAACCGATAGACGATGAGGAGGAAGACGATGAAAAGTGGCTAGAGGATATCTATAAAAGGTGATGGATGGAAGAGCTATCCTTTCTCTTCTGGTGACCCTTCCACCTCTCTTAAGATTTTTTTAATTATTGTTAAAAGTAATTCCTTAAGGAACTGAATTAATGCGCAGCAGCATTTGAAACAGAACAGAAGAGATCATTCCCACATGCTGGGATCATCGGGAGATACCTGGTTCTGCAGGTTTGATTCATTATACAGTGTTGGCTCTATAGCATCCTTGCTGTAACATAGTTCAAGAGAGAAGTATCTACTGTCTATCACAAAATAACTTTTGGAGTACACAGTAGTCCTCTGGGAACCTGCAAAACACAAAAGAATAGATTAGGTGGTCTTGAAAAGTAAATTTTACAGACTCTTGTCTCTCTCTTTCTCCAGAAACGAGTCTTCATTGCATAACACTGCGGCACTAACTACCGGCAATGTGAACTACGGGCAGTGAGCCGTTTGGGAAGAGTGCCTCTTTCTGCCCAGAGCACACTGGTGTCCTGGTGGTACAGCCAGAGCCATTGCCGTGTCTGTGCACATCCAAGGATAACAGGCACAGAAAGGGGGTATACCATAGCTTCTGAATTACCCTGTGCAGGAGGAGCAAGGCTGCTATTCTGGCAAATTAATATTAGCGGTCATAAGGCAAGTTACAGGAACCAGATGGTTTTGGTAAACTCTTCTAGTTTTGTAGGGTGGAAAAAGTTAACAAGTCAGTGAATGGCAACAGATTAAAAGTGCAGGGCAGGGTTACCTAAACGGTGGAGTTTTGTTTCTGCAGTTGAGTACATTTCTATTAGACTCTGTAGAAAAAGGTGCAACATACGGTTTTTATGTTCAGGAAGGGTATTTGCAAGGTTTTATTATTTTTATGGGTCCCAAATCCAAAGAGATACAGAAAAAGTCACTCATTAAAAAACTTAGATGATCTGGAACTCCTATTAAGCCTGAATGGTATTTCTATGATTGCAGAATTCAGTTGCTCACATGTGAAGGTGAACACAGCTGCCCCACCAGCGCAAACACCAGATGCCTGCTTTTAGCATGGCTAGAAGTAAAATTAACAATATGGCCATACACAACTTCTAGTTGAAATATTTCAGAATAATAAAACAAACAAAAGAAGGTTTGCTCTGGGAAGCCGAAGCAATACGTTGTTAAAAGAGTCACTGTGAAAGTTGCTCTTGTTAATCACTACATATATTATCAGCAAACACTAGAAAGAGTACAGGTGGAGGCTGGGAGAGGAAAGGGAAATGGCTGCAATATGTGACATGCCGCTGTCTTTAAGGTAGATGTCCCCCGGGATTCCCTGTGACGTGCTATTCCTGCCAGGACTGGTGGTGCAGGAGTGACAGACCTGCCGGCAGCAGTGGGCAGAGCTATTTGGCCATCTGCTCCGTGGCAGAATAGGGGGGATTTGGGGGTCATGGTGAGCCTCTTGTGCACCGTTGTCGCCAGAAGAAGCTGGACTAGTAGAGCATAATAGCAACAAATCCCTGTCCCAGAGCACGGGAAAGAAGCAGGGCCAAAGAGCTGCAGCTTCTTGCCAGGATGAGTCCCAGTACCACCACTTCAGGGGCAACGCACCTCTGTCTCACCCACGTGCTTCCTCAAATATCTACCTGGAAAGTTTTGCTTCCTGTTCTGCGGCTGCCTCAGCAGCGTGTCTGCCATCTGCAAGGTCATACTTCGGTTTGCAGTAACAAGCAAAAGTTATTTTGTGATGGACGAGGCATATAAACTCAGGCTCAGCTCAAATGTGCTTTCCAAGGGTTTCCTCTTCCATGAGCCTGCTGAGAGCCAATAAACGTTATATCTTCATTGGTCTTCACTGTACCTACATGCAGAGAATGGAAATAAAGAAGTGTAATCGTGTTAAGACAATATGCTAACTTACAGAAAATATTATGTAGAAGATTCTCTTCACATTATTAACATCCCAGGTTGGTGGTAGCAGTGCCGTGGGGGAGCACATTAAAGAAAGCTGAAAATGGCACAGATAACAACTAACATATTAGCTAAAATATGAATCTGCTGCATTGTATATTTTAAGTGGTTTCTATGAAATTACATTGAAAGAGTAATGATTAGTTTACACACTGTGGAGTTGTTGTATTTTGGAAAGAAAACTAATCTTCTCACCTTTCTGAAATTCTGTTTGAATCCTTGTTGCCAACATTGTAACAGAATAATCAGTCACTTAACACATTCGCCCTTCCTGCAAGTTCACTGCCGCTTACCGGAAAGTCTGTTTTTATCTGTTTATTTAATAGTATCTTCAGCCATCACTACTTATAACCTAAATACAAAACCTGTTTAATGATTTACTCGCTAGGTTTTAATGTTGTATTTTTCGTAACAATCAACCTGGCTTCTCCTCCTTGAATGGTACTTCATAAATTTATCTGGCACATAGCATCTAAGATTCCTGGCCATACAGCCTATTCGTCTGTCATGAAATATATTTTACTTAATTGTTAAAAGGTACATTTTAAGCTGGTTAATCTTTGACTTATTTATTGAAACTTTTCAGCACATTCCAAATTTTATGTTGCTCAGGAAGAAGTTGATTTAAATGATTTTATTTTGGTCTGATGAATATTTCTTATTTCAAAAAAAAAAAATTTCATTGTTTGTAAGCCTTTAGCCCACAACAGCTTTGTAGGAAGTGCCATGCATGTACTTGTAAATCTTTGTGGGGGGAAAAATGTGGGTGCTTGACATTTATGAAAATAAGAAAATGTATGTGTACATTAGCTTAGCTATAAATGAAAGCAACGTATGTTTTGGGATGAAATATTCTTTAACTTATTCACTACCATCTCCTGAAATATAAATAAGCCATATGACTCTCTTATTTTTCAGTCCAGTGATGTTTAAAAATAAAACTTGTACGTCTCTTCCTAGCGCCACAGCCCACTTCCTTGCACTGGTTTTCTTGCCCAGGTTCGGCGGTGCTGGGTGAGGCGTTGGGGTCGCGCAGAGCAGGGCTGGGTACAGCAGGGCTTGTCAGCTGAAAGTCATACTTCAGCAGCGAGACTCGGGCAGGTTTTTCCTGGGTTATTCTGTGTCCTGAGCTGTCTGGAGGTGTGAGGGTGAAGGCAGAATTATTTTGCTCCCCCGAGATGTGCAGTGAGTACCCTGAAGTACCTTGTCTCGTTCTGCTGTGTGGCTGCTAAGTAGAAAGAAGTTTTTATCCAGGAGAGAAAGAGCTCCGTCCCCGTACGCTGCATTTTACTACATGTGGTATTCGATGGCCAGGGGTAAAAGCTCCAATATCCAGAGTGATGATGTGATGTAAGTGAAACATCAGTGCTTTCATGCTAAAGAGACAATCAGCTGTTGTTAAAATGCAGCATTCTGGAAAAAAATAAATTTTAGTCTTAAGTTTCAAGTGACAGTGACAAATGATGCGGTTTTCTGTTCCTGTTGAATTTACTTCTCTTCTACATAAATTGTGCTGATGATGCAAGGCTAAGTGCGAGTATCTGGATTGTTCTCTATGTACATGTAGCAAAGTAGCTCAGCAGAACTGGCGGTAAGTGAAACTGATTGTGTATTTGAAGCATTTCAATTTCTTTGTGAGTCTTTATCATTGGACTTTTGATGAATTGTTTGAATGTTATAATACAGAGTGGTACATTGTATCATAGAGACACAAACAAGCCTGCAAATTTTAAACATTGGAGAACAGATCTGGGGATTCCAGATCCATTGAATTCTTCCTCCTTCCAATACTTGACGTAATAAAAATATTTAATGTAAAGGTAGATTTTTTGACTAACAAAGGAAAGCACACTGCATGCCAACTCAGATCCCCTTATCAAATGGCAAAACATCATCCATCAAAGAATAAAACTCTACATCCTCTTAAAAAATAAAGGTCTGTATTTCCCAGTTCAGGGTAATGGTGCTCTGATCTTTCCCTCCATTTTAAGAAAGGGAACTTCTGTGACATAAGGCCATAGCCTAAAACAACACAGCCACATTTTTGAGAGCTATAATACTGTAATACAATACCACAGCATTCCTTCTGTTTTATTTTTAAGGAATCAGTTTCTATTGCAGAGTTCAACAAACATATAAAGCACTGTTGATGAATCTGCTTGCATGAGACAAGACCAGAGAAAAGAACTGAGTGTTGTTACGTATGGAGCATTGTTACACATGGACTCCATGGGAAAAATGAAAAACCAAGCCTTGGAAGCCCCTGTCCAGTGGTGTTGGAATCACCAGGACCACTTTTGCAGTGGAGTGTTTGCAAAGCCAGGCTCTGCTTAGATGCCCATAAGTATGGTGGGAAGCTTGCCAGAAGGCAGCTCCGTGAGAAACAGCCATTGGGGGGGTTGGGAAAAAACCCTGCAAAATGTTAGAAGTGGATGGAAGGGACCTTACTTGGAAGGTCAAAAGTTAAATCTCAGCCAGCATAAATGAGTTGCGGATGTCTTACAACAGAAAAACTCATACACTTCCTTTGGTTTGCCCAGAAGTGGCATTGCTTGCAGCACAAAGTGAACTTCAAAGCCCATTTGTAAGCTTTTGGAAGTAGGTGTGTGTAAAGGAAGCACCAGCCCACCATAATGGTTGTGTCCCAGCACCAATGTGGTCATATTGGAAGAGCCTTGAGGTGGGGTGGGAAGTTGTTCTGGGGGCTACAAGGGATGCAGAAGGGGGCAGGTTTTCTGCAAACACACGTTTGGCCTTTCAGATGCCGTTAGGATGGTAAGATTTGACCAGTGGTATATTTGAATGTGGATTTTGAATATAAACATGTGGATTTCCTTTTCTGAGTATGTAAAGGAAGAATGCAAGTCTGGTTTTGTATTTAACAGACTGCTTCTGGAAGGGTAAGTTAGTAACCCCGCTGTCAGGCCGGTGCAGTAGGAGCGTGCTCGATTTAAACTCTTCTCATCCTTCTGTTCCCTTCTTTGGATCCGATGAGCAAAAAAGGCAATGGGCAGAGCATCCTGCCACACCATGGGGGAATTGGTGCTGTGAAAAGTAGAAATTAGCAGGAATATATGAAAGCAGTGCTTTTCGGGGTTAAGAACAACGTTCTAAACACTGGGATGGTATGGAGCAGCCAGCAAAAGCGTTACACAAACTGCTCACTCTCTTCATGGCTTTGACTCGTCTGGAAAAATTGAGACCATGCTCCACAATAAAATGCTGCTTCACATTTGTGATTTGTATTAAGTTAGCATTATTTTTAATTTTTCCATGCACTTCTGAATTGCCACTCTGCTTCAGAAAGCTGGCAGAGTGTAAGCCCACAGCCTGTCCCTCTGTCTGATGTGCAGGAGCTGAGACACGGGTTGGATCCTTCAGCAAACCGCTCCCCAGGTTGAGTGCAAGTCATGAGCTGGGTGAAACAATTCCTCAGCGCAGTGGTGCTGCTAATGAGCAAAGAGATACGTGGTTACTCTGCCACAAGGGAAAGTATTCCTGCAGTTCAGCATGCCAGGACGATGCAGGAGGCCTTAGACAACCTCAGGGCTCACAGGAGCATTGTCAGGTAGCAAAGGCCAATTGCATCTCCCAGTTTTGAACTCATGATCATCTCCAGTTTGGGTGCAGGTAAAAAGCAGAGACTGTTACAGTCTGTGGCAGACACAAGAGCGACAGAACAGTCTATGGCTGCCCACAGCACCCGGGAATTGCTCTTCTAGGAGCCTCCGATCCAGTTTGTGTTGTGGAGAGCTCAGAGATGGGAAATCAACTCTAGTCGTTAGTCTCCGATTCCCCCAAGAAGACAAGATTGCCAAAATGATGCTGGAGATATGCACTAGAAAAAGCAGCAATGAGGCACCCGTGCCTCACTAAAGGACAAGCTGTGAGCCTTTTCCATTTTCACTTTCTCCGTTTGTTTGCATTTGAGCAAACCATAGGCCGTATTTGGTGTGTTTCCCGAGGTCAATCTGTGTAGGGTATTTCTGCACTAACCATATTGTCTGAGCATCTTGGAAAATGATTAATATCTTTATCCTTTTGATCCGCAGTGGAGGTAAAGAAGTGCTGTTATCCCCATTTCATGCGTTGGGAATGGATACAGCAAGCGGGTAAGTGATATTCTTAACGTCACACAGGAAGGTTGTGGGAAAGCACTGAATATAATGCAGCCAAGTATCTTAATCCTTGAACTTTCTTTCCTGCTCTAAGATCAATCCTAGATTTTAGAAGGCAAAACAAGCACCGTGGAAAATTTTAGTTACATGGAGTATCATGTCTCCCCTTATCTTTTCCTTAAAACCTTGCAAACTTTTCAGGTAACTGCCTAAACGTGAATGACTTTTTAGCCTTCAACAGACCATTTATGTCCTTTTGGGACCAAGATTAATTCCTAGTTGTATCTATTTAGCCACATAACGAACACCTGCAGAAATAGCATGGCTGTAAGGTAGCTTTGTGTCTGGGAAAGGTGATCGTGTAGCAGCACGAGCAGATAAGCAGATGGATGGGTGGCTGAAGTCACATCTTGATAATTTAGCTATTCACAAGAATATGGTCACATTTTCTATTGAAATTTGTAGCCTGCCTGAAAAGTCATAAAGCCCGTGTTCCTATATATAGTTTAAGTTGTGTTTTCCTTTAGTTTTCCCCAGTGCTTAGAAACCCAGAACGTGAAGCGATGCCTTCCTGTTCAGCAACCAACACCAACACGGAGTGAAAAGCCCATTCCCAGTCAGCTCACCAAGTAGTTGGTTTTGTGTGGTGTATCCATAAAACAGAAAGCTTCTCCAGCAATCAGACAGGGGTATACGCCTTTCAGCTGGGAGATCTGGTGCTTCCCCCACATCTTTTCCTGGTCCCCTCCCGTACCTGGACAGTACTCACCGTTAAAGCTTTTGCCTAAGCTTGCCTTGCTTTCCCCTAAAGCTTTTTCTGGGGATCATCTTAAGGAAGAGCAAGCAAATGGGGCTATAATCCAAGCTCCTCTGTCCAAGTGCCTGTGCTTTGTGGAGGAACGTGAGCTGCTGAGCCTTGCTCTGAACCTTGATACTGGGAGAAGGCGGCCCTTGAGGTTGAGCCCACCTTGTAGGTGTCAGCTTCGTTCCTGCTCCAGATCTAGTTTCTGCTCCGAGTATTAGGGCGAGTCCTGGCCTGTCTCTGTTGAAATAACCGAGGCTTAGCGACGCCAAATCCGTCCCCCTTGGCTTCGGGCCGGGAGGCTGAAATGCACTGGCAGGTGAGCGCATCAGGGTGCAAAGATGTCTCCGCCATGTCAGTCCTCCGCCGTGAGCAGAGACGCTGGGTGTCAGCAGCAGCCCTGGGGGCTGGCGTTTGAGAGGGAAACGGAGCCAGTTTCTCAGTCAGAGCTGGCTGGTGGGCATTTCTGCCAAATCTCCCTTGGACAAGTTAGTGCTAGTCCTGTCAGCACTTGCTGTGGGAAAAAACCTTTCTTCCTACACTTCTCAGGACAGAAAGCTGGCAAGGACAGCCCGGCAGCACCTCTCTTCCAAGGAGGCTGGAGGGATCCAGGGGAGATGTGAGGGAGGGTGGCAGCCTCGTCCTGCCTGCCCCACGGGGGGCTGAGTTCTGGGTTATTTCTCTCCAGACACAGGCAGGACAGTGCTGATAGAGGACACTTGCTCCTTGAAGCATGAAAACCCACCTCCTCACAATGGGGGTTCTTGTCAGAAACTCCACTGTGAAAACTCCCTGGAGTCTTGGTATAATTGTAGCTTTCCAGCAGGTTTTGCCCCAAAGAATGTGATTTGGCCCATCGGCAGTGGCTGGAAACTGAGCTTTCTAGTGACTCCACAATCCAGCCCTTGTCAGTCACGCCACTTGGGTCCGTGCATGGGGCTCTTTGTGATAAACCTCACTGGAATTTGGAAACTGTTCAGCAAATTTGACCTCTACTTTGTCTTATAAATATCACAGTGTCAAGCAGCATCGCACATGTCTTATCACTCCAAAACCAGGAGAAGGAGATGGAATTATTATGTGGTCAGCTCTGATTTTCCAAAACAGTATCTTTTGAGTCAAAGGAAAAAGCTTTTTGCTTCTCAGAAAGAAAAGATAATGTCCTCTTTTTGCCTGGGGGGAAGGGGGCTCTTCTCAAACTTGCTCTGATCCCTCATGAGCACATACCGGTCACCCCAGAGGAGCCTCAAGCATTTTTGTCTATTGTAGGTAGAGCCCCATGGCAGCCAGCTCCTGCGAGGAAGGCGAGATGAGACCCAACCCGTTTGTCTGCCCTCGCCACGGGAAAGGGAATGGAGGCATCGGCAAAACCTTGGCCAAGAACAGCTCTCACCAAAGTTAAGAGCTTCTAACTTCTCTGCAAAATAGATAGAAAAGGGCGAAGTAAGATAGCAAAGCTTTACACCGGGGCAAATGGGGAAAACACCTCAAGCTTACGAGGAAGATGCTGCTCCTTGCCAACATGAGGAAGGTGAGGCCCTTTCTTAAAGAATGTACCTGGTCCCGTGGTGTCTCCTCCCCGTCCCCCATGGTGGCCACCGCCGGGGCTGCCGTAGCCACACGGGTGCTGTGGCAGAAGGGGAGCCAGCGCAGCTGGCGGGCCAGCTGGCTGCCAAATTGCTGTGTGGCCTGCCCTAATTGCTTAAAGCTTTCCTTTCCCCCCCCGCCTTCCCCCGCCAAGGCTGGAGCGTAGTATTTATCGAACTCTGCAAAACTTCTTTTTTTTTTTTTTTTATGAGAATTGGTAGGTTTTTGTAGAATTCCTGAATAACAGGGATCACAATAGCTGTGGTGGAGCCAGACGTCACAAACCCCAACACGCCTGCGCTGTTTGCCTTTGCACAGTCTCTGCCGGCAGGAATCCTCTCCCTCCCGCCGACCCCAGCGGCAAATGCCCCAAACTGCTCAAAATCCAGCCGAGGTGCCACTGCCCAGTGAAGCCCCAGGTGCTCCAGCCTCCAGCTCCCTCCTCCTGTGTCAGTCCCAGCCTGGGGAAGGAGCCAGGGCACCACCGGGAGGCAGCTGAATGGAGCTCCCTAAACCACTCGGGGACTTTACACTGGTTTATATTCCTCCGGAAATAAAAAGGAGGCACTGAGAATTGCCCTGGGGGAATTTTCCATGGGGAAATTTTTTTTCCTCCAGCCAGGTGGTGAGCTGGGAAAAGTAATTGGACACAGGACAGGTAATCCCCACCTTCCCCAAAATATTCCTTCAAGTTTTGGCCAGCCCTTGTGTACTGTGAAGCCAGCAGTGTCACTTCATATCCTTGAAGACTCCTCTTCCAGGCAACATTTAGGATCTAATAGTAATGATAATAACATTGTGTTTACTTCACAGTATTAATGTTCAACTGAATGGTAGATGCTGCAATTGAAAACAACCCAAAAACCACTTCATATGCAGAGGAAACCTTATGCCAGAGGTGGATGAGTGAAGGTTAAACTGTGGGAGCTTCTAGCTGAGGAGGTCTGGACTGCAGTGCTCAGTGCCTGGGGCTAGATTTTCCTTTGCCTCCTCTCCCCCCGCTTCTCCCTCCCCCTCCAAAAGCGGTTTGCTTTAGTCCGGTGAGTCAAAAGGTATTGCTCCCTTACTCATTGTTCCCACTTGCATTTCTCAAGAGGAGACCTGGCAGAGAAATGGTGTGGACAAGCCCTGAAGATTGCACTGGAGCTTGGTAGCTCGTTCTGGGGGAAGTGCCACATTAGCTGCTGGGACCTCAGGCTTGGAGACTAACTGGTGGTTGTTATTTGCTGGGGGCCAATGGAGCCTGCTTGAAGGTGCCACCCTAAAGGGAACCACAATCTGAAATAACCAAGAGGAGCAAAATCGTGCTGGCATGCAGAGCAATAGAAACATAAGCAGGTATATGTGTATAGCTTCAAAACACCTCTGGAGCTCTTCAGGGGCTTTTAGACATGAAAGACTGATGGGTTTTGCTTCTGTAAAGTTTGAAAGAAGTTTGGAGACCAGAGCAGAGAAACCAGAAAAGAGGTGAGATACATGGTGAGGTGTAAAGAGCAGATGCCTGTACAAGGGGAGGCAAGAAATGATACTCTCCATGTAGGTATTGAGCAGCTGGATATCCATAAGGGAGCTGGCAGAAAGGCCAGCCACAGCCTCTCTGGCTCCACTCTTCCTGCCCTGCTGCTGAGAGCACGCTTCGTGAAAAGCCCACACCTGATAAAAGACAAGAGCACACAGCAACAAGGAGAGGATTCAGCCCAGGTCCAGGTGTAGCAGTGAGTCCAGGTGAAACTACTTAATAACCCTGGAAGTCCCTGGCTTTCAGATGTTGGACCCAGTCTGAGGAGAGGCAAGTAGAGACAGGATCCTTTCTTCCTTTTGGTTCCCATCAGTGGAAGGCTGGTGCAAATTAACTAATCCTGCATATTTATAAAAGAAAGCAAGGCTGCCTGTAGTATTGTTTCACGCTTTCTTCTAGCAACTGGCCAATATCAGCTTTGTTTAAAGGTTTTCTTCACCTCTCAGTCTCAATTTTATGTCCTCTGTTTCTCCAAAAGAAAAAGTGCCAAAGTGAAGGGAGGCTCTGGGCTGACTCATTTTTCTCAGAGGAAGGGTTTTTCCTCCTGCTGCTGCGGTCCCTTGTTCCCACACCTCATGGGTCTCCGCATTTCAAAAAAAATGCACTGCAAGCTTTCAAAGAATGCATCTGTTTATATTACCTCTCCCCAGCCCAACATCCTGTTTTGGGAAAAATAGCTTCCACAATGAGAAGCTGGGGGGGGGAGAAGTGAATAAACGATTCCTCGTGCAGGCAGTGAAGGTCTTCCTTTCCCCTCTCTAGCTGCTGCTTCTATTTTGGGGATGGACTCTGTTATGTGTCCCGTCCCCCCCCACCCCCAAATTACTGCCTGGAGAAAACAGTGGATAAACCCAACAATCCTGGATGCCCTTTGCCTCTGGAGCCACAGCCCAAGAGGGAAGGATGTCAGCAAAGTGCCCTTGTGGCCAAGAAGGCCAATGGCATCCTGGGGTGCATCAAGAAGAGCGTGGCCAGCAGGTCGAGGAAGGTTATCCTTCCTGTCTGCTCTGCTCTGGAGTACTGTGTCCAGTTCTGGGCTCCCCAGTTCAAGGACAGGGAACTTCTGGAGAGGGTACAGCAGAGGACTACAAAGATGATTAAGGGTCTGGAGCATCTGTCCTACGAGGAGAGGCTGAGGGACTTGGGTCTTTTTAGTCTGGAGAAGAGAAAGCTGAGGGGGGATCTAATCAAGGCTTATAAATACTTAAAGGGTGGGTGTCAAGAGGACGGGGCTGGTCTTTTCTCAGTGGTGCCCAGTGACAGCACAAGAGGAAATGGGCACAAACTTGACTATAAGTAGTATAAGAGTATAAGAAGTTCCATCTAAACACGAGGATGAACTTCTTCACTTTGAGGGTGGTAGAGCACTGGAACAGGCTGCCCAGGGTGGTGGTGGAGTCTCCTTCTCTGGAGCCATTCAAAACCCGCCTGGACAGGTTCCTGTGCAACCTGCTCTAGGTGGACCTGCTTTGGCAGGAGGGGCTGGACTAGATGATCGCCAGAGGTCCCCTCCAACCCCATGTGATTCAATGATTCTGTGTCAGGCGGCCACCCGGAGGAGCTGCCCGGGGAGCGGTGCGGGCTCCGGCCGGCCCTTTCCCCGCGCCCGGCGCTAGAGGGAGCGCGGCCGCAGCCCGCCCCGCCCCGCCGCCGGCCCCCGGGGACAGGGGGGACCCGCATCGGGAGTGGTTCCCGGGCGCAACACCAGCCCCAGAGGCTCGCCCTCTGAGCCGGCTCCGCGGTTTCGCTTCGGCTGGGGCTTGGTGGCGGCGGCAGCACCACCCGCCCCCGCGGCTCGCGGCGCTCCCTCCCGGCTGCACCTGCCCGGCCCCGGGTACCTGCGGGCCCTCGGGGAGGAGGAGGAGGAGGAGGAGGAGGAAGAGAATGACGACGATGACGACTGGCTTTTTGGCAAAAGATTGGAGCTGCCAGGGAGAGCCTGAACGGAGCCGGCGCTGCCAGACGGTTGTAGAAGGCAGCAAGCGCCCAGGCACGGAGGAAAGCAAGGGATCGCAGCCGGGAGATGCTGTGAAATGTGGCAGGGTATTAGAAGGGGAAAACCAGGGAGCAGCCGCGTCTCTGGAGACCAGAGGCTGGCTCGAGGAGAGAGGGAGAGAGAGAAAGCATCTTGTTGCATACTGAAACGATAATATACAGCTTACTCTAAAGAGCCAACCAAACGAACCAAGTATGTGAAGAGTCCTTCCCAAGCTGGGGCTGTAACAATCTTTGACAAACAAAGGTAAAACCTGCAAAACCATATTCCTATGGACTTTTGGCAGTGGGAAGAAGTTAAACTTCTGCACAGATGGTACCTTTCTGCTGGCGACATCAAAGCCCAGAAAAGACTAATACCCTAAACCTTATCACTCTCAAGATCACTCACTGCTACTTTGCAAGGCACATTTAGAAGCTCGTGGTTTACCCAGTCTCACGCTCAGGTCTCTTCCTGGCACCTTGCTTTAAACGGGAGCCTCCCCATACTTTCCCCTCTTCCCATTACCTCTTCTCCAGCAGCACCGCACGGGGCACAGCCAATTATCATTAGGTGAACTCGCCTGTGGTTCCTTGTTAGCTATTTTGGTCCGGACAGAACATAGATCCTGGGACACGGGCACGGGGAGAGATTAGGTGGTTTAAATCTTATGCCTCGGGCCCCTCTCCAAGGAAAAGCTGTTGCTAACTTACAGCTGTCTCGTGCTCTCTGTGGAATGAGAGGGAAGTCCATTCAGTCTGGTGAAAATAAACCCACCATCATAGCTGGCATTCTCGTTGGCAGTCTCAGCGCAGAGGCCAAGGATTTGAGGGCTATGACACATGAGGCAGCTCACTCCTAAAGAGCTTGATCTGGGTTGAAACGTGTCATCAGAAAAGCATGAGGAGCCTTGTGCTCCCACTGTCAATACAGTACTTGCCCCCTTCACACAGACCGGCTTTCCTTTTCTGTCCCGCCAGTCTGGCACATGGCATGGGGACCATTTACTGTATGCTCACTTTAAAGGAGAAGGACACCCAGTTTCCTCTCACTCTCAACCATCAGTCCTGCAGCTACTGGTTTGCCATCACCGTTTGCCCTTCTCCTCTCCTGAATAACAGGTTGTGTCCTAACCTGCCTGCTACTTGGCAGGTACCCTCATCTCCTCTGCCTGTTCACCCTCCTCTCTTGTTCCCCTGTTCCTCCTGGGCATGAAGCTGAACACCCAGACGGTACCTGGGTAGAGGGACACACAGCTGGGCAGACTTAAGCACAAGAGCAGTGAGAAATGGGCTGTTTCACCAACATCATTCTGCCAACGGCCTGGTGAGGAGGAATTGGGAGTCCCTGCAGACATGACTGCACCACGCTGCACCCCAGGGAAAGCCAGGGGTCCAGGGCAGCAGCCATGATTTTTGGTCTCCCGATGACAGTGACTTAGGAAACTCCCCTTGAGTTTGCCAGCACCGCGACATCAGCTGTTCAAGCATCCTCTAGCAGCCAGGCTTCCATGAAGAAAAGTGCTTCCATTTTGTGAAGAACTATTGGCCAGAGGCCCACAGAAATACTGCTCACGTGTTTTATTGGTTGCTCTTCACATCACTTAAAATGAAGTTACTATGCAAAGGGGGCCATTATATAGAGGAACTGAATCTCATCAAAGAAATTGTTCGTTTCGCTGACTCGCCACAGGTGCAGCACTAAGAATAAAGCAGTTGTCAGGATCTCTTCCAGGAGCACTGCAGCGATGTACCTGTGTATATGCCCTGCTGTTGTCAGCCTTCGCCTCCATTTTAGGATCAAGAGCAAGTCTAGGGCCAAGCAAGAGGCTATCACAGGCAAGAAGTGTTAACTTTAGTAAGGCTATTTATCATACCCTATGAGAAAGCAGAAGCTTTCATCATAGAGGCCTGGAGGTTTTTTCTTTGCTGATTTATCAACAGGTCAGTGAGTTTAGACAGTCTCTTCCTAAGGCATGAAATCTCTGTTGATGAGGGTTTCATCATCTTCGCAGCTTAATTCATTTAGTATGGTAAATGTAAGCAAATAAGCCAGAAGAACTCTGAGATAAGAAGGTACGGCAAGCAAGACAGATGTGGTGGTGGGATACACCACCAGCAGCAACCGAAATGCAAAGAAAAGCCTTCTAGAAGAGTTGTCAGCCATCAAAACTGATTTGCCACCTGACATCACTTCTGTAAATCTCTCACATTTCACAAGCTTTTCCTCATGGAGCCTAATCCAATGGCCACTGACTCTATGGGTGAAATTGAGGAAGTAAATCACCCTGGAGATGACCTGTAGGCTTTTTAAGTAGAAGGACAATTTGAAAAATAAAAAAAAAAAAAGGTTTTAAAAAAAAGAATCTATCCTAAGTCTCCAAGCTTTCCCAGGCTATTCTGGGTGGCCTGGTTTGATCTCTTCCCCCTGCCATCACTGACATAGGTGTTTTCTTGATACAACTTCCACATATTCACTGTGAGTCCTCCTCAGAGCTGAATGTGCAATGTGCTCATTCTCCATGAAAAAAATAAAAAAAAAATAAATTAAAAAATCCAAACTAAAAAAGGCTGGAAAAATGTAAGCTGGGGTGCTCAAGAGGGGCTGTGTGGACAGCCTTGCAGCCTCTGGCTCCTCCACACCTCCCTCTGAAGGCTATGGAAAGGGTTTTAAATTATTTGGTGCCAAGAGAAGGGGAGGCCTGCAGCTGGTTTTAGTCCTGGGGTGAGGAAGTTAAAAGAATCAAAGAATTAAAGGCAGCTCTTTCACGTAGATGATTAGTGCAAAGGAATGCCAGATTCGGCAAAGAAAGTTTGCTTATCAAGCTGCAGATTTATTAAATGTGTTCCAGACCTGCATTGCTTCATTCAAGTTTAACAGAGCTGTAATACTTAATATGCCCTTTAGCAATTTAATACTCTCTTGTACAAATCATTGGAAAATTTAAAATAGAAAAATATGTCCAGGCTTAACTGTAAGAAGAAGGGGAACTCTGTACAAAAACAGAGGAGAAAGAATGCATGGGTAAAGCTGAATATTACTGAATATCTTACCACATGTATTATTCTGCTGAGTTATTAGTACGTGCGCTCTTGTCTGCAGGCTAAAGGAGGAACTAGCAGTAATAAGTTACAGAACAACAATTTTCAGCATGAGGGCTCAAGACTGGCATCACATCATGCCCAGAAATTACTCCTCAGGAAACACGTTTTATACATTCTTTTCCCTTCAGAGAGCACAAATGTGGGTTTCTTCTTTAAGGAAATAAAAATCAGTTGTTGGTGCTGCTTATAACAGGAAATACTGCTGTCAAACATCTTACAATTGCTTTCTCAATAAAAAAGAGATGTAAACATTGAATTGGTACATCATTGAGACATTAAAGACAATCTTTGTTGGAGACAGAGAGTGGACAAGCCTGTAAAACGCCTCACTGCCGCATAATTACGTGCGACTATAAACACATCCATATAAACATATTTCTGCATTTTGTGTCATACCCTGTGTAAGAAAGTTCCTTCGAAACTGTATAAGCCCAAGGCATGCAGGGTTCTGTCCCAGTTTGGGCAAGAGGATGTTATTTAATATTGGACATGCACGTGGGAAAGAAGTGAAGGGCTTTGTTTTGTTGTAGTCAATTAGACTGCTTGACTTTTTTTTTTTTTTTCAAGGAGTAAAAGCCCTTAAAGCAGCCTTCCCAACCAATTAGCTGCGTTATACAAGCAGACTCCTGACTCTGTAACTGCCCTGCAAGAGGGTTGGTCCAGGGATGGAGTGGTGCCTGTTGCATCCTGCAAGGAGACGTTCCCCAGATGCAGCCGGAGCGCAGGAAAGGGAACAGTTACACACGTAGTGAGTGCACCCCATCACCGCTGAAGTGCAACCGGTACAAAACTGTACGTAGTGAAACACTCTGTACTGGCCACTTCTAATGACACTAAATCATTCCGTCTGCCAGCCAGCCTGTTGCTGCTGACCCAGCCTGACTGCCAGTAGCCAGCGTGAGTCAATGGTACACACAGATCACAGGCCCTTACACAGGCTGGGAAGAGACGTCGCTCCCAGTGGACAAGCTTACTCAGAACACAAAGGACAGCAGAATTAAAGATTTGCCAAAACTCATGAATTGAGTTCAGCAACAGCTGGGACCAGGCTCTCCCCTCTCCTGCCCTAGTCACACACTACCAGGCCTTGAGCCATTTTTAACAATTATCATTGCCTTCTACTGGCAACCTCAGACTAACTCTTTCCATGCTATTTAAGAGCTGCAGGACTAGAAGTGACCTTCTGAATCACTGATCCCAGTGCCTCCTAATTGGAGGCAACCACATCACATGAGCCTAGTCAGAAATGCCTCAAAGTGAGCGGGGTGGTGGGACGTGCGATGATTTCATCCTTCCAAATTCCAGAGGCAACACCCAAGCAGTTGTGGCAGTGATTGTCTCTTGCTCAGACATTACAGGAAGACTATGGTTGCCTGTTAACAAAAGGAATTTGTGCTGAAAGGTGTTTTGTTTTGCTTGTAATTTTCCTGAGGTGGCTATGGAAAAGCAAGTGAGGTGGGATCTGGATAAAGTAGTCACTCATTTCTCCCACCATGGTAAGTAGCAATGCCACCAAGTACTAAAAAGCAGTTTGCCAGCATCTGAGAAACTAGGGAAGTTTCCTAGACCTGAGAAAGCCCTACTGAAACAGAAGCTGGTACAATATATTGAAAGATCTGGTGTATGGTACTGGGGCCTCATTTAGGCATGAATGTGGTAGCAATGCCTGCCTTTGAACGGCACATGGCCTTCGCGGCCTCTGGGATACACGGGATTTATTTCTTGAGCAGGGGGAGAGGGCTTTGATTCTCTTTCTCCACTAGCCTGCACCTCCCGCTTCTCTGCTGTGGCTTTGGCCTGTGGCAGCCTGTCTCTACACCTGCAGGCATGACAGTGGGGAGGACCTTGGCAGTCAGTGGTTTTGTCTCTGCAGGGTACAGGTCTCAGAGAAAAAGATTTATTTTTTTCTTTCTTGTCATCAGGTCCACTTGGTAGAAGGGATGCCCTATGGGATCAGCTCTCTTTCGCTGAGGAACACACCCTGCAAAGCACTTCTCCTACTGGTCCTTTCAGTGACTGTGAGCTGGGGAGCAGCATGGAAGCAGCAAGATGTCCATGAGATGGTGATAAGTGACCACCAGAAAGAGAGAGGTGAGCAGGATTGCTTAGATTTTGAAGGTGGAATACAGAAACAACTAAAATAAGAAGTACGGGTCTGTCACACTAGCCTCTCTACAGACCTTAGAGGCATTTGGGTATCTGGGTTGCATGGATGCTGCTTCAGAAGTGCTGTTGGGCACAGGCAATATATGGGGGGGTCTGAATATGGCCCAGAAGCACAGGGGGAAAAGGGATAGAAAGGACTTTAGAAAGAAGGGAATGGATGCCTGCAGCAGCTCCTGGCTAGAAAGCATGAGCTCCTAGCAAGTGTTGGGTTCACCCAGACACGGCAAGACCTAATAGCATCTTCCACCACAGCACAGCAGAAACAAGCAGCAGGAACTCTGGACTCAGGCCTTCCACAGAACAACCCTCTTGTGCTGGTGTCCAAAGAAGCTGCCAAAGTACAATGGCAAACATCTATGTGTTAAAGAACAAAGACCCCCCCTTTAAATATCAAATAGTCTTTTAACTTGCTGAGGTGGTGGTGGCTGGCAATGGAGTGACAAAGCTATTTAATGCCTGTGCCAGGCCGGTTCTGAAAGCTGATAAGGTGCTGTGGTAAATGGCCAGTTTTTCCTAGTAATTTATGTTGCTAATTAAAGCTACCTCGGCATCAGTACTCCTTGCAGGTTGGCAGACCCAGATGTCTCTCTCAGGCTTCATGTTGATAAGCGCATCTCTTTGACAAGAGCAGTAGGTTTAAGGCACTGCAAGCCTCTCCTTCCTCCTCAGGCCTCTCCAGGGCTAATAGTTGGCTAGCACTAGGAGAAAACAAGCTTTCACCCATGCCTGGGAAACCCTGGTCAGGTGGTGGCATTTCACCAGATTATGGATAGGCCACCCAAAGTAAAGGTGGATTACAGGAGTGCAGCCTCCAGGATGTTAGAGAGAGAAGACTTTCTAAATCTTTATCATGGAATTATTCAATGCTGTTAGGAAAATATTGAGCCTACGTCTCCAAGAAAATACTGGCAGTCCAGAAAGACCTTCACAGGCACAATTAGTCTATTATAGCTGTGGAAAAGGTTCCCCCATCTAAATCAGCCTGCCTACTCTGGGAATACTGTTAGAGATACCAGAAAGTGACTGTGGACTGCCAGTTTCCTAAGGAATAGTTTCACTTATTACAGTATTTGAAATGTGAGATCCTGAGATAATGACTCAAGGATTGCTCAAGAGAATAGGATGCAACCTCTCTGAAAAGTCTCTTTCTGCTCTTTTGCTGGTAAGATAGCTAATAAACATCTCCTGAAATGAGGCTCTCGTGCACATTGCCAAAATTCAACCTGTGCCTTTGTTCCCCTGAGGCAAATATGTTGAGAGATGAAAACAAAATTGCCAGTGTCAGCTGGGTAAAACCAGTTAATATTCTGCAGCCTGGTATAAAGTTCCCATACCTGAATTCCTCCTACATGCAGTTCACTTTGGCATCTCAAATATCCATTGAGTGAATACTTTGGGGTTTGGAGGTTAGCAGTGGTTAAACCAGAAGGGCTCAGAGGCTACTTTGCAGAACAAGCTGGAGAGAGATATAAACCAGCACTTTTTCCTGGGGCACGAAAGAGAGAGGATAACTCAAGTGGTCAAACAGTTTGCCTTCTGTTAAGATCGATGCATTTCTGTTAGGTGGTTTGGTGGCCAGGGTTCAACAGCCTGCCCTAGCAAGTGAGCTCCCAAGCACAGAATACCTACAATTTACAGCAGCATAGAAGAGGTCTTCATCTATTCCACTGTGCACCTCACAGTGGCAATAGTGGTACCACTACTACAACACAGAGATAGCTAGTGACAGGATAACTGATTTTTTGACCAGTTGGTTAGTTATAATTAAGTCGGGGGGGGGGGCTTTTAACATTCTGAGCCTTAGCATAATTAAAGGGTGCTTCTTCAGTTTAGTGTTTTCATAGGAGAACTAATGCTGTTTCACTAGCAGTGTGTGAGTGCATGGACAGTCCGTATTTTGAGTTTGCTTTGGGTTAGACTGCATACCCCATCTGAATATGAGATGCTGCACTGGTGGCTTTGTATCAAGGAACGTGAAACCTTTCTGTTCAGGTGCTGCATGTCAGTACTTCCACTTGATAGCTCAGCCAAAAGTTCCAGCTGGGACTGACACAGTCATCAGTAGGTGCAAATGCAGAAGAGATGGAGGCTCTATTGCCATCCTGTTCCTCTGTTCTCCACTCTTGAATTTTTTTGCTTATATGGACAAGACCCTGTCCCTCAGACCAGAATGCTCCCTAGCCTCCTGAGTGGAGTGCAGTCCAATCTACTTGGATTGTTGGACTGTGCCATGCATTGTTCAAAAGCCTTTCACATCTGCTTGTTACAAAAAGCTACTTAAAACAGGTGACCAAAAAAAAACGGAGAGGAGCAACAAGTGACATTTGCAAAGCCTGCTGTTTTAGCTGGGAGGTGTCGGTGGTACACATGACTTGTGAGATTCTTCTCTTTGCAAAGAGTTGATTTCTGTGAGTCTCTTTGATTTGGACATTTGGATCCATCACAAACTATCCAGATAGATGTGTTTGCCACTAGAGCTTCTTCATGAAAGACTGGAGGAAAGTTGAGAGGATGAAGATGGCAGATTTCTGACCTCCTCTTCCCTTGATCCAGCATGGTTTTCTCTGCTCAACATGAAAGCGTCTCTCTTCTGAATGTCAGAACATTACAGCCAACGAGACAGTAACTACTGAGATGAGGGCCATCATTATAAACTTACAGAGCAAATACTACCCAGAGGAAGGAGCTAATGCTGCCAGGACACCTGCCTCTTTGTGGCTTTCAATACAGAGCCTCTGGCCTGGCAGCTGTAGGAAGTGGAAACTCATTCATATCCAGGGCCTGGAAGTCATCCATGGAGCTCCACACAGTCCATGGAGTTACAGACCATCAACATTTGTGTCAGCAGCAGCAGAGTCAGTCCCGTGCTTTCTTGTGCTGAAATCTTGAGGAGAAGAGAGGAGATCCACAACAGAGAGGCTAGGGGGCATCAACACATGTCAGGTCTTTCCGCAGGAAAGAGGCTTTTCTGTGCGTCCTCCCCAAAAGCCACAAGAAAGGGGTAGCAGCTGGATGAAATGGTTATCTTGATTAGAGAAGAAACAACAACTTCCAGCCTACAATCATGACAACCCAGCTGATGTGAGGTACTATGAAAGGCACACATCAGCTTTAACAAGTTCAGTGTTAGCAGGCTGAAACCCTGCCTAGCCAAATTCCCTTGCAAGTTCCACTCCAAGATCCCTTGCACAGCACAGCAGCAAGGGAAAAAACATGTTACTGACTAAATGGGCTGAAAAACAACATTTGACATGCTCTCTCCCTGCTCTGTAAATTAGTTTTGAACCCATAAGAGGCTTGATAAGTGACACAGAAGTGGCATGGAAAGTTGAAGCATTCAAAAATAAATAACACATAGTAGGCACCTCTTCCTGCAAAGCTTGAAGCTTGCCTGGCTTTTATCCTTACCCCGTTACTGCTAGAGCTACTCCAAGTGCTGCCTTCCTCTCCTTTCACATGATTAAACCCTGACCGTTCTCGGGGGAGAAGAAGGTGGTTGAAACCATAAATAAAGATGTGAGTCTAAAGGTCAGGCAAGCCAAACTGATGTTTCAACTCCCAGTTCACACTGGGCTGTACACTCAGTTGGACTCTGTGTCCAGTAGATATTTATACAAATTTGCCTCAATTAGCCTATCTAACTCCTTTCTCACTTCCCGGTATACAACACTAGGAGATGTTAACTCCCGTGCTGCTGCTGTCTTAGCAGCAGCTCGTTTGCAGTCCTTAGCCTTGTGTTCACACCCACCCCCCAGTGAGACAGATCACTCTCGTTAGCCCTATTTTGTAGCTGGGCTTCTAAGCCAAGGTGGGGTGCCAGGCTCATACCCAAGGTCACTGAGAAGGACCCCAGGTAAGTGTTAATGTCCCAACCCTAGGTGAAGCATTCTCCAATTTACCAGAGATTACTGGGACCATTGCAGAAGGTGGCAGCAAGGTTATGAGGGGCAAACACAATTTTTCTTTCCTTAATTCATGGTCAGCCCTCCAATAATCACTGCAAGCAGGAGGGGGTAAATGCAGATGCAGAAACCAAAGTATTCGCAGTTTTGTGCTGAAGCAGGTTTGTAGCTTTGTGATTTGTTTTCAAGGATAGGTATTTCACTCACTGAGTTGAGCACAAAGTACCTATCTCTAGGTTTGAATCTGTAGTGTGGGATTACAGACAGTAGATTTGGAGCCAACCAGCCTGTTATTTGGGGAGGGTGAGGAGGTGGCTGTGTCTGAACTGCCCACCTGATCTTGCCAACGCTTCAGTGACCTTTCTCTAGAAGGGGAGTGCCGGAGTCCAGTGGGAGCACAACCATCACTTTAGAAAGGAAAGAAGGGGAGGAAGCTTCTGATTTTGGCAGTATAAACCCACCTGTTTGAGGGATACAGCAGCCTCAGAACTCACACCAGTGAGTCTGAGCCAGCAATGTGGTTTCCCCTTCTCAGTGAAACCAAATGGGGCCGCATCAGTATCTAAGGAGATGCTTGTCTTTAATTGCAGGAGAGCTATGGCCTAGAATGCCAACGTGCTCAAGCACCCTGCTCCCTTAATCATTTAAAGTGCTGTGCATGCTGCTTGGATACCTCCTAACACTGTTTGCTAGATCAGATATCAAACAGGAATGTTAAACTTTGAAAGCGGGGCAGCAGTATGCCTTCGTAATTGCCCTTCTCTCTGAATAATGGAAGCCTGCTGGACAGGACAATGATTTATTAACGTTACCTCTCCTGCCTTCTCCCTTCTCCATGTGCCATCTCAAGCAATTCAGTCAGTAATTTTTTATCACTATATTTTATTGTGTCTTGCTTATCCTAGACAATTAGCAAATTTATGGCCCTAGAAAACTCATATTTTCATAGTTGTTGCTTGCATCCAAAATCTTTTTCTACCATTGTTGCATGAACATTTTTCTCATTCCCAGAGCCACAATGGTTTGTATTGCTGCTTTGGCTCTATTTCTTTTACTTCCATGAATAACAAGAAATTGCTGGAAGTTAGAAGCTGGCCTAGGGCTGGGATCTGGCTTGTGAGCTCTTCACTGGTGTGGTGGGTAGTGAACCCAGGTGTGCCAGAGCAGGGTTTGGACAGGAGCTCCCCAAATGCTAACCAAATTGCAGGAGCTGCTACAAGAGAGGGATGCTTCCTACCCCACAGACACCACTGCTTGCAATTAATTTCTAGCTAGCTTAGGAAATTCATCATACTTCACCTGCTCATTGGCTTTAGGTTTGCTGAATTGTTAAATTAGTATCAAGACAAAAAAAATCTCCCTGTGCACAATGGTTGAAAGCCAACTTCTAATGCCCCGTGAAGCTTTTCCCTCCATTGCTCCATGGACTCCAATTGCCCACCAGCACCATGTTTAGCTCAGAAAAACCCAATTAGTACAGAAGGCAGCCTGATACCAGCCCGTGCTCATCTGCAGCGGATTTCTTTCCTGAGCAGATGGAGGTGTGTGTCCCCTCTCAGGGTGGGTGGTGCACCCTTTTCTGGCTCATGCTCCAGTGCCTGCACCCCTCCTCATCTCTGGAGCTCTGTGGCTGCAGGTGGCATGCTCTACCTGCCCAACCTTTGCTGCTCCCACCGCACTCCACTGATTGATGCTCCAGACCAGCACGCACTTGCTGTCTCTTCAAAACTATTATCTCAGAATCTGGAAATAATAGCCCAGTAGGGCTTCTTGGACATGCGAGACTGAGTGACAAACCTGCTTCTAAGAATCATGAAAATCGCGGCTCTTTGTAATGGGGGAATTTTAGCCCCCCCCCCTGTTCTGCCAATGGCACTTAAAAGGCTTTATTCACACAGCTGCCACTCTTCTCAAGAGAGTGCAATAAAACCTCCCAGCAATTGACATTTGCCAAGTTCATGCATAAATGATCGTTTTTTTTGTAGTGAGCCAAATAAGTCACTGGATCAAGCTACCCAAAGGAAGTTTTCAGAAATAGCTGACTCCTGATGAAGCAGGTCAAATCTAACTATCTCTTTCAACTTGAAGTTATGGTGAAACACGGGAAAGCACTCAAATAGCTCTTCTTTCACCACAAAGAAGATACAAAAGATATACAAGATACATAAACACAGTCAGTCTTATTGTTAGTATACGCCAGTGAAACCTCTCATCTCCTAAAAGCCTTTGCCTTGTTGCTCCCCTGATGGACATCGTGACCACACTTAGGATTTTTTTCCAAGTGATGACTGAGCTGTGGGAAGCAAACTGTGTCAGAACCAACCTCTACGCTAGATAGATATATCTTTAACGACTTACTGAAAATGTGGCAGATGTGCCCCAAATGAAAAATTGCTATGAAAATTGTTACCAAGGCAAGCTCAGTTCATGTTTTGCAAAGCAGTGACCCTTGCTGCGATCAAAGCATAATCTTTTTACATGTACTTTGCTAATAAGATTCAGTATTTTATCCTTAAGTGGAGACCAACATATTTTTCACTCCTTTACAATCCAAGTGTCCTGCCCTTCTTGTGGATGGTAGCTTGCAGGTGGACCATATTCCCACAGGAATGGCTGGATCTGGCCCATGAGACAGGGGATTGGTAGGCACTTTGGGATTCAGCCACAGCAGACATGGGAAGAGGCTGATGTAGTGCCTGTGCCACAAGCAACACAGCGTGGGTCCCATCCACGTGCCTGGTGTGGGACTGTCTTTCCAAGCATGGCTGGGGCTCGCCAACTCACCCACGCAAGGTGGAAGTAAATTCTGCCCAAAGTACAGCATGGAGAGGTCTTCTCACTGGGGTCTTGCTAAGACAACCCTGTACCTGGGGTCTAGCTCAGAGAGCAGCATCACGTGAAACGAGGAGGAAGAGTTGTTGTTCCCACACGGGCAATGAAAAGGTTTATGTTGAGAAAAGCGTGTCAACACAGGTTAGAAACATTCATGGCACCAGTCTCTCCAGTGTCGCTTATGCTTACTGCGCCTCCATAAATATTTTTTAAAAGCAGCCAAATCAATGGAAAAAACAGCTCCCTTGTGTAAGGAGGCCTGATCTCAATTGTTTTCATGGAGCTAGGCATTCAGTCCAGTCACTTTGACAAAACAACTCAGCAGAAAATATGGTATCACATCAAAAAGTCATTTCCTGGTAACGTGGCATCTTCTTTGGCTAAAGCATCTTAAAACAAACAAAAAAGGCACAATAGATAAATTTCTCAATTCCAGGCTTGGTTTAGACCATATCTGCCAGACAGCACTGTTGGTCACACAGTAAGTGACTTTCCCTTCCTTCCTTATTCCTGCTCCGAGGCCCTGCACACACTCTATGTATATTTACGGATACAGCTCTGTGATTACTTTGGAAGTGCAAAATACTTGGCGTAAGGGATTGTGACAGAGTTTCCTTGGCTCTGACAAGTCTCCTCAATGCCTTCGGGTTTGCCTGGCTGAAACAAAATCTTTGCTTCAAAATACCTTTCCATTTTTCAGCAATAAAACAACTATCTCAGATGGTGCTTTCTGGTATCGCCTGACCACCCTACCTACTGACTTTGGGATTTAGGGAGGAGGCTGGGGGAAGAATGCAAATGCACATCTGGATTTGGCATTGGGATTCCTGGCCTTGATTGCTGCTTTGTGGAGTCCTGTCAACCAGCCAGTTGTCTGGGTTTGAGTGGTCTTCCTTGGCCATTGCAGTGTGAACTGTTAATCACAAGTGTGTGGGAGGCAGCCTGCTCCTTTAGAGATGACCTTGTGCTGGGATTTAAGGTTATCTGTTGCTTTGTATGTTTTGCACTGTCTCCTTTCCCCTTTCTACTACCTACCCATTCCTGCTTCTTCTGGCTCCAGCTAAACCTGTGTCAAGCTTATGCTTGTTACTGAGCTCAGGAATGCTCAGGGCTTTTGCAAGAGCTCCACACGATGTGTGCATGGAGTTGGTGAATGAAGAGTTTTGTATTGGAACACTAATTAATGAGGGGCCTGGTGCAGAACAGGAAATACAAGTCCCAAGTCCCTTTCTTACATAAACATTTTCAGTTTGGGTTGGCTGAATACCTGGATAACAATTCTCCATGGGTTGGGATCCTTTAGGTTTATTTGTCCAGTTATGTTCCTGTTTTTGAATTTAATGACTCCCTAATTATTGTCACCATGGTAGAAAAAATACTGATATGCAAGGTACAGGAGACAATTTGATGTTCAATTTCAACAGAAAATAAGAAAATTATTCAGCCTGAGGCATCACTGAACAGCTCTGTCTACTCTCTCAAAAAATGGATGAACTAGATTTGTCCTTTTTAGCCACCAAACAACATTTTCTATTTCTCCTGCTTTCCAGAACATTAAACTTAAAGTTTAAACTTTAAACTAAAACAGACTTAAACTAAAGTAAACAACAACCTTTTTTTTAAGCTTTCCCCATTCTGATAAGAATATTTTGT
>JAOTQQ010000023.1:52097114-52107434 GCA_026546715.1 Gallinago undulata
CCCCCCCCCCCCCCCCCCCCCCCCCCCCCCCCCCCCCCCCCCCCCCCCCCCCCCTACAATCAGAATACTGCATCCCACATGGTGTCTAATTGCACCAGTATCAGAGTTTTGTCTACTGGAAGAAATGCTGTCAACACTGGAAATAGTCTAAGTAATACTGCTCTGAGTTTTTATTAACACGAAGTGTGAAATAAACACAATTTGGGGTAAATACAAGTATTAGCTAATTATGTCTCACTAAGTAGAAAATAGGCAGAGGCATTCCAGAGATTAAAATAAACTATACAGTGGAAATAGATTAGGGTTGAGAAGAGTGTCCATGAAGTAAGTTCACTGAATTGTCTACCTCTCAGTCTGCCTTACTCTGTCTGCCTCTACTCCTCCTCCCCATTGCTCTTGTTTCCAGCACAAGGCCACGTGGAGACTTTGGGAGGGCTGGAGAGGTGCAGATATGACTAACTGCTTTATTATTTATTTTTTTTTTAAATTCTGAAGAGGTAAGATTCCCTTACAAGATAATCCTTGTCTGAAAAGAATTTCTAACAAGAGGGTATTGTGCCCACAGAGGTAAATCTTTTGGATTTCTTTATACTAGAAAGAGATAATTACTCACTGGACTGAAACTTGATAGTAGCCTGCCTGTAGCAGCACGACAGTCAGTAGGGTCAAATGGAAGACTCTGCTGACAAGTTGTAGACATATTTTCATAAAACCAGTTTCCTGGAACTGAAAGTAGTTGGGAGGAAAAAAGTAGGTAGAAGGCTTAGAGACAAATGTCCACAACAGTCATATAAAGCTGATTTAGTAAGCTTGAATAAAAAGAAGGTTAACTGGGACCAAAAGCTGATCTAAAGTGATCCACACAGTTGCAACACTCACTCTCATTCAAGTTTTCAAAATCTAGTGAAATTCAGAGCACATCACAAAAGAGCCTGAATTCCCTGCAGAAGGAGATAGATTTGTCTAAAGAATGACCCAAATGCCAGAACTTAAGACTGTAACAATATTTTAGTGTTTCTCAGAAAACTTTCCAGTCATAAGGAGCAACATTCAAGTGAAATTATGCATTAATAAGAGAGAGAGAAAAGTTTGGAGCTTTAGTAACTTGGAAGACGTAAAAAGCAGCTGAAGACAGGTAAGAATGGGGCAGCCATATTTGTGTCAGAAGCAACAATATGACTACTTTGACATAAGAGATACTACAAAAGAGAAACGGCTCTTTCATATGTAAAAATGATAAAATTATCTGTGGTAATGTAGAAAAGATAGACTTACTTACTCCATTCTTATCTGTATTTGGAAGCCAGAAAGCTAATGAGCATCAATGCCTTTTTTCCACTCATGAAAGAGGACTGTATTAAATGACATTGACCCAGAATGAATATTTTGAAAATCAGCAGACCTAGAAAACTTGCAGTTAAGAGACCTACAGAGATGATGGAGAAGATCCTGGCCTAGAAATACTCATTTTCAGTGAATCTTGAAACACCAGAAGGACACTAGAACAATGCAGAGTGTTCAGCCAACGTCACAGTGGGTCACCAGCACACTTGACAGCACTGCAGCTTAGTTTGCCTGACAAGGGATCCCAGGCAACAGAAGAATTAATTGTTAATGAAATTAGATGGGAACACAGTCACTAGAAGTCCGCGCTGTTTTACAACATAGCATTCTTGTAAGAAACTAATGATATACAATGTCTGTGTGGTTTCTACCAAAGGGATTAACACAGGGCTTGAAGCCACCCCAAAGAGCTCATTACCTGGTTCCCTTCATATGGCCATCCGTATGCAGCAGGTTATTCAGTGCTCCTCAGATATGACCAGATTGAACAAAGAAGCTGTTAGATTGTAGTTTAACCAAGCATTTCAGTCACCAGCTGTGGGTCACAAGTAAGAGGTAAAATCAATCTTGCCACATAGGCAAAGAAGTTGTCAGGTGAGAGGTAAGTGACTGATCTCTGCTGTAAACAGAGGTGAAAACTTCACAAAGGTCCTTGATGATCTGGCCTTTCAAAGCCAAGTCAGGCAATCAGTATGACTTTGACCATGTGAGCAAGAGGCACCAGTGAAGCACCTAAAGGAGTGGGACCTCATTAGTGACTGGAATCTGGGTCAGCTTCTGATAGCGACTGAAAAAAATCACCTTGGAATAAGAAACAGAAAATTTTACTACCCCAATCCAGTTTGAGCAGGGACGTGCTTTTATCCTTGTGCACAGTATTGGGGAGATTGTTTCAATGCCCACAGTTTTAGAAGGTTGTTGAAATATCGGAGTGGGTGCAGAAAACAGCCACAAAAATTATGCAAGGTCTAGAGAAAAAAGCCATAGAAAAGACTTGGAGAACTCAGTCTGTTAAGTTTAATGAAGATTTGTGAAAAATGAGAGATGACTCGATTACAGGGGATGGTTCCCTCCTGGGGGAAAATGTCATGGACTAAAGAGCTCTTAATCTAGCAGAGAAATGTGCAACAAAAGCCAATAGTGGAAAAAAGTGGAAGCCTGGCAAATTCAAATGAGAAAATAACCAGAAATGTTTAACAGTAACAGTAAGCATTGAAACAAATTGCCAAAGAAAGTGGTCGGTTCTTCATGTCAAGCTATTGTCGCATCAAAGCTCCAGGCCTTTCTAAATGATGAGCTTCTGTTAGACAAGCCACTGGGCTCTTTATGAGAATGACTGTCCAAACCTAGTGGCACATCTCTAGGGCTGAAATTTAACTGCCTTCAGGAGGCTCAGACCAGATGAGTTACTGACCTCTCTAGCCCTCATTCTGCAGGTCTAAGAGAATGCTATATATTAGTTTAAATTTTTTAATTCTTATCTAGCAGCCATATTTGTCATCTCTCTTGTAACCAAATACTTTCTGCAGCTTTCCCCTGTCTGGACTCTATGAGTGAGCAAAGAACTGTCTCTGCATCTCTGGAGAAGCAAACCCTCTGCTAAGTGAATCTCTCCTTGTAGCAGGGGCTTTTCTTTTCTCAGACTTTTCCATTTTTCCTGGAAAAAGGGCAGTTTCTCTCTATCCATCTCTTTCTCCATCTCAAGCCACAATTGCCAAGTCTCCTGGAAAATATTTTCTAGCTTCTGGAATGGATTAGTATCCCTGCTCAGTGCAGATTTTCTGTACTGTATTTCTCTGGGTAGTTTTCAGAGCCTCTTGGGGCCCACTACTTCCCATGGTCTGGCAAAATCCCTGACCACCACTTGGGACCTTGGTTTGTTTATTTTAACATTTATAGTGCAAAAGAACTGAAACCAATTGATGCCAACCATTGGTACAGAACAAAAAAAAAATAATATAGACCAAATACATTTCTATCGGCTAAAGAAAGATGTAGAATAAAGGCCTCACCCAGTGTCAAATTAAATAAAGGCCAGAGTTAAAAGTTTCGTCTTGCGACACGTTCTACAACTGCCCAAACTGCATGGCAAGAAGCAATAAATACTGGAGCCAAGGGCTTGGGGGGATGAGTCCTCCTGCCTGGTCCCAGCAGCTCAGGCCCAGAGACAGACAGCAGGAGCATTCTGGTTCTTTTCAACTATTGTAAAAATTTAACAGCCCCAGGGTAGATCCCAGCTCCCGTTGGAGAGGACAGGGCTGACAAGGCACTCAGCTCCAGGGAAGCTGGTGTCTTAAATAAGCACGCGTGGCATGGGCCTCAGAGGAGCCCTTGCCTCTCACCTAGGGCCCTACTCTTCTGACACTTCTGTTTTCTTTCTTCTCTCCTGCTCCGCTCAGGAGGTGGCTTGTGGGACTGGCTTAATCCATGGTCTTTACTTCAATTTTTGCATGTCTCTCCACATTCTTCCTAATTTTGGGGAGTTCTCCGCTCCGCTAAAAAAAAAAAATACGAACCAGGAGGTGAAAGAATTCAGTGTCATTGGGACATCTGGAAGAAGCTGTCTTACACTATCATGGTGTGCATGCCCATGTTGAAAATGGCGATCTGCCTCAACCCCCTTTCCTAGGTCCCTGGAGTTCCTGCTTGCCCCAGTTGGGCTCCTGGGTTTCCAGCCCTTAGTTCCTTGGCTCAGATAGTGCCAAAGCCATTGTTTTTTGTGCTGGAGCTATGTGGTTTCTGTGCCAGAATTATAAGTAAACCATGAAAAAATATTAAATTTTTTGTGCAGACTTACACAACTTTTTCCATGAAGACCCTCAAAAATGGCTAGAGTCTTGCCTTGTAATTAACCATAGGGAAGTGTATGGTGCATTTGGGTCTCAAAGGAGCAATAGTACGTCCAGAAAGAACGTTTGCAGATCAGAGATGTTCTGAAGGACATCATGTATACAACTCCAACCAAAAGGTCTCTGCAAAGGCCCAGCTAAGCAGATGGATATGAAATCTGCTTTCCAGCCAAACTTTGGTCTACAAGCACAGCTTCTACTGCTCTAGAGCAGTCACAAAGCATGGCTACAATGTCAATTAGACTGGGGGCAAAGTCCTACAAAAAGATCCAGCATCCCCTAGGTCCCAACATGACACCACAGCTGGGAGAGGTTCGTTTTTCCATCCTGGAGCAAGAACAGTAGTCATCACCAGCCATCTCTGCATAGTCAAGCCCACTGGCTTCACCACTGCCTCTTGCTTATGGCCCCAGCAATGGTTTCTTTGCTCTCCTACCAGGAAACACTATTGCACATGAGATCCCAAACACTTTATAAAGTGCTTTCAGCCTTAGCATGCCTATCAGCGCTTTGTAAAACACATGGAGATGGAAACACACATGCCAAATTCTTCGAGCAGTGAGACTGAAAAGTGGTTAAATGTGAGAAAATGCTTTTAAAATGGTGGGCTCATGTTTGAGCAGTCTTCATTGCTCAGGAGCTCCAATACATCCTGTGAAATCTGCACAGACCACCATGTGTTTTTGAGGTTGGTGGGTGGACATATGCCCATTGCAGAGACTAGCTACACAGATGCTCAACAATTACGCCATTCGTAGACTCCTACACACTTGTAAGGTACACAGGGCTCATGGAGTGCCTGCCAAGTTCCTCAAGTAGTAACAGTTCATGACACTCTTGAGATATCTGCCAGATGCCGACACAGTGTTCTGAAGTTCCTATTTCAGGACATAATTTCAAAAATACTTCTAGCTCAGGATTTAGATGCCAAAAAGCATTTGTGTATGAATTGTAATGTAAACCATAAACCCAACAGGAAACATCAGAGCCTTCTCCTTTTGTTGATACAATGTGACTAAGGAGCGCTAAGAAAATGTTGCTTTATTGGCAAGAAAACAAATACATTTTACTGTCCCATATGTGCAAAATGAAACAATCAATTAACATATATCTTGCAAAGAAGGCATATTTTTACCTTCCAGCATTGCCCACACATCCCAAATTGCATATTGATTGCAACATTTATGAGTATTGCACGGGGGGCAGATGGTGAACACTCTGCTGAGCACTAAGCTCAGCTGAGAAGGGGACACTGCAGCTCGAGTAACCGAATCAGCAGTTCAGCTCAGCCTGAATTTGCTCACGTTTCTGGAACTCACACTGGGAGTGCTCAGTGGCCTAGGAAAAGCTTTCATATACTCACCTTCATATTACCAGTTAGCTGGCATAATCACTCACATAGTACTAATATAACTCTTAACCTTTCAGTAGACACCAAAATTAATTGCAGAAGAAAAGCAGTCCCAGGAAGAGACACTTGTCTGCTTTGCCTAATATACAATCAACATTTGCAGATCTAAGTTCAATAAAGAGGGAGTGAGTGCACGTGTACGTTGCATGTATACGTTTTCAGCACAGTGGCCCTTTGAACGTGACTTTGCCTTTTTCTTTTTTTCTCCATTAAGATTCAGGTGGGTATGAGGAAGCCTTAAGTCTGTCTAACAAGATTCTAGTCCTGTTTTTCACAGTATGTTTTTGCAGGGCAAATGCAAAGACAACAACAGCAGCAGTGTGAACAAGAGAATGCAACTCCCACCTCTGTGGTGAGCCATAGTCAGTGCATGCTTTTGGCCAAACCACACCAGACTCCGGGCCAGAATAAAGTACATATTTGTTGTTTCTGAGATGCTGTTACTGACTCTTTTAACTGCTGAGTAAATTGAAATATCCCATCATTTCGAGCCACCCCACCTTCTTCTTTATCAAGTTTGTGTATGTTAGGCCCTGAGTGCACTAATAAGCTTTAATTGCCTTGATCCACCTCAGCTGGGCCTTCCACCCACACCCATGGGCCCAGGAGCCCTATTTCAGCTCAGCCCGTGGGTGGAGCTGAGCTGGAAGTGGGTTGTCTCCAGATTGTCTGCATCTTTGTTTTGCTAGAGGTCTCTAGACCTTAGCCTGCAGATTGACATCCTGGCTAGATCTCAGCCCAGCTTTGTTGTTGGGCCTTCCCAGATGTTGCTAGACCTAATCTTAACCCAGACCTACAGATTGAATTTCCATCTTGTTCTTGGGCCTCTGTTATTTCCACGGTATTGCCTTATGATTTGGACTCTTGGCTGGTTCTGGCCATCATCTCCAGGTTTGTCCTGCTCACCTCACTTAGCTACTGTGGAGGGGCTCTGGGTGGGGAGGTTGGGACCTGCTGTTTCTGGGTTCCCATCACCTCCTGGCTCACCTTGCTTTATGGACCAGTTGGCTTGTGTGGTGCCATGACAGCAGGACCTGCATTTAGGTTTAGAGGAGCATAAAAATGGCCAAGAGGGTCTGAACAAGGATGCCCCACTGCTGTGTCTTTGTCATACAGTAGCTGGTATGCAACAGAAGACTGTAAGTGGTCTTTGCTGCCAAGTTTTGTCAGTTGGTGCCTGAGGAACCTTCTGGGCCAGAGGTGATAACTTTATGCTGAAGCTCAAAGTCCAGGCACACCAGTCCGTGCCACTGTTGACCATTATGGTCAGTCTGTGGTCTGGTGAATTCTGCCATGAGTCCTTGGGCTGGCTGGCTACTGATGATAATCGATGTCACCTTGGAAGCTCCCCAGCTTCCTCACATCGTCACTCAAGTTTTCTTCCCAGTGTGTATCTGCTAATAACTGTTGGCCTTGCTGTTGTCAGCAGCAGTCCCTTTGAATTGCCCTCTCCTTCCTTCTCGCTGTGCTACTTTCAAAGGCACGGTGCCCATCAGAAAGGGCAAATAACCCTTAGACAGACTTCTGAAGAGATTCTGGTTTGCAATGAGGCTCGCCGTGTGGATAGCTGGGGTTAGAACTGCTCATCATTAATTTGAAACAGAGGGATCTTTGCAGTTCTGAAAGAAAGATTAGTAAGTGTTGTTTAAATGTGCCTCTCTCCTTTTTTCTTTTCCCTGTTTCTTCACCAGCCTGATGTGTAACCAGATAGTTTTCTGAGACCTCTGTTAGCGAGCAGAGTTTAGTGTGCAGGCACCAGCCCTAATATTATGGGAGCTAAGAGGCCTTTGAGTGCGGAGCAAATTGGTTTTAAAAGCAATAGCAATTGCTAAAAGGATCATATGACAATAATAGACTGGAAAGCTTAGGGTGTGAGCAACGCAGCCGATGAGAGACAATGATACGGATGAAGTACTTTGTGAGCTGCTGGGAGCAAAGCAGGTCCAGATTATTGCACTGACAGAGGTGGGTTGCAGGGGCAGCTGACACCTCATTAAAATCAGGGCTTTCAATCCATCTGTGATTACCATGGGACTTGGGAAAGGCGCAGGAGCAGCACTATCCATCATGGGCTGGGTGGGGGAAGGAGAGCCTGTGTCTGTATATTCAGTAGAGCTCTGCGCTGACTAACCAAAATACTGCTGTGGTAAATGTAATAGTTATCAACTCTAATAGGAAATGAACAAGGGGTTGAGGGGGACAGAAGAAAAAAAGAAAAGGGGAGCCCAGGTAAAGGGAACTCTAAAGAGTCTGCACGACCCTGACACCAAGGCCTAGACCCCCAAAGCTCGAGTGAGAGTCGGGTGGCTGAAAAACTTTTAAGATCCCAGCCATGGTCTGAAGAGACAGAAAAGGAGCTGGCAGCCTACTAAGCTGCTTCTTGACAGAATGCTTTTCATACATTTTGAAAGGAAGCATGAAAGGCTGAGCTGTCAATGTTTTTCAGGATGTTCATGCTGTTTGGAATTTCTCTTGCTGTTATTTACTGTATCATAATATTTGCATTCAGGTTTACATGTGGTATACGTATCAGAAGTAACTTGAAATTCTAGAGTTTTCTTTGCCTGGCGGCCTAAATACAGCAACATCTTGTTTGGCAGACTGAAGAAAAGATTAAAAGTGGTTTTGCAGTAACTCCCTGCCATGGACAAATCAAACCCTTGATTTCCTCAAACACAAACTCCTCGTTAGGACCACACTTTAGCAGCGATGGTTTATGTCTCTAAAATAGAATAGTTATTATTAGCTAAAGCCAAAACATATTCAGTCAATCAGATTCTGGTTTGGGGATGCTATGGATGGCATGTAAAATGAAGTACTAATGACTGACAAAATAGCACAGCAATGAAATTCTATTCATAAATTCATGCTCGCTAGTTTCCAAACTATTGTTAATGGCAATTTCTTTCTGGATGTCAACAAGGCAGGAATGGCAAGGCAGAAAAACAAGAATCGCTAAGCTAAAGTTTAATGTGCATGCACATATAATCATATGTACACGCACATACATATACACATGTTCATACGTACACGCACATACATATACACATGTGTGTTTATTTTTACAAGTGAGATAATGCCATTCTAAGTTTCGCTTTTCTGTTGTTCCATCTGTACAAAGGGTTCTTAAAGCAAAAAAAAAAGATGAAGGGAGGAGCCAGGGAGTATATGACCCAAGAGAAGCATACAAATCATGGGGACACGTAGTGTGTGGGCAGTTTGAGCTGGCTCACGTACAGCACAAGATGAGTCTGTCTTCTAGAGGATGCTACTTTGTGCTCTATCCCCTGGTTTTAATACTTTACAAACATCTTGCTGGCCCTCAAATAGCTGTAGGGATGGTTCTGAAAGTGTAAGCCCAAGTTAAGCAATACAAAGGTGTCCACGGGCTGGCGGAGCAAGATCTTCAAAGATCTGAACTTTTGCCATTCATCTTAATGGCGTGTTATTGCTTAAGTCATGCAGCAATATACAGTTTAGTATTGTTAACTATTTCGTTGCTTGGTAAAAATTGCAAGAAAAACTAGCATGAGTAATAGGAAGATATACACTAGTCACTTACAGGCATCTCATTTTGGCAGAACATCACAGGAACATTTTTATCTGAGCATCATATTTGCATTATAAAGAATTGTGCTGAAACTACGTGCTCTTATGTTGAAGGTCGTCTTGGGCAGTGATCACGAAATCATAGAGTTTTCAATTCTTGCAGAAACAAGACAGAGCGCCAGCAGAACAGCCACCTTGGACTTTTGTAAGGCAGACTTTGGCCTGTTTAGGAAAATGGTTGAGAGTGTCCCTTGGGACACAGTCCTGAAGGGCAAAGGTGCCCAGGAAGGCTGGTCATACTTCAAGGAGTAACTCTCAAAAGCACAGGATAAAGCCATCCCCAGGTCCTGTAAAATGAACCAACAGGGAAGAAGGCCAGCCTGGCTAAATAGAGAGCTTTGGCTAGACCTCAGGGAGAAAAGGAAGGTCTACAGTCTCTGGAAAAGGGGGTCGGCTATTTACGAACAGTATCAAGGTGTAGCAAAGGTATGCCATGGAAAAAATAGTAGGGCAAAAGTCCAAGGAGAACTTAACTTGACAACAACAGTTAAAGATAATAAGAAGAGTTTTTTTCAATATATCAATAAAAAAAAGAAAGGCTAGGGAAAATGTGGGCCCGCTAATAAATGAGGTGGGTGCCTTGGTGATGGAAGACACAGAGAAGGCAGAGTTGCTGAATGCCTTCTTTGCTTTGATCTTCACTGCCAAAGCTGCCCCTCATGAATCCCAGACCCTGGAGACAAGGGGGAAGGTCTGGAGAGAGGAATACTTCCCCTCTGTTGGGAAGGACTGGGTTAGAGACCACTTGGCCAAACTAGACATCCATAAGTCCATGGGCCCTGATGGGATACACCCACGAGTGCTGAGAAAACTGGCGGATTTTATTGCTAAGCTATCTCTATCATTTTTGAGATATCTTGGAGAACAGGAGAAGTGCCTGAGGACTGGAGGAAGGCAAATATCACACTAGTCCACAAAAAGGGCAAGAAGGAGGACCCAGGGAACTACAGGCCCATTAGTCTCACCTCTGTCTGGGGGAAAATAATGGAGTGGCTCGTGCTGGACATCACCTCCAAACACATTGAAGTTCAAGAAGTTATCAGTATTGGTCAACATGGATTTACCAAGGGTAAATCATGCTTGACCAATCTGATAGCCTTCTATGAT
>JAOTQQ010000023.1:52107534-52121149 GCA_026546715.1 Gallinago undulata
AGGCACCAATAGAGGTTAGGGATGGATCTTCTGGGAAGCACTACTGAGGAGAAGGATCTGGGAGTCCTGGTAGATAGTACAGATAGAAGAGCTAGATAGCAGAGGAAATGGACTAGATGATCTCTAGAGGTCCCTTCCGTCTCTGGCAATTCTGTGATTCCATGTTTGATCTTCAAGAAGAATCTCCTTGAAGCACCAGAATGGTCCATTCCAGTGTGGTGGGACTCCAAGTTGATGAGAACGTTGAGGCAGATCTGCCTGACTTTTTTCTTAAGTTCGGCCTTCCCAAGACTGCAAAAGAGCTTTTAAACTCAAACGCAAGTTTTATTTTAACAGAAACTCTATCCCATAGCTCTTAAAACAGATAAAACTTAGAGTGAGACAAAACAGAAATGAAAGTGTTTGGAAACTGAATTCCTTCTTGCCCACTATGCCCTGGCAGGAAGGGTCCTTTTTCCAGGCTTCGTCACAGTGCAGCAGCTCAGGAACTTTCTGTATTGCAACAAAATCTCCCGAGAAGCTCTTCTTTGAAACTCCAGGAATTATCTTTCACCCATCACTGAGGCCTGGCTGTGTGTCTGTTCTTCTGAGCAGTTTGCCAGTCTCTGCTCTGTGGTTGCTGAGTTTTCCTCACACCCTCAGCATAGGTTCTTACATGTTTTACTCAGTGACTTAGATTATACAGTATCTAAAAAACTCACCTGAAAAATTAAAGAGGCTGATTAAGATGGGAGCTTTCTGGTAGGGGTGGGGGGAAGGTGGGGGGATATAAACCGTTAAAGGAATTTTAAGCTTGGCACTGAACATGGTGAAAGAACACTATGTAAAGAAACATCTCTGGCCACATTTTTAGGGTTGGTTTCTTTGTGGTTTTTTTTCCTTAGCTTCAATCCTTAACACCGTATAAATTGTTTACGGCATGGTTGGAAGAACTGGCCCATAGAGGAGATTGCTGTGGTTGTCAGAGAAGGACAGAATAATGAAGATCTTCAGAAAGTGCTATAGGAGGCAAGGTAAGGAAAGGTACAAGAGGTAGAGAAGCATCAAGCACTGGCAGAAAGAGAAACTGAAATGGAGAAATGATTTTACTATATGATAAAATGTTGGGTTTTAGTAATATTGTAAATATAAGAAATGTCAATCTAGAAAACCTAGAAAGGTGAGTGAAATCCAGAAAAGAGATTACCTGGTAAATATATGTTAACATATAAGGCACTCTTTAATGGAAAACTGCAAGAGGCATACAGGTGTTTTTCAAAACTTAGTTCATTCAGTTTATTGCCACATAACCCCACTGGTTGGCATGAGGCTGTTCTAGCCCCTAGTTTTGGCTCTTACAGATTTTTTTTATCTAGGATTGTGAAAATGAACTATCAAAGAATCTAGCAGTACCTCTTTAAAGCCATGGTTTCCGAAAGGATAAAGGAAGAACTATACACTACACTATATACCTTTCTTTTCTTTGACTTGTAAAAAGACTCTGCGTAGAAAATGGGGCAGATATTTGGGTCATTCCACTCTGAGCCACAGACAGCTGTGCAAAGGAGAACCCAGGCCCATCCCTGAGTCAGCAAGCAATAACAGCTCTGCGGCTGTGCTGCTGGGCAGGATAGATGCCACACCACCAGTGGTTGTGGTAGCAAGACAAAGGCTGGTCAGGCCAGGGATATGGTGGGTTCCTGGCAGTTCATACTGGGAGGAAGGTTTGGGTGTGAAGGGAGAGCATGGTACCCAGCTGGTGGTCACAGCGGTGGGTTGGTGGCCCAGGAAGGGCAGTGTCACACAGCAGGTATGCACGTGGGAAGCTCAGGGAGCTATTCCTTAATGAGTCTGCAGCACACCAGTCTTCATGTTGTCATGAGTCAACCATTTGGGTTTTAATCTCTACCTCTGCATGCATAGCAACTAGTCACGAGAGGATTGCTGTGAAGTGCCCTGAAATGAAACGGCATGTTTAGGAGCTCATGGCTACATGAATAAAAGCCACAGGCAAGCTGGGAGACCACAAGCAAGATGCAGCCTTGTTCACAGTTTCCAACATAAAACTTAAAAGACCAACTCCTCAGTGTCACACTCTTACTCACATTTATCCAAACTCGTTAACACAGCATCAGGTCTAACTGTTCAACTGCTGTTGCCAGTTTGTAAGTGAAATACCTCACATGGGTGTCACCTCTTCAGGATCACCTTGTTCCTACTACTTAAGAAGTCGAGCAATGGGAGCAGGTGATCACATCAGCTGAGAAAGTACACAAGCCAGTATCTTCTGCAGATCTAATTTTTTAAAACATTTTAAACATGCATATGCCTGCCTGGATTTATCCTGTAAGACAATATAATACCCAGCTGTATAACTACAGGGTTACTGCTTGCCATAATAATAAGCTGAAGTTTTATGTAGATCCAGGTAGTTCAGGCTCACCCTCATCTCCAGAGCACATTTTGCAATGTTTCACCGTTAAAGTTACACATATATACTCAGCAAAACAAAGTCCCTTCTACTAGGGGTGGGGAACAGAGGCATGACAGCTAACTACCAACCTAAAGAAAGAGGAAAATGAGTCACAGTCATTAAATAGGTCACTTCCACTTTGTGTAGAAGTGCTCTTCTAGTAATCAGGTTAGCCTCTGAAATAAGGAACTGTCTGGGCTCAAGTTTCCTTCTGTGCTTGCTGTTTCTGCTCCAGATAAGATGGGAAAAGTAAGGAAAAAATCCCTGCATAAAAATCAGTATTTTCAACTGATGAATGCATGATTGTGGATTCTAGTGAAATTATTCTAACTCCCACTGATTGAACATGTGGTTTAGTTTTGTTTCATACATCTATGTAGCTTCTTTAAAAAAAAAAATCAAAACCCACCCTCTGTAGCAGCTGCATTGGCTTCTGCTAATATTTGCTTCCCTTACAGAAAAACCTAAGCAGTTCAGCAAAAGCTGAAAACACTCTATTTTTATTTCAAAGCATGTCTTTGAAGTGTGGGTTTCTGTTGGAAGACAGAACACAAGCTTATCTGTAGCGAGTGGGAGGTTGTAGTATTAGATCTTTCAGGGAGCCTCTTTGACCCCAAAAGGGACTCAAAACATTTTGGCCATCAAACCCCCCCAAACATGTTCAAGATAACAATGTTTTTTCAAAAAAATTTCTCAAACAAGAGTGAGGGGTATTACTGTTTTTGTTATTTTGTTGTAGCAGATAGACCACTGTCTGGAGACACTGTCCTTGCTGGAAAATTGATTAGGGTTCAGTTTTGAAAAGTGGGTGTTTCCTCTGCTTTTAGTTACCATATTAGGTTTTCATTAGGAAAAAAAAAAAAAACAAAAACAAACAAAAAAGACCAGTCTAGTTTCTCATGTTCCTGTAACTTCCCTGAGAGCTCTGTGTCACAACCACTTACTGAATGTGAAGCAAGCTGCTGCTGCTTCTTCTTTATTTCCCTCATTTCCCTCCCCCTCTAGGAAACAGTTGCTTTAGGACTGATTCTGGTAACCTGATACCACGTGATGTATTTTTGCTGGAATATGGAGCCTACATAAATTGCACCATAAGCAAATTTCTTTATAATGGAAGGATCGGGAAGCTGCAGCTTGGCAGGCCATTTCATTGGTGTGGGTTTTTTAAGGTGGATTTTCCAGATGCTTTTTTAACAGATTATATTGGAGTCTTTTGCAAAAGATATTAGGAATAGACAGTTGGCACTGTTCGTAGAGCATCCCATCTGCAGACAAAATGCTCTATATTTGGAAAAGCTCCTACCTGCCTGACAGATACCCTTTCACAACCTGAATGAAAAACTGCTGTTACTTGCTCTTCACAGTGTGCCTAATTGTTTATTATCAGTGTTACATGAGTCCAGAGGTTCCTGCTGAAATCAAGTCTAATCTTTACACAGCCTCAACTACAGATGAAAAGTTACTTATCCCCCGCGCTCCTGCAGCGATGAAGTGACCAAAAAATCCATGAAGGGTTATAAAAATTTACACATTCATGAAACCAAAACATCATTCCTTTCTGACAGGGACACAGAAGTTGACACAGGGACTTACTTACATACAGGCTGGGCAGATGTCAGTGACTCTGCAGTGTGGCGTGATGCAGGCAGGGGCTCTTCCAGTGCCAGTCCCGAAAAGTAGTTGGAACAAACCTTCAAGCACCAGAGTTTCCTCCCAGCTGAGCAAAAGCTCTTCTAGATTATGGCTACAGTGAGATCAACCAAACCACTGCACACAGAGTGCATCCTGGGACTTCCCTTCCATTTCAGTGTGGTGTTCCTTCCTCAGTAAACTGAGTCTGCACTCCAAAAATTTTTCAATTAAATTGTTTGCATTGGAAATAATGTTTATTAAAGGAGCCAGAGGGAGACTGAAATCCTTTGGCCACCCCCAGGGCATATATAGCAAGTGTAGCTGGGAGAGAAGTTTCCCTAGGCTGCCCTGCCAGCGGGTATTTGCATGTTGCAGGGCTTCACCTCTGAGGGAAAAGGAGAAGTAAAGTTTCAAGGCACCTTTATTTCCTTATTACCCCTAGGACACTGTCAACAAGGGTGCCAGGTGAACCAGACAGGTGCCAATAACACTAATGTCATAGCTGCTAACCAAGCTCACCCAAATGACGAGGCAGAGTGCAGGAGGAGCAGTCCTGGCTGCAGGTCCCCATGGTCATGGGCTGTGCTTCAGCTGGTGATAGCCTTCCTGTCCTCTTGCTGGTGTCCTCCTGCACTGTGAAGGGCTCGCACTGTCTGTCTGAACATGTTAGCACTAGCATGTCCTTTGCCCCAGGCCTTTCCAGGGCACCACCCTGCTGATGCCTTTGCGAGGATTCCCCGATAGCTCTGAAAAAAGCAATTCCTCATAAGGCCAAGATTTATTCCTGCTCTCACTGGAACTGCCATCCCTTCCTGTGTTCAAACAGCTGAGCAGGAAATGCTGGCTGGTGACTTTGACATGGGAAGCACTTTCCAGAGAGTTTAAAACTTGAGTTGTTTGCCTGGCATGGGCTGAGGTACCAGGGCACGCTCTGAACTACGCAGACCATGCAGCCTCTGTCACCACATCATCCCAACAGGAGAGCTCCATTACAACCCATTAAAGCTCCCAGACCATTCAGACCCGATCACACTGTCATTGCAGTGTTATCTGTCCCCAAGATCTTGCAGAGCTATGCACCTTCTGCCCGCTTGTCCTCTTGTGGCAGCGTGAATTGCATGCGTCCGAGCTGTTTGTCAGTCTGTGCCGCATGGGAATTTCTCTTGATAAGGCAAACCCTCACCCTCTGTCCTGAAATGGAGCCCAGCCCTCCAGAAGGAAGGAAAGAAGGAGATACCCACTTTATTCCTTTCAGTGGAAAGAATGCTGCCCAGTGATCAGATTGAAGTAAACACAAGATAGGAGGCTGGAATGCAACTCTTGTCTTATCAGCTCCTGGCCCCTGCCTCGGGAACCTTTTGTCATCTCAGAGCATTTATTATGGGCTTACTCAAGCATCAGAAGGGCTTCTGGGGTTGGGGTTTCTGCTGCTAAATAACTTGTCTGATGATGAATGAGTACTTTAAACTTACAGCGCGTTGCTTCATTCACCTCCAGAACCCTTAACAGGAATTTCACTGGGCTCCCTGGAAACATAGTGTTCATAAATTGATTTAAGAGTCTTTCCTGAAAGGCTGTAAGGACACAAAACATATCTCCTTGTTATGTACAAATAGTGTAATAGCCTTAACTGCAGATTAGAATTCCACAGCCAAGAGGTAAAGGCTGGCTCAAATTCTCACTGCTCGGCCTTTGTCTGCCCTGGAGCAGGGTGGTTGTACTATTATCTATGCTGTACTACTTACTGCCTTTGGCACCTGGGTTTCCTCTAGCTTCCCCGTAGCATAATTGTGGCTGTGAGACTTAGCTTTTCTTTTCAGGGTAACTTTTTTGAGTTCAAAGCCTGTGAAATAACCTGATCTCCTGATAATCTCCCCAGTGAGAAAGTCCTTCATAAACAGTCTGGGGGGCTCCTGTTCAAAGAAATGGTCATAAGAAACTAAGCCATGCATCATCACATAGTAGCTGCGATAATTAAATCCTATCCCTATACTAACTATTCAAAAATGAGGGTATAGCCTTAAAAAGCCCTTTTAAAGATACATGTTTAGAATATGTGGCCACCTGGTTTCCCAAAGCAGAAGACCATCTCTGCTGCTTGCTAACTACTAGGGAGGAGCTGGTCTGTGCCTGCAGAAGGGATTTCCCCAAAACTCAGCACCTGGGGATCCCAGCCCTCAGACGCTGACACTTTGCATACACCTCCAGCTCTGGGGGTTGCCCCACATCATTTCAGCTGCAGGGTATCCACAGTCACCAGTTCTGAAATTTTTATTTATTTAATCTCATTTGTATTTTAATAATGTGTAATAAAGAGGGAGGTGGCTTTTGAAACCAGTTTTACAGATCATGTTCGTTTGTTTCTCAAATTCTGTTGTACTAGCTACTGTACTACCCTCAATGGGGCCTTATCTTTTACCACGGTCAAAAACTAGATGAGGCAAAAGTGTAACTGAGGGGTGAAAGGTGCCACTCTGCTGTAGCTGTGCAGAAAATAGTCAGGTGTTGCAAACTGGTATTAGGGAAGGAGCACAGCTCTAAAGGGGTATGTGGTGAAGGAGCCAGAGAGGAAACACACCTAGCACAGAAATACAAGCTTATGCCAGGAAAGTTCCTCAGCCACAAGAATTACCAAAGATCCATCACATTTCAAGATCTGTTGTGGTTGTGCTCTAATAAAAGAATGAAATGAATTATTTATTCTTTACTAGAATTTTACTCTTAATTTTGGTTGGAGTTTTGGTTTTACTGCCTTGGTCTATTTCCTCTTGTTATAAATTTAATGTTTACTTTTTCACTTTAGTAACTTTTTTTCTTGGTGTGAAGAATTCTGAGTAAGAGCTAAGTTATCCCATAGGAAAGACAAGGACAGAATAAATCTAGGAAGAGTACTTTGGTAGAAAACATGGTATATCTGACAGTGTGTAACTGGCAACAGAAAATTGGTCATGTGGGATTTTTCTGGAGAAGACTTTCCAAACAAGGCTCAGACATGAGCTGAACTAGTCACCTAATGGTGCTTCGAGATTTATGTGCTGATGATAGCTTATGGGGAAGGCATTCAAATGGGGTCAAGTCCATGCCCACTACTTTAACTGGTCAATTTGCAATGAATAAATTATTACTGTTCTTTTTTGACATTGCATGGAACAGGTATGCAACACTGAAGTTTTAAAACTATGGAATAACAAGCAGATCATCATTAAATAGATCTCATAACTCTAAGGTGATGTTAAAATTTGTACATTATTTGGCTATGATAACATGTCCAAGTCTCACCTGTTTCAGATGGAAAATTAATTTAAAGTATAAGTACAGATATTCAAACAATAGGTTACTTCCTAGATAGAATAAACAGAAGGTGTTCACAGTAGAGTTTATAATGTGCTGTGCAGTCTCTGCTGCTGCAGAACAAAGCAATTCCTTCTGATTTGGGGATGGCAGTGAGAGATAAGCATAGCTTTGTTAGCAAGGGGGGGACTATGTTGTTCAAACAGAGCAAGAAAGAATTAAAAGACAAGTTGCATGCATGTGTACATCAGAAATGCATGTAATTGTTTTTTTCCATTCCCCATATTCAGGATTAACTCTTTCCTGTGCACAGTGCACAGAAAGATGAGCATATAGTTGCAGATGAAATTCAGTGATGAGAAATACAAAGCAGGGAACACAGGGAAAAAGATAAATTAAGATACCTATGCAGAATGCAGGATACTTAAATTGCAGGATACTTAAATACTGCTGCTTATGAAGGGGATCTTGAAGTGACTGTGGCTAATTATCTGAAAATGAATTAGACTCAGAGTCAGAAAGTCTCTAAGAAAGGATGGAAGAGTGGAACAGAACACATCGTTGTTTCACGCTAAAAATTTGCCATCCATCTACATTGTGGTTATTGCAGGCAGTTGTGTTCCCCTGTTTCAGAAAGAGACGGTCAAGTGAGAGAAGAGACAAGATGCTCAAAGGTATGGAATGTGAGGGGAGACTAAAGAAGTTGCAATTTTTTAGCTTGAAAAAAGAGGTAATTATGAGGGGGCACGATGATAGCTATAAAACGAAGGCGGCAAGGGACAAGATACATAGGAAGCACTTATTCATTATATTTTATATGAGACAAGCTAGACGTTACCTGAAAGAATGATCAGGCATCAGCTTGAAATCAATACACACAGAGCACAGTTATGCTGTGGAGTTCATTCCCACAGGATGCCACAGCAGCCAAAGGAGTAAATTAATTCATAAGAAAGTATTAGACAATTTATAGGGAATAACTCAATCAAGACCTATTAATGCAACAATCTAGGTGCTGTCTCCTCCTGTGGAAATCCCCTGCCTGCTCATTGCTGATTACTGGAAAGGTGTATCAAAGATCCCGTTGTCCACGCTACTTCTCTAGGTGTCTGCTATGGTCCGTGATAAGAAATAGGATACAGCATCAGACAGACTGGTGGAGATACTCATACAGTCCAAGCTTGCACTCATTAGGTGAACTAAGTAAGACTCCACAATGCAATCAGAAAGTGAATGTTATTTATAAGAACCAAAAGGCTTTAACATTGCATTAAGTTGACCAGAAGTGTCAGGAATAATAAAATTAAACACAGAAGCATAAGTCATGTTTTTTAAAGTCTTTAGAAATAATAGTAGCCTCATTCAATCAACAAAAGGGTGATTCATTGGATAATTGTTTTCCTTACCAGGTTCTTTTTTTTTTTTTTTTCCTTTGGGGATACAGAACAAATACGAGAAACTAATCACCAGGGTCCTTAATTTACGCCCAAATTACAGTGACATTATTTATAACAAGGAAAAGTTATTGCTCCACTCAAGGTGGGAAGGTGAAACGTTTTAAAGCCAGTGACCTATTGCACTTCAGGAGCAAAAGCACCACTCTATCAGAGCAGAGGCTGGCTGCTGGGTGGCCCTCACAGGGGTTGGCTGCAAGAAAAGCTCCTCAGCAGAGGAGACTGAGGCACTTTCAGGAACAGAGTGAAAAAAACAGTAGCCTGTGTTTCAATGGAGCAAAGCATTTCCTATTTCCATTTCAAGACAGATAAACTTGTGACAAATAATGACGTGTTTGGGCTCTGTACACCCCTTGATAGCCACAGTGCAAGAGCCTATCGGTTACTGTCTTTCCAGATGCTTTGCTTCAGAGCAAGGGCTGTGAATGCCAGCACCTGAGAGGGTCATGATATTTTTTTATAAGGCCATGAAACAGTTACGTGCATATAGGTATTTGTCTGTATTTATACACATATAAGAATGCATGCACACACACTTACACATTCAATATAATCAAACAGGTTGCAATTTTTTAGCAGAAATTATTCAACTGGACCTGTGGGGCAGTATTAAAAATTATTAATTTTTGAGGCTTCTTCAGCATTTCCATCATTTTTAGTAAACATTTTAAAGAGGCCTCTTTGAATTCCTATCAAATGTTTGCATTTGCCTAAAATGATTTGTTTCAGAAAATGAACATATCTGTGGATCAAGTAAATATAACCATGGTGTTGTAGAAAATTTTGTAGTTTTGATGGTGAGTTTTCTCTGTGGGATTAAAAAATAAAAAAAGAGGCATTTTCTTCTGGAAAAGACATCTCATATACAAAATTTGGACTAACTTTGTTAAAAAGTCAAAGAAAAGAAAACATTCAGGTCTCTTGTCTCTTGCCAGCTCCTGCTGATACTATTTGGTTTTAGTTTATTCCTTTATTTTTGTTATTATGAACTATTTATTAGTCATAAATTTATGTAGTCATGCCCAGAGCCACCCCACAATGATCACAACTACACTTTGCAGTATGATTTGCAAACAGATGAGCTGATACCATTTCTCCCACCAAGACCTTACACTCCCAGCACACAGTCAACCAACCTGGAGCCAGGAAGAGCAAGACAATAAAATCACTTCCAGGCTTTGGGACACGTGTTGTGAGCAAACACAACCAGGGAGGATTTTAAACAACTGCAGGCAGAGACAGTTTGGGGGACTCAGATCTGCATGCCCTGGACACCAGTATATCCATCCTTCTTAGAAGAGGAAGGGGCATTCCTCAGACGAAATAAAAGAGACTTTTGCTCATCCTCCAGAAATGGTCAGTAACTGGATTCTGGAGGTTTATCCTGTACCTTCAGACTGGGCTCTGGCGTGTGTGGGCAGTTCCCCTGCTGGGCAAGCAGTCTGGGCCCTGACAGCTGCAAGTGCTGAGTTTGGTGGCCACCCCACAGCGTGTCACCCCCTCTCCAGTGATAGGGCTCTAGGCTGGTAGAACAAGGTACCGCTGCTATGCTGAGAGCCCGGGTGTCCTTCTTCCCTACTGAGGACTTCAGCAGGAGTCACCAAAGGGGGAGCACTGTGCCCTTGATGAGGGAAAGGGTTGGTGAAGGCAAGAACTCATCTGGATTTGAAGTCTAAATGAAAAAAAGCAAGGAGTTAGATAAATAGTTACAGCAGTGGATAAAGGTTGGGGCGGGAGGGGGGGGGGGGCTTTGAAGAGCGAAGTGTGTGGTCTTGTTCTGTTCTGAGAGTGCAGAGAGATGAGAGAGGACTGATGAAATTCAGGGAAAGGAGGGAAGATGTCAGGTCCACTGAGGCTGGAAAAAGAGATTTTTTCTCCTGCTCCCTCCTTCTGTGTGAGACAGACTAGTCAGAGGGAAAAATAATCTGGTAGTACACCGGGAATGAAATCTGTAGGTTTTTATAAATACAGAGAGATTGGGAGGAAGGTAATAAGAGGCTGCAGACATCCTCTATGAGAAGACAGTCGCTAAAAATGCTATAAGGTTGTCAAGCGTAAGGAATGCAGGTGGAAATATTGGGGACTGAGTAGCGCAGAGGGGATCTGTGGCTTTGCAGGAAAAGATGCACTGGGCGAGACGTGTCTGTCGGGATGTGGCAGGAGGGTAGAGCTCACTAAGCCTGGCCACCTCCTGCTATAAATACAAGTAATTCCCTTGATGCTAATGGACTTGGTTTGACATTCATTAGGTGAGGGCAGTGATGGGATGAAAGAAGATGATGATGATGCAAAAGAGAGCTCTGGAACATAATTCATCTCTAAACCTGCTGGATAATGTCCGGCTTGGGCAGGGCCTTGCAGTCAAGGATACTAACAGCAGGAGAATAACTCTGTCCCTGGTGTGGTGGTGACACTGAAGGGAATTAAGTGAATTATTAACTGTAGTTTTATGTCAACAATGGCATAACAGTAATCCTGTAACAAGTTAAACTGATAATAACTAGTAAGAACTGTTTATAGCTTATTCAATGTAAATTAAGCCAACAATGAGTAAAATATAATCAGATAGGCAATAAATGTTAGTTAACAAATTAGAGACATGGAGACAATCATTGGCAAGCATGATTATAAATGTTTAAATAATGTAGTAGTTGCAGAGTAAGACATAAGTTAAGTTAAATGGACATTCTCAGTGACAGAGAAGATATATTTAACAGGTAGTAAAATCAGCAAGTGGAAACATATCCTGCAGTGGACTCAGAGGACAATACAGGGACTAGAAGAGCAGTATTGCATTGCCATATATGAAATGTTTTGTTTATAACATAACCATGATTTCTGCCTCTTTATGAGAAAAATGAAAAATAAACATCCATGTTCAGTCCGTAAAATAAACTATATCCACAAAATTGACCAAGGCAAGTCTGAAAGAGCATGGAAAGTTACCATTCTTTTTGATTCAATAATCTGGAGATATGTGCCTTGGGAAGGTATTAAATATGTTATTTGCAGCAACAACTATTAGTACTATATTAAGGATGAAATCCAAGTAAGTTCAGCAACTTACTGCAAGCAAGGGTAAATTGGTATGTTAAACCTATAGTTTGCTTGCAGTGTTTATATTAGCAGCCTCATACTGTGAAAAATGCAGTTTGTTGGAATATTTTTTGTTATGGCATGTTTCTTTTGGCTGCTGGGAATTGTCTTGTAACTCAGATCATGCTGATAAAGAAAAAAAAGACTCTACCTGAAGTATTGCTGTTGTCACATGGTATTTGTGGTGCTGATGATAAACAGGAAAATGTGTGCTCAGCCTCTTGTTGTAAGGCTCTCGTGAAGCAACAAGTGGTTTCTGAAATGGAATTAAGTTGCTGTATTTTAATGCTAAAATCTGAAAAATTGTGTGTGAGATAGGAGTCTGTGTGTTCACTCTCTCATCCCCTCCCGGCAGAACCAAGCCCCTGTGTGGGAGCTACGATGCTGAAGTCTGGAGCTTTGTACTTATCCCTCTCTTCTGCCTGGGGAGAGCTGTACCCTCTCACCATCCAAGTCAGGTTTTCACGTGGCTCCTGCAAATCTATTGTCTTTCTGCTTTATCCCATATCCAAATATTTAATTCCTAGATTATGTACTCAAGGGGCATCAGACAGGGTCTTTTTAAAAACTCCAGTGAGAAGGAGCTCCTTTCCTTCCACAGAAAACAGCGTATTCATTTTCCAGAATAAGTTCTTTCTGTGTATAATTTGGTTAAAGAGAAAAAAAAAAAAAAAAGTGTTCTGAAGACAGAATGAGTGAAGGTTCCTGGTTTGAAAAACGCAATTTGTGTTCTCTATTTTTGGAGCAAGTTTTATTGTGCTTTTTTTTTTCTGTCTGATTGTTTTGTTTTTGTTAGTGGAGAAGAATTCAAGGGAATGAAATTAAGCCTATGAACTAGCACCAGTAATCACATTAAATAGGGGAGAATTGAACTAGCAATTTCCCCCAGCTGTAGGCAGTTTGTGACCTGCCAGACAGTAAATCCGCTGCCATCTACCACAGAAAGAAGGGTTGCCTGGTTTCCCGGGTTCTGCCATGGGATTTGCTTGGCATTCGGTGGGTTGTCTCAAACCCTTGCCCGCGTTTGGTTACGGAGGCTGCCATCCAAGAGCAGCCGAGGGCTTCCTCCTTTGCAGCCACCGACCAGGGCCAGGCCTTTCAGTATTAAACACGCTTCAGGGGACAGGCACAAAGAAGCCATCAGGTGCTGGGGAGCCTCCCGCGCTGCAGAACTCAGAAAATAGGTCAGCTGTCCTTCAGCTGCCTTGAAAAAATAAAAAAAGAAGAAAAAGAAAAAAAAAAAAAGGAGGAGGGGAAGGAATAAACTTGTTTTTCTTCTCTTCCTGTCGAAGTTGTTCCAAACCAGAGGGGATAGAAGTTGGGGGGGGAATACGTCTCCTACAAGCTGCACAACTGCTGATGTTCAGATTCTCAGTTCTTTAACCTTTCTTCTGCTGTGAGTTCTCTGCTCCTTGGGCTGTTGAAGGATGCGGGTGCCCGAGCCATGCTGGGGCGAGCAGGAGCACTCCCAAGGCAGATCTCTTCCTGCTCTTCCCTTGGAGCACGATGGTGCCCCACTCCTACCGCCTTCCTAAGCAGAATCACAGCTCTGAAGAAAGACCTCCTTTCTCTACCCTGGCTTTAATTTCCTCACTAATCCTGCAAACAGAGTGGGTTTTCTTTTTCTTTTTCTTTTTCTTTTTCTTTTTCTTTTTCTTTTTCTTTTTCTTTTTCTTTTTCTTTTTCTTTT
>JAOTQQ010000023.1:52124785-52230192 GCA_026546715.1 Gallinago undulata
TGTATCAGGGTATAATTATTTTTGTCGCAAGTGGGAGAAGGGAACACTACTCTGTTTAGCTGAAGACTGCTGATGTAGTCCTGGGGAGTCTCAAAGTATATAATTTTTACAGCACAAAAATTCATCTTTCAACTAGAGTGAACCAGTCCACTTATCACAGAATCACAGAATGATATGGGGCTGGAAGGGACCTCTGGAGATCATCCAGTCCACCCCCCTGCCAAAGCAGGTCCACCTAGAACAGGTTGCATGGGAACTTGTCCTGGCGGGTTTTGAATGTCTGGGACAGAGACTCCACCACCTCCCTGGGCAGCCTCTTCCAGTGCTCTGCCACCCTCACAGTTAAGAAGTTTCTCCTCATGCTTAGATGGAACTTCTTATGTACAAGTTTGTGCCCATTTCCTCTTGTCCTGTCACTGGGCACCACTGTAAAAACACTAGCCCCTTCCTTTTGACACCCACCCTTTAAGTATTTGTAGCTGTTGATCACATCCCCCCTCAGCCCTCCAGCCTTCTCTTCTCCAGACTGAAAAGACCCAAGTCCCTCAGCCTTTCCTTGTAAGAGAAATGCTCCAGACCCCTAATAATTGTTGTGGTCCTCTGCTGTACCCTCTCCAGCAGTTCTTATGGTGACTGGCAGGTGGTTTTAATTCCTTGGACGTGTTCATTTGCTTCAGAGATGGGTAGTTATGAAAAAAGTAGCTTGGTTTTTGAGACTATTTTGAGAGGTGTGCCTTTTTGACACTGTAAGTGAAACCTGAGGTCCATGAGCAAAAAGAATTTCCAAAGCAACTCTTTAATGAGAGCTATTTGCTTTTTTTTTTTTTTTTCACATTTAAAGACATGAAGTCTGCCTTAAGTATTTAAGATTAGGAAAAAAAACTTAGTGCCCAGGGCTCTTGGGCTTATGAGGTCATTTTCACCCCATGTATATAACTAGAGCACTTAACAGAATGCCATTAGGGCTAGGTATGGCTATTACAAACTTGCTACAAATCAGAAAATCTCACAAGAAGCTGAACTTTGTGTTTCTCATGAGCAATTTTCACATCTTTCCTTATGAAGGGGTCGAGATGCACAGGAGCCCCTCATGAATGTTCAGGTGAGGTCTAAATGAATGTTTCAACAAACAGAAATTATTTTTGGAGGTTTTTGATCTTCAGTAAGCTCAAACATGAAACAAGTTGCCATGACTCAATAATCTTTTTTTCTGAATCCTTACAGGTTTGGGGTTTTTTTTTGGTTTGGTTTGGTTTGTTGTGAGGGGATTAAATTATGCTTGCAATTTAAACCTGCAGTGTGTGCATGCAAGGTAAAAGGAGATTGCTTGGAGGGAAAGGGTTATACATTCAGTAACCTTTGTATATTTATTTGTTCAGCATGCTAGCTCTTGTGCTATTTGCTGGGAAGGAATGCCTGCACAAAAAGCTACGAGGTGGCTCAAATAAAAAAGCCTAGAATGTTTTGAAAGCCTCCCCCTTGACTTCTGATTTGAAGGGATCTGTAGAGGTTTTGGCACATTATAAATCTGTGTTTACTGAAAAGAAAAAACCCAACCCAACAGCCACACTCCAATTCTAGGTTTATGTCTATGAAAATCTGTGCCAGCCCCAGTTTATAGAATGTCAAGTGCTAATAATTCACAATAGATCCAAGACAAAAGACTTTAACTACATTTTGGGTCAAAACATGTACAGTATTAAAGTCTAAAAATACTACGCAATTCAATCTTAGAATGAGAAGATCCACGCTTACTCCACATTGTTCCAACTCTTCTCCTAGAAACTTGAATGTCAACTTTGTGCTTAAATATAAACCCACCTCTGGATTTGGCCTATTCTCTTTATTTATTTTATTTTCCAGGCTGCTGAAAAGGTCATGTGCACAAAAAGAATGTCCCTCTCCTAATCTTTTTAAGCTATTGATGGTGTAGCTCTTGCAAACCACTTGGTTTCATTGAGCCTCTAGAAATGGAAAACAAACTCTCTAATTCCTCAGTCTGTTTTTTCACACTGCTGCATATTTTTTTTTTCTGTCTTAAATATTCTGGCCTTCGGTTACAGGCACACACATTCATTATGGGATATAGATACATTTCACAGTTTAGAAGTAACTTGTGCACAAAACTCTTCTTCTAACAAGATAAAAATCATTCTTTACGAACTTCTTGTTTGTTTTCACCAAATGTCAGCATCAGAATAGAGCTACTGTGATGGATTTTAGGGGCAGAAGAAACCTCTGAGACAGAGAGGTTTATTGGCCTTACAAATGATGCCGATCCCTTTCACTGACGCCGGGAAGCTTATAAGCGCTCAGCGATAAGCAGAGGCACTGTGTCTGAGACAACTGCCTTCCCTGAGGCATCTCCATGTGTTCTGCTCACGGTGATGCCTCTATGGCAATGGTTGAACCAAAGTCCCAAGGACAGGCTTAAGACCACCTGCAAGGTCTCTGCTCTTGTTGCTGGTTACTAATTTAGCTGTGGGTCAGAACTGAAGTATCCAGTTGCTCCTTGGGAGAGCTGAGTTTAGAGTATCCTCTGGGGACTGGAGTGCCGCACTTGTGGCACTACCTGTGGCTAAAATAGCCCATCAGTCCACAGCAATAAATGACCTGCAAGGCAGGAGAAGCCAGTGATGCTACCACCTTCTACCTCACCTCTCTTCTGCAGTTCCCAGACTAGGTCAAAACTGCTGTTCCTTCAGAACGGTGCCACAGACAAAAAGAAAAATCTAAACCATTATTGAAGTGGCATTTAATGAGCCAGCCACAAAAAACACCTTGCTTTTTAGCACCTGAGGAGCCCTAGGCATTTCTAGTCTTCTGTACAATCTCAACTTCTGCTGCCACCTGCTCAGGACAGCTGCCCCTTGGTGCAGCTGAGCATCTCCGCTGCTGCTTCTACCAAATCCCACCCTGAATTCACTGACTAGGTATCTCTGGTCACCTGAGGACCTCATTTTCATAAGGATATGCTGAATTTAGCACACCAGTGCCGTGGTCAACTTTCCTTGTGGATCTTACGGTCTGTGGCCAGGAATGTGTCTAGTGCAGTGCTAAAATTGACCTCTACCAGGAGAATGTGAAAAGTCTCCCCCATCAACACAACAGCCCTGTAAATGTTTCTCCTGTATGTTAGAGCATGTCTGCCCTGCTGACACCGTATTTAAATCATTTGGACTCTCATCCCCTGTGACTAGACCTCTGGGAAAAGAAAGCGACTATAAAGCCTGTATTATCACAGGGAATGTCAGGAAGGGAATGCCCAGCTGGTTCATTAAATTGGCTTCCCAGAGCATTATGGAAACGGAGCAAGTACTGCCAGTGACCACTTTCTAGCAAGGTGAATGGAGCTCTTTCTCTCTTCATTTCTTTTTAGTCACAATTTTTTTTTTGGAGAAGATGGAGCTATTTACAGGTGGTAAGCTGAGATGTGTTGTATTTTGTGAGGAAACATCCAGAGAGCTGATTCTGCATACAGCAGCAGGAACAGGGCATATTTAAAGAAGGGGGAGGCAGGGAGCAGGGGGGGGAATGGGGTTTGGAGACCAGTAAACGAGCATAAAGGTAGTAACAAAAAGTTCCAGATTTAGATGTTTTAGAAGCTTCACTGATAACCAGAGATTTACCAAGTTGCTTAAACAGAAAGCCTATGAACTGCTTTATTCTGCTCTGGTGGAATACAGAGGCTTATTTTGTACTTGCTGGCCTTTTATATATTTATTTTGCATGGATGAAGCAAAGGAAATGCTCAAATAAAGAGCAGGATTAAATCTTTAAACCATGTTACAATGTTTTGTTTATTCCTGTACTTTATCATTGCAAACTTGATCATCTTTGCTGGCATTTTAGAGACTCTACAGTTGCTCTACTCTCAGCACTGCCTGATAACAGGAGATTTGTGAAAATGTCTCTGTGCAAAAGGAGAAGAGGGCAGACTGAAACAAACTTCTCACAGTGACTCACAATTATCTCACTGGTAAGTTTAGAGAAAAACAGCTTTTTAAAAGCTCTTGCTGCCTTTGGAAGAAATTGGGAGGGGAGGAAAGAGTATTCATTCACATTGTAAAGAATTCACTTTAAACAGAGATAAAGAAAGAGGTATTTAAAGCGGGGGGGGACGGGACAGGGAGGATCATGTGTTTTTCATAGCAACACTTCTCTTTCTACCAGTAGTTCTAGAATTTCCATTAGACAGAAAAACAAATAACAAGGCTGCCAACCAGAGATGAAAGAAGCAGCCAATGGCGAGAAACAGATTTTTACAAATAGCCCAGTGATGACAAAATACCAAGGCTCATTGACAGCATTGTCAAAGCTCAAAATTATGGTTAATGATACAGTTGTGGTTCTCTGACATTTTAAAACACCATGGCACATGGATTTCTCACTGTATTTGTGGTTTCCTTCTTCTCTAGAGAGCAACAAAATTAAATTGATCCCGCTGCTAGGTGATAACAGCCAGCGTAAAACAATTATTGTCTCAAGCTATAGCATAAATTGGACCAGGCGCTCCTCCGTACACTTTGTTATCAGCCTGCTGGGAGCAAATATAGCACTGTAGTATCAAGAGTCGTTAGTTCAAGTCAGGACTTGGGTGGCTGAGCAGGTGGAAGTTTTACATGTCAGATGGAGGAAGCTTAATGCAATATTGAGTAGCAGTTACATAAACTCCGCCAGGGTGTTACCACTCCTTTACAGACAGACAAGCTGCAGAGGTTGGGGAGTCTGAAGGGGTTAGAAAAGTCGGGTAGTCCACAGCCATAAAGCTTCTCTTTAATTTCTGTTGGACACAGGTTTTATCAGCAAATTGCTGTTAAAGAAGTAACTTTGTAAGCACCAAAGTGCTTCCATTTGGTTTAAAGTGGAATTTAGATGCCTAACTGTAGCTGTGCATCCTACAAAGCAACCAGCCAGCTCTCTTACCTGCCTCTCCATCCGAAGACATGCTAATTCGCACCACAGTGGCCTGTTTCTCTCTCCCACACCATCAGTAGGCTCTGAAATGTGAGTGAGACACAGGATTTCCCATTCACCGAGGCTGACTTGATCATGAACCTCATCTTGGAGCATCCACCTCTCTGCATCTGATCCATGGAGAGCTGCTATGGACAGCCAGTGCTGCGCACTACCCCACCTCTGAGTAAAATGCACTAACAGCCTGGGAACTACACCTCAGGTGTCACATCTGCCCCAAAACCCGACACTGGGCTGTAGACACAAGCTCTTTCTTCCTTCTTCCACTTTTGGCCACAGGAAGGTTTGGTTTGTTTTCTTTTATTTGAACTATGAAGTAACTCAGGCTAGCAGATGGGATGCAGGAGGCCCTACGTGAGAATTGCCTGTACCGGGGTGGGTGAGCAAAGCGCGCATGTAGAAATGACTTGAACCCTCTTTGGTCGAGGAGGACTTCACATCCTAGTTGCCTCCTTTGTGGTGAGTGCTGTAGGCTACCACGCAAAATGTAGCTCATGAGAATATTGACTGGTGTCCTCTGGTTTAACCAAGTGCTGATAACCAATATATGAGGAAAGGCAAAGCATGGAAACAAGTAAAGGGAGTGAAACTATAGGTATAAAATGGTATTGCCTATAAGTTAGTGAGGAATGCACAGTTTCAGGAGAAGGGTGTTTAACCAAGGAATGGAAATGAGCACTCCTGAGATGGCAGCAAAGGTGAAAGACCCGAATGTGCTCATTTGAAGGGTGGGGCAGAGATAATAAATTAAAATAACCAACATATTGGAAAAAATAGCATGTGGAATAGAATCCAGAAGTAAAGATTTTGAATAAATAGCTGAGACCTGGTCAGATAGTGAGGAAAGTACATAAATAGCAAATATTGTGCCTCTGATTAGGATGAAGAAAGACTACAACATAAGCAATTGGGTCCATTGATCATATCTCAACCCATGCAAGGCTTGTAATTATTGAAGGATATATAACTGAAGATATTGAGAAAAATTAAAAATACAATAAACCACAACATATTCTTTAGGAGTAGATTAGGACTTACGGATGAGGTACATGTCTTTACCAACCAATCTTCTTGCTGACAAGGAAGCATTGGATCCAACCCATTTGGATGTCAAAGAAACACATCAAGGAAAACAAAAGTTAATGTAGCAAAGATGAAAATTAGTAGGAGAAAATAAAAGATGGCTAAGGGTGAAAGATGGCTAAAGAAGAGAGGAGAAGGAAGAGGAGAAAATTAAAGGTGACTAAAGAAACAACAACAAAAAAATTGATCTGAAAAACAAGAGAGGATAGGATTGCTGTTACTGGGCAACAGAAAGGAGATATTTAAGGTAAAAATCAATGCTAGCACTGTGAAGTCCTGGCAAGAGTGAAGTAGTATAAACTGTCCTAACTAAATTTACATTGAAAACTTAAGAAGTTTAGAAACATCAGAGGAGAGAGGTCTGGAACAGCTGCCCAGTTGGTATAATAGAAGCAGCATTTTAAGACAGACCTTTGCAAACAAATTTAAGCTTGATAAATTATAGACTGCAGGGCTGACTGATAACAGGGACCTGGACTTGATGACCCAGGAGATCCTTTCCAGTTCCTTGTATACAGGAGCTGGAATGCTCATGGACCAGTCTTCTTACTGATAATACATGAGATTATAATTTCTAATACCAAACAGCATTAAAGAATAAAGTGACTTGTTTTCTTATCATCTGTTAGTCTGAGGAAAGAGGTAAAAAAGAGAGCTACAGCCTTTTGTGAACTGAAAGACTTTTACAAAAGTGCAGATATTTTTCTGTTTATATTGAGCAACAGTTTTTGCATGTATCAAATATGATAGTGTTTTGCATTGATAAAGGAGTTGATCACAACAGTAAAAACTTATGATAAGCTAACAAAAATGTTTACATCTTAATTACAATTTTTTATTGTATAACCAGAATCGTGTATAATAGGAATAGGCCTGCGGAGGGATTCAAAGAAGTAATTTAATCTATCCCCTGTGGGACGAACTATACCTTACAGCATTCCTGACAGATGCTAACCTGTTTGTAGAGATCTCCAAAGATGGAACTGTGTGAGTTCCCCTAGTTATTGCAATGCTTTTGTTGCACTCACTGCTTAGAAAGGTTCACTTAAGGTCTAGCCACAAACCTTGCAGCAATTGAAACTTTTTTTTTTAAACAACTGTTCCATATTTGAAGATTGTTATTTTATCTGCCTTCAGCCTTTTCTTCTCTTGATCAAACAGCACCAGTTCTTTCAATCTTTTCCTCATAGTTTGCATTTTTCTGATTTCTAATCCTTCCTTGTTGCTCTTCTCTGGTTTCAATAAAACAGTTCTGACGCCGTACTGAACTCTGAAAGGCAGTTCTGAGTAGGGCAAGATTACTTTCTGTATCTCGCTGACTTTGCTCTTGTTTATAAAGTCTAATATGACATTGTTTACTCAGAAGTTCTTCCTGTTTTAAAAAAGGATCATTTCATGAAGGTGAGAACATGTGTCAGCCAGGCACTTTAGAAAAAAAGAACTGAAACAAACTAATATGAATGATGACCAAGAAGTGTCTCTGTGTAGAAATGTTTTTAATAAGCTGTAAAAAAAAAAAAAAAGCCCTGCACAATTAAAAGGCATAGGTTTTGAGTTTTAAAAGGAAAAACAGAAGCACAAATAACGAAGAGTGTTGCTTGTTCCTAAGTTTAAATCTAAGGATTGTAGAATTTTACTAAGGGAGATTACATATGAACCAGTAAACATGAGTAGAAATTTTAATTTCTTTTGGTTTAAGCATGTTGGAAGCTAAAGGAAATATAATACGTAGAATTTTATGTAACAGAAGGCATAATTGTTATCATGGAAGTATCATGGAAGAGAAAAAATGTTCATTTAATGGAACTGTTTTGTAGTTTGAAATAATTCAGTGATGCATTTACCTATTTCCCAGTTTTGCTGTTGTCGGGGTGAGGTGTTTCTATGTTTTCAGGTTATTCTGTGTTGTATATACATGCCAAATGCCAGTGGCTCCACGCTCCCAGTGTGCCTCCATTCAGCCTGGGTTTCCTTCATGCATGCCAGGGAACCTGTTCTGCACTAGGGAGAAGGACCCATCCTTTGCCCAGGTAATTCTGCTGCTCTTTGTGGTTTTGGAGAGGTTTTTCTACATGTAGGTTTGTTTGTTACAAATCTGTTCGTTGCTGTGCTGGTCTACATACTTGCCTTTTAATTAAAACATCTGTAGTGTTTTCAGAGTTAGGTGGATGGCACATCCTTTTATATTTTTTTCTTACCACAAAAGGAAATAAATATTTTACAGGTGAGCATCTTCCTACAGAATTAATATGTTAGGAATTACAGCGCTCAACAAATATCTTTATTAACAGTGTCGTAGGCATTAGTCCTGACAGGAATCTATTGCTCACTTTTTATTCTCTGTTTTTCCCATAAAAATAAGACAGCAGCATTACCTCCTTCCCATCCCCCACCCACCCATTTCATTTGCCAGAGTAGCAATACGAACAATACTTGCTTTAAAGTACATGTAAGCAACTGCTCTGCATTATGCAATGTGATTAAAGGACACATCATACTGTTTTCAGTATCTGTTGATTAAACATTCTGAAGCGGGGTATCTTTAAGGCACGTGTTGCCACTCCGGTCCAGGTACTGTATGTCAAGTAGTGACACGAAAGAACTCTGCACGTAAAATTGTCTTGATTAATAAGGGATCTATTTCGAGATGGGCTGCAGAGCCAGCTGTGGTGGTAGCTGTGCGCCACAAACCACTGTCTGGTACTTCCCACAGCCTCCTCTTCCTCCCTCTACTTCTGCATAGGTTATTGCAAGCCAGATGGGAGGGCTTCTGCTCACACAGGGTGATCTGACACAGCAGGCATTGCTGCCAGTATGACACTCCAAACAATTTTGCCTTACACTACCTGGAGTTATGCCACAAAGACGGGACTTCACCACAATCTACATTAGTCAGCTCCACAAGGTCAATGACCAAAAGCCTTCAGATTTACATTTGAAATGCCTTCCTAGCTAGTACTAATCCAGGAATTAACGCTCACAGCACCACAGCTTTTGTGTAGTTTAAAATCTTTGTTATTTGTACCAAAAACACAGTAATGAGACCTCTTAAAATACATAACCAATTTGTTAAACAAGTTCTTTTTAACTACCGATCTTTTCCTAAAGTACAAAGATTAAAAGCAGTATTAACTTAATGCTTGGTGAGTTAATCAGAACAGAAAGTATCACTGCTAGCTACGTTGCAGCACCACTGGAACCCTGCTCAGTAAAAGGTTTTAAGTGTACATTTGAACACTCCGATTATCCGATCTGCATATTTAAAGGCAGGGCAATGGATTATCTCAAGAAGATGTAAACTGATATGGACACTGCAACTCTCCTATGTTTCAATAGCTATTTTCAGCCTAATTTCAGTGCCTAGAATACTGATACTAGCTACTGCTTTTTCATTGCTACATTGCTTCAGGGTGACTACATATATATAATTTTCCTGTACAACTCATCATACCTCTAAAAGAAACAGAAAGTACTTGCAGCTATACTGCCCAGCTGCATGGCCATGTGGTCTCTGTCATTCCTTTTTTAAGTTGCATTATCTAACTCTATTTGCAAACTACAAATTTATTTATGCTACAGGTATGAGAAATAAAGTCTGTAGCTTGAAGCAGATGGAATTGTAACTCAAAATGAATGGCTTATACATTCTTAAACTAAAAGTTGGAGGAATGAAATGAATGATTTATCACAGGAAAACGACCAAAAGGAAACCTGTTATTTAGGGCATCTTAATTTAGACATTTTTAAAATCACCTCTGGGCTCCTGTTTTGCAGCATGCTGTGTTACTTATCTATACAGGCATCTTGTGAGTCTCAGCTGCAGCAGCTTAACACCATGTCTTAATTGCTTTTCACATTTGTTTTTCTTGCACTGTTAACTTCTTTTGTTTTTTTCAGGAGTAGGATAACTATAATAAAAATAATAACCAAAACCTAACTTTCTTTTCTGGGTCCTTTGTTGTATGTTATTTTGTGGGTTTTTTTCTCTCCTATATAAGCTGATGGGTAGAAGCTAGTTTAGATTTTAAAGTACTGATTTGTAACTCCAAAGCTCTTAAGAAGACCAATCATACTTGAAACACATTTACAATGAACTTACTTGAAACACAATAATTATTGCCTTGGAAATGTACAGGTACTTTTGTAGCTTAATATATTATCTTTGTAGACCTTCATTATTTGGAATAAAAATTTGTGCATAGTACTGTAGCAAGATTTTTGGATAAAAATATTGCTCCTAAAAATAAAACTGAAACTCTCTAAATTAAAAACAAAGTCTGTTTATGCTGTTGGGCATCAGGTATTCACAGGTGAGCTGACAAGTGACTTAAAAGAATCAGTTGCTAACAGTGGTTTCAATCTCCTGGTTTTTTTCTGAGGGTGACAGTCTCATTAAAACGAATGCTCAGTGACAATTATTTTAATTGGTAACAGTTCAATGCATGTACAAATTTCAGATAACTTACAGGTATTGGATTTTTGGTAGCTAGAAAATTGAATGGGATGAGACCTCTATGATTCATTGAACGTAGTTCAATGATGCTCTAATAATACGTTTTTATTCCATTTTGAAATTGGTTTTCACTTCCCATTACTGTTGGAAGACTATTTCAGAACTTTGCTTCTGCAATTAGAAACTTGTTTTTAATTTACACTTTAACTGCAGCCTGTTACCCAGTACTGGGACTGATTCTGACAAAGATTAACTGAAGCGGGTAGGAGTTTTGCTTGGAGAAGGGCTGATGATTAAGCTTTAAAATAGGTAGTACATAAGGGAAAAGCTCCCAAATTGGAGACCTCCACTGGGTGGGAGTTTTTATGGTTCCATTACTATATCTATTTAAAAACAGAGCACTGAGTTAATTGTTGGTGAATCTGAACTGTCATTCCAATCTGAACTGTCATTCCATGCATCTTGTTTCTTAGCCTGTCTTGACACAAAACCTGCTCACGGTCAGCACAACACAATCTCAATTTGTGCTTGGGTCTCCTGCCCCTTGCTAGAAGAGGAGAGGCATACAGTGGAAGTGAGAGGTGACTGGTATGTGCTACAGGTTCCACGGTGTTTATTTCCAGCTGAGCACGTAGGACAGTGATTTACTAGAAGTATGCAATTTTAAAAATTATTAAAAACTTTAACCTGATTAATAATATCCGTATACATCACTGCCATCTCCACAGAAATCAAAACAGGACCTCAGAAGTGTTGGAAAAGGAGTGAACTTTGAAGAAAAGGCAATCTCTGACATGAGGTAGGAAGAGGAATGGATTTTATGTTTTGTTTTACGTACCCTGCTACTTGGAGTCCCCTAATTGTCCATAAGGATTACTGGAGAAAACATTCTCTTGGAAACATTTTTCTTCCTATCTGTGATCTCATGAGTTTTATGCAGGTAATAAATTTCCCGTTTAATGTTGGTTTGTACTGTAGGTCATTGGGACCTTGAACAAGTCTTCACTGAGGAGTGGACTGTCCAAATAAGATATGAAAAGAGAATTGAAGATCCTGAGATTTGAATCAGAAAGATCATTCATTGATCAGTGAAGATCATTCACTTTGAATGAGTGAATTTGGTAACAGTGGAGTCATGAAATTATTATTTTCTGTCTCAAAGCTGAGGTTCCCAGTGGATTCCCTCATGTGTCATAAGGATGACATCTTTATTCTTCCCTTTTGCAGGGACAGTACCCTTTGCACCCCAGACACTTATTTTCTGAAAAAAATTTGAGAATTACGAATCTATCTGCCTGGAACTGTCCCAGGGGTTAAGAGGCTGTGGCTGGGAATGAGGGAGGAGCACAAACACTTGCAGACTGTGTACTCAGCAACCTTGTCCCTTTGGAAAATCCACTCTAAGGAGAGGGCTACTAAAGATGGGAGAAAAAGCTAACTCAAAACCAAATTATTATGTCTTGTATTTTGAATGAAACATTTTCCTCTTGAAAATGCAGAAAACACAATGCATGTGCATTGCCTGGTGATTCAGGTGTGGTGTAATGCTAAAGGAATAAATGATGCTGTTATTGTGAAATACTTTAAAATGTTTTCCATGAGAGGATTGCCCATTGGTACAGCTCCGCTGCTACTGGGAAGAGCCAAAGCACTCAAGCAGAGTAAGCCACTGTGACCACTGGTGTCCTGCTATACAAGACAGAGGTGTTCTGAATGGGGCCAAATAGCACTGAACTTAAAATGACAAAGGAGCTCTCCCTACACTACAATTCATATTTTGCTGCACTGTTGTTAGCAACAGAAAGTTTTTTCTTGAAAAAATAAAATTAACATAGACACGATCTAGTAGAATTGTATCCATTCTGGTTTTGCAAATTATGTAAGTTCTCCTTAAAGGCTAGATGCACGATATCAAGTATTTAGAGAGGTTCTCAGTGTTACAAATAAATACACATCAGTGTGCAATGCATACAAGAGAATTAGTTAGCTGGCATTTATTGTATACATACAATTATGTATACTTGAATGAGCAAATTCAGATGCATGTGTGTAATTAAACTCAGTGTTTAGAAAGCTTGGCCTCCTGTCTGTCCGTTTCTCCAGGGAATGCAACGGTACCTCTGGAACAGCCAGGCTTTACTAAACAGTGGGAAAATTGCTTTTGAAGCTTGTGCTTGCAAAGCATTTTTTTTCCTTGATGTGTAGATTAATTTGCTTTTGGGGATACAAGGATGCAAAAGATGTTTTTCATCAAATTAAGAAGAATAAAGGTGTTTCTGTAGCAGACTAATTAGATAGCTATCTAAAAGAAATGTTTTGTTTAACGCCTGATTTCTTCTTTAAATATATAAATACCAGCTAGCGTTTTAAAGCTTCTGTAGCTGTGAATGGCTCCACTGTCCCTCACTGCAAGCTACATTTTTATTACTTCTTCCCAATAAATTTATTTTGCTGACATGGGCCCTAATCCAGTAAAGTGTTAAAACATGCTTAATTTTAAGCATGTGAATAAAGCAAACAGAACTTTCCTATGCCTAAATTTAAGCACAAATTTGCATTTGTTTTAGGCGGGGTTGTAGTTTCGGGGTTATGTTCTTAAGGATTGTGCGTATTTCACAGAAGGGGCGCCCTCCTGATGTAAGAACAGACTGTCATGAGTTGTTAAGGTATTTTGTTATTTAACAGAAGATCTTGAGAGATCAAAAAGTGCTAATAAGTAAGCACTAAAATTTTTGGACCTTAAAGAATTCCTTTAAATGTGTTTGATGTGCAACTCCCAACAAACTTCCCACAATTTCCTCTTCTACCTCTGCATGATATTGTAGTACCTGAAAACAGCTGTGATAACTCACTGACTGTTTTCATGAATGACCACTTTATTTTCTCTATTGGTTTTCTCACTTGTATTGAGCATTTTAGCTTGGAGATGAGATGATCTTTCTTACTTCTAGTGAGCTGATGAGTTAGGAGTTCAGTATTTCTTAATATTTTGTTCTGTGATACTGAAACATTTTTAACTGGGGGTACAAACAAGTGATCTTTTCCCATGGAAAAGGTAAAACCTTGAGAGATGATGACTGAAACAGGTCAACCTGGAACTTGACAATCACACAGGTAATACTGGAAGTAGGCGATTTTGATGCAGTAGCTAGAGGACAGCTGGTTACATAGTGACATGTCTTGCTGTGATTTTCGCTCCTGCTGGAAACCTCAGGCAGACTTAGGACAGAGTGGTCCTGGAATCTGAACCGCCTTCTTCTTACAAGGGCTTGCATGAGATCCAGGGGGAAACAAATGAGTACAGTGCATATATAAGTTTACATGACTGATTCCGTTTTGTTGCACCGGTGAGTTTTCTACAGAAATAGAGAATCCGGCACTGCTCTTCATCAAAATTTACTGTTTCTAACACATATCAGCGTCAGAAAGCTCTGAGTTACTTTTTCAATATGGGATGACTTAAAGGCTTTGTGTGTTTCATTTGTACCATGCAAGCTGCCAAGCACCACAGCTGAAGAGAAGAAAGAATGCAGAGAATCTGCACTAAGCTTTAATTTTACTTAATAGCAGGCACAGATTTGTTCAGAAAGTTTTATTATTGGGTGAGGAGTTAAGGTAATTACAGAAGAGGGGCAGAAAGCCAGAGGATGATGGAGAAATCTAATACTGAGAACCACTTAAGTTTAGAGAGTACTTTGGGTTTGGTTTTTTTTAAATATACTAGCCACCTACCAACAACCTCCCCCACATTTGGGGGAATTTAAACATAATATAATTACTGCACCTTGTGTGTTAACATATATAATAAGATTAAGCATATTGCAGTTTGCACTCTCACTCACACTTACAAAGTGTGTAAAGGAAAGGGGTTTGGCTGAAGTCGATGAGACAGAAGAGGTTAAAGTCAGTAGCTGGAAAATGGAAGAGCTGTAAGACGTTCTGCAAGGGTTTTTACTATGAAAACATTCATGCCTGATTTGAATCTGGAACAGGAAAGTAATTTGTTTGGATTTCAAGGTAGGTTTCCTGTCTCAAATCAGCAAGTTATACCTGTCCAGAAAAACACTTAAGCCTATTCTTTGCCTCTGTTTTCAATGCAGCATAAAGTTTAAGCAAGTGGTTGAAAGGTATCTTGAATCCAGATGGACTTTCGCAAGAGACTAGGTGTTTTGCTGAATCAAGACTCTAAAGACATGCAGTGACTATGTAACAGTATTATATAAATCTTAAAAGCAGAATCATTACTTTCTACTGAATTTCTCACAAAACGTAGGAAACAGTGGATTTGGGGAGGAACACAACCAGTATTTCTTCAGAAGATGATATTTTGGACCCTCAAATGGTCTTGGTTTTCTGTATTGGTTTTCTATATTTTGTCATGAGTTACCAAAAAATGGTTTCATAAAAGAGGCATATAGTAGCATTAAATAATACTAAATTTGTCTCCATAGTAGGTATTGACTCAATTGTGTGTCATGTGAACATGTGAGCTTTTATTCATACATTTTTAATTCTCTTATTCAGAGCACTGAAAGATCTGTAAATTGCTGATGCTATCAACAATGCATTTTTTCCAGCTTAGTCAAAAGATTGATTTAATATTCCCAGTTTTAAAACAATTATTTTAAAACATTCAGAATTGCTTTGGCCAAGCTAAGATATTTTCCTTTAGGTGTAAACGTTCTTCTAAGACATTCACAATCAATGTAAATAAATGGGGTTTTTTGAGATACTGAAATAAAAAGTCTTCCCAAGTCTCCAAAACCAAATTATTTCGGTATGTCAGATTAATACATAGCCTACAATAACGCTCCACTGTAACACAGCTCACTATGCTATGCTTTGAAAATTGAAATTCCAGGGTAGGCTGTCTCTTTCAATGGATTTCTGTTATGCAAAGGCTCTATCCAAATCTTGCGAGGCTGCTAGAACTCACGAATCACTAAGGCACCTCTTAATCACATCCTTATCTCAAATGTCATGTTTGCTCTCTACTCCTAAATAAATGAGCTGTTAGGAAGTAAAAAAGCTGGTGCTATCTTGAAGAAAGGAAGGGAACAACCCGAAAAACCAGAGGAGTCTCAACAGTGATAGTGGCACTGTTTGTGTACTGTGGATTGAGAAGAAAAACATCAGGGCACAACAGCTTTGTGTAACTGCCCACACGCGCAATCTAAGCAACCAGAGTTTGCTACAGTCTTTGAATGATTTGACCTGAAACCCATTTCTTTACCAATACATTTTATTCTACTTGAATGGCTATACTTGTTATTTTAGGATTGTTCATAAATTCTGAGCTCCTAGAGCTGATGTTTCTGATTAAAGAAGAGTGGTTTGGGTTCGGCTTGTTTTTTAGGCCAGACTTAGAATTACTCTGACATTTAAAACAGAAGGAAAAGGTAGTAAACCAGAATATTGACACTAGAGTTTCTAACACACTCCTCCAAATAAACATCAATAGCTGGACTTCTGGAAACGAAAAGTTTTTTTTTAAAAGCTATTACACAGTATAAGCACTCCCAGTGGGGTGGGGGAGACAAAGCGCTGAGAACCTTCACTTGATCACAGTTTTGGCTTTATGCTGAGGCTCTGCAGTGGAGTTTACTTCCAAATCCAGCATTATCCACTTCTCTACAACGGACTGGTGAAATTACTGTACTATCATACACAGCTGATAACTTTGAGATAGAACAGGAAAAGTACAATGCACGAATCTTACAAAATCAGGTGAGTTTCTGTATTTCCTTCTCATGTTACTAATTAAATTTTAATTGTTTTTATAGAAGAAGCTGTGGATATAACCTCAGACTGGGAACTTCCAAGGACTGTCCTCTGGCCAGTGAATGCTACCTATGTATTGTCAACCTGAAGACTAAAAGACCTTCAGTCTAGAAGAATGAAAAGAAATTGCCAAGTGAATGTTCAAGGGAAAGGTGGTGTTTTTAAAGCTGCCAATGCCACCATTTTCTCCTGCGGAAAACTAACTTTACATTCAATTTCAGAAATAATTATGCCAGCTGTTGTGGATTCGTTTTAAGTGGACTTGATTTCTTACCTTTTCTGAAAAGCGTTCTCAGGAAATTTCAGCATCAGAAACGTCTGTACCAAGCCGACAAAATTGACTACACTTTGCAGAAATGGTTTTCCTGTACAATATGTTTAGAATAGTTCCCCAACCCTATTTATAATTTCACTTTCTAGCAGTGAAGAATATAAACAGTCTGATGAAGGTTTTAAAAACACAAACTCATACCTTGTATGGCCAAAAAAATGGGTAATATCTAAAACCTACAGGGAAAGAAGCAAGGCTCTGAATCAACTAGATCGCTGGGCAGGCAGCTCCTTGTGCCCCACTGGTGCCCGAAGCCTTGATTTTGTACCACAATAAGAGTTACACCCAGATTTTAATATTAGATAGATTCTCCTAGTTCTTGTTGCAGATACAAGGGAAAAGAGTTCTTTTCTGAATGTCAGTGCACAGAACTATTTTCCTGAACACATTGTTCTGTGATTTTGGAAAGGTATTAAAAATTAGCCGCTCTAGAGAAGAGTAACTCCAGCAATGGGCTCAGACATAGGTGCGGTATGGAGGGCCTGAGAGAGGTGGGAAAAGACAGCTCACTCGTATGATCCCAGTGCTTAAACATTCCAGTAATTACTGCCGATGGGGCCATGAGAGATGGTCTTCCACTTTCCTGTGGCAAATCCCTGTTTTAGCAACTGTAGGCAAAAGGGTCAAATATTTAACTTGGTATTAAACTTAGCAAAATAAACTCAGTTTCTAGCACACAAAGTGTATTCATGTAAGTATAGTATTCTATCTGTCTGACAGGTCACGTATGGTTTAGGAAAGTTTGAAACGTTTGTGTTGGAGGAGTGGAACAGCAGCGTGCTTGAGCGGATGACCGAGCAGATCATGAATTGTCTACGGCATGGGTCGCAAAAGTTCATGTACTCCAACAACTACAGTGGGGCAACCACAGTACAGTACTCTGTGATGTGATGCTTCCATTGCGTCTTCTTTCAAGATGCCCCATTACCCGTTATTGTAAGAGACTATATTCATTTCTGGCTGGGTTTGGGGAAACACTATTTAGTTTACAATTAATGAACAAATTTCAGCAGATTCTCGGCCCCTGTATAACCTTTACTCAACAAAGGGTGACTTTGGACACAGGCGTTTCACGCACCATGCTGCTGGTATACAAAGAACTGCAGGCTTCTCTGTGGCAGCTTATGAAAATGACTGATTCTTACTGGAATGTATATACACACCTTTATTTCTGCATTGGAGGCGGGGAGAACACTGTCTTCTTTTCACACATTTTTTTCTTTTTTTTTTCCTCCCAACGTAACACTCACTATTAGACTCAGCGTCATTTTCTCTCTCCCTGCCTACCCCAAGCAAAGCAGTTGTTTACTCTGGGACTCCCTCTGACAATTTTAACGACATGCAGTTGAGAGGGTGCTTATTTTTTTCCTTACATGTTAATACTTTCTATTTGGAAAACATGTTTTCACCCATTTTTGAAAATATCAATTGTTGCAATGGCAAAGCCCATTTTATTTCTTGTAACAGACCACATAGCCAAAATTGTCACAAATAATTTAGTTCCTGCCTAGTGCATTTAGGAACTTTATTTATTAATTCATATTTATTAATTCATTTTATCTCACCCGTCCAGTCTGACAGCTGATGTCTTCTGGAGAAAGTATGGACCTCTCTCATCACACCACTGCAATGGATAGTGCAGCTTTTGCAGTTTGAAATGACTATGGCCTGGCAGTTCTGTAGTTCCTTTCCTTTCACACTGGAGTGCACTGGAAACCACTGGTACTGCTGGGAATTAAGGTGGGGAAAGAAAGTTTTTTCTCTCTCCTGATTTCTGCCTAGTACCACAGCTGCCTGGGGAAATCTGGAAGGCTCACCACATCCCTTCCTCCCCCCAGGCTGCAGGGTTTCAGGCAATTTCCTTCCACTACAGGTGACCAAGATGACTTTTAAACAATTTCTGTTCGTGGCTGCATTTTGCCGAGTGGGATTACCCGAGAATGGATGGAGGGACTGTCCATTGTCAGACAGCACCTGCGCACTGCAGGGAGGAAGGAAGATGCAGGAAGAAAGGGAATACAGGAAGAGTGAGAAAGAGCAAGGGGTGTCAAGGTAGCACATCACCCAAAACCCAGTTGATTTACTGGATGATTTTACAAACTCATCTAAAAGTTGTATTTTCATTTAAGCTGAAACTTCCTGAATTACAGAAAAACAAAATCTTATTTGAATGTCCCACAAAAACTGTCTTTCTACCGCAGGAGGAATTTGATCCCTATTTTCAAGTCTGCATGAGCTGAGCAGGGAAGGGGGCTTCACCGGCCAATGTACAGGCCCCTGCAGTTAGGAAAAGGATTAGGCCGAGCTATACCTCAGAGGCATGACGGAAATCATGTACTGTGTAAAGCATGGAGAAAAATTTAGAGAGAGCACCACTATTTCTAACAGAAAGTGCCTGGCAATTCCCTCTCAGAACAACTGTTTCGGATATAGGGGTGGGTGGTTAGTTGGGTTTTTTTTAATTCATCCTGCTTTTCCTAGTTTCTTTTTCCCTGCGCCTCTGCGGTGGCTGCCCGCTCTGCCTCCCCGCCTCAGCTCAAACCCCGCTGCCTTTCCCGCCGGACTCTCCTTTCTCAGGCGGGCGGCGCAGCTTTCCCACCCCTCTGCCGCCGGGGCGAGGGAAGGGAAAGGGCTCAGGAGGCCGGGTGAGGCGGGGGTCCGCCATGGCCGAAGGCGGCGGCCGTTACCCCACCACTGTCCGCGCGCGTGCGGCGGGGAGGGCGGGGCAGCCGGCGCGCGGCCCAGGCCACCCACTCCCGCCTATAGGGTGAGGGGGGAAGGCGGTGGCCACACCCTCCGCGCTCGCTGTAGTCCCTCACCCCCGTTCCCGCCCCACCCTATGGGCGGTGTCGCCGCAGGCCCCGCCCCCTCCCCGATTATCCCCCCCGGCGGCCCATTGGCGTGCGTCGCCTCCCGTTAGTACCCGGGGTCTGGTTCTCGCGATGCTGGGCCACCGCCGCCATATTGTGACACTATTTTGATTCGGAGCCGTAGCGAGTTGGGGGGGAGGGGGGGGACCGAGAGCGGTCCCAGCTGAGGAGGGGAGCGGCAGCGCCGCGGCGGGCACCCAGCCCACCCACCGAAACCACCCCCAGCCTCCCCGCTTCTTCCGCCCGCGGCGGCAGCACGGAACCCCCCTTCCCTTCCTCCTCCTTCTCCTCCTCCTCCTCCTTCCCCCCCGGAGCGGAACGGCGGCGGCGGGAGGCTGCGGAGTGGGTCGGGTCGGCGGGGTCCCCCCTGCCGGGCGGAGGCGGCGGCGGCGCTGGTGGCGGTGGTGGTGGTGGTAGTGGCGGCGGCTGCAGCCGCGGTGGGGGAGGCGGCGGCGGAGGAGGAGGAGGCGGAGGAGGAGGAGGAGGAGAAGCGGCAGCAGGGTAAGGCTGACCCCCGCCGAGGCGGGCCTGGTGGCGGCTCCCACGGGCCGGTTTCTTGGCGGGGCTGGTCCTATCCCCGGGGGGCTGCAGGGAGAGGCGCGGGGGGGGCCGGTCCGCAGGCCTGAGCGGGGCAGGGGGCCCGAGGCCCTGCCGCAGCCCCCCTCCGCCGCCGGGGCGAGGGCACGGGAGGCCTGCGCGCCGGGAGGGAGCAGCCCCCGGCACCCCGGCTCATCCCGGCCGGGTAGGGAGGGGAGGGCAGGGACGGGAAGCCCGCCGCGCAGCGGGACGTCTGCTGGAGAGATGGAAACTTCTTTTCCCTTCCCCAGCTGCGGAAAGCCGCTTCCCCCGTGGCGGGGAGGGACCCGGCGGGGGCGCGGGGCGGCGTGCGTGGCGGCGGCTCCGGCCCTGGCCTGGCCCGGCCCGCGGCGGGGGGCTGCGGCGGAGGAGCGGAAGCAGCCTGGGGCGGGCTCGCCGTGCCCGGGGGAAGGAGGGAGGGAGGGAGGGAAGGAAGGAAGGGTCTGGCCTGGCGCCCAGCAGGTGACAGGTGTGAGTGCGCTGGGCAAGACTCCGCCATTTGAGGATGAGTAACAGGGTGTCAGAGGTGCGATTTTTTGGTGCCCGGGTGTCTTTGCGGGGGCTGGCTGGGCTCGACTCCATATATAGTATATTTGGGACGCTAGTTTCCATTATTCGAGTCAGTTTAATTGTTGAGTAGAAATTCTGGAGATGGTTCTGATAAAAGGGATTTTGAAGAGGGGAGGTGCATACAGTTTCTTTTTTTTTTTTTTTCTCCCTTCTTCTCTTTTTCTGTTTTGTCTCTCCAAGAGACCTGGGAATGTTGTGCGGAGGTGTGTGGCACTTTGTCTTATTCATTGAAAGGCTTGTATTAAAAGTCGGAGTGCTCAGTCCTGTTAGATGTAGGAAGGCCTTCAGGGCAGGGACCTTGAGTTCTTCCTACTTTACCTGGTAGCTCAGTGGAGCCAGGTTTGTGCCTGAGATCTGTAGGTGTTCTGTATTAATGATAGTAAGTACATGCTTAAAAAAGTAATCCTGAAGGAGTCCTCCTTAGCAAGGAGTGGGTTTCTACTCATTGTAGATTTGGGGTGTTATCAACTGAATAAAGCTGTTTCTGAAGTTTGGCTGTAGAATGCTGAAAATGGTGTTGTATATAATTTTCAGTACTCCAACTTATTTAGATGTTTAAGAGACAAACATTAAATACAGAGTCACTCTTAGACTGTTCAGAGTGTTTTGTATCATAACGTTAGCTACCAAAACGGTACTGCACATGCATTGCAGTAAGGAGGGCTAGTGACTCTATAGCAATAACATTGTATTCCCTCATTGGCCACAATTTGCTGAAATTGGGAATAATTTTCAGCTTAGTTAATGATTTGCCAGATAACCAGGCATTTGCATTCATATACGTATTTCAATTATTTGTTCTTTATGTGTATTATTGCAATTGGGTTTTGTCAAACCTCAGAATTCTGATATCTGCTCTTGGCAAGAGGGAAGTTCCACTGACAAATTAGGAGACATATATCATCAGCTTTGCTAAGTTCTGCCCTTCAATTTAAATGAGAGTTTCAGTCACGGCTGTTATCCATATGTTAAACTTGTGGATGCTCATCTGTAGGTAATACCTTGGCTTGAGCGGCAGCAGAATGGATGCTGAACTGACTCTCAATTTCTTTTAAAAACTGAACAAACCTGGTTGGTTTTTCTCATGTTGCTCCACAGGAGAGCCTGCAAAGGGAAAGAAGAGAGGAAGGCTGTTGGAGGAGACGCTCAGAATCCCAGTTTTGTTTCTGAGAGATATTTGATGGAGCACCATCCCTATCGTTATATGTGGGGGCAGTGCCATCTTGCTATGCTACGTTCCCCTTACTTACACCAGCTTTCAAAGACTTTGTGAAATGTAAACCATTTTCTTCTTAACATCAAGAGAAGACAAAGAGTTCTGTTCTCTTCCTTTAAATTTGCTATTATAAAAATAGAATTCTTGAAAATGGGCATTGTTCCTATGACACTGTCCTGATAGAAACTTCTCTTTTCCAGCAGTGACAGAATGGAAGAAGATAGTGGTTTTACTCACCATGGTATTGCTTTGAAGGCTGATGCCCTGTGTTGTTTTGTAATGATCTTTGGCTTTATAGATAACTGGTATGCTTTTCAAGCCTTGTAGAATTAAACCTATCATCTGTTGAAGAGATTATTCTCAGCAAACTTTTTTTTTCTTTTTTTATTCTTTTGCTAGGGAGCTTAAACAGCTTCTGGCAAACTATTTCTTTATGAGAGCGTACTTTGAAACATAAGACTAAATTGCTCTTTGTCCTATTGCAAGTGCTGCCTCCTTATCATGATCTCCATGGTTGGAAAAACTGGAAGAAATAAGTTGGTCAGATGTGACCTCAAGTTTCTGAAATGACTGTAAAGTTAGGACTGAGGGATCAGGCTGATCTTTTCTGAACCGTTGCAAGCGGAATGCTAAATGATGTTGCTGTTGGTGCTTTTACAGGAAATAGAACAAAAATTCCAGTGATTCAGAACTGGATTTTTTTAAAGCTATACTCAAAACTCAAATATTTAAATGATAGAAATGAAAGTTAACTTTTTTCCCCCACTAATGTATACAGTGATTCAAGTTGGTTTTTTTTTTCTCTTTAATTGCATGGTAGGTTATCTCAACTGGAAAAGTGTACACTTTCTATTTCAAATAGGAAAAATGTTGATGGATATTCTAAAACATCTCAAACCCTGCTTAGCAAACTGATCTGCATTGGGTTCCACATATTTAAATGCAACGGTGAGAGCAAGAAAGCTGTCAGATTCATGACCAGATAATATTTTTTATAAACTTTTAATTGTAGTCAGAGGTTCCAGTATAATAGTTGTTTCAGTTTCACCCTCTCTTGAGAATGCTTAACAAAAAATCACAGATATAATATTAATGCTTTCTCTGACAAAAATATTTGTAGACTTTTATCCTAATTATAGTAAAATTAGGAACTTTTATTGAACTGATCAGCAAGGTCAACTCTCATGCAAGAAAGTATCGCAAACAACATATAGATCTTTACTGAGTTTTTTCTAGTTTTGTGCTCTGCTGCCTTTGAATTTTGGTGTTCCTTAATCAGTAGTAATCAGGTTCTAGCGAAACCAAGTGAAATAGCTTGACATAACTAAAGTTGAAAGATCTGCGTTGTTTGTATATGGTATCCTGATGTTCTTGGAACATGTCTGTTGTTGAATGAACAGCGTCACTCAGGATGTTCTTGTTGCCATAAAAGCAGTTAAATAGTTAATATTTCTAAAATGTGTTGTTATTTTTTTTTTGGTCATAAAAGTTTAAGCATAGCTTATAGTAATGTGCTAAATAAACTTTGTTTAAGTTAGTATCTGGCCACAGAATTTTACAAAAAAAAAAAGATATTATTTTGTTTAAAATATGCATTATGTTCTTAGAAAAATGCTATATGTAATCATTTTTTGTAGCAATATGGAAAATGTATAGCTCTTTCCTATTCTGAACACAGATGAAGATCAGGTTTCTCTGTCTTTAATGATGAGTGGTTTAAAACTCATTCAGATCCTGGTTGTACTATGAACAGAATTTAATTTTTCCATTATTTAAAAATCCGTGTTTTAGAATGGATGTAAAAGTAGCGGTCCCTTTAGTGGTTTCAAAAACATTAACTTAGGAACACACAGTTATAGGAAGAAGCCATACATTTTTGGAGGTTGCCCATATTTTTTTAAAAATAAAAAACCCCAAAGAACCAAAACTGTGCACCTATTAGTCATGATATTGTTAGACTTGCTAGAATTTACCAAAAACAGGATAAAGCCACTACATACGCTCGCTCCTTTGATTTTCTGAAGATAGATAAAAACTCAAATTCTAAGTATCTAAAGCTTGTTCCAGAATTAATCAAATCTAGTGCTATGTGCACACTGGCTGGTTGGTATGGGGGGGGTTGCCAGCGGAGAAGGCAGAGTTCAACTGCTTTTCCTCTCATTGAAGGCATGAATTTGAGGTACTTTTTCTACAAAGCTGCCAGTTTTCACAAAATTTGTAGAAGCCTTTTTTTATCTTGGAGACTTTTACGCTTCCTTTAAAATTCACTAGAAGGTGATCAGAGGATGCAAATACTTAGTAAAAGCACGAATAGAATGCACTTTCCTTAAGAAACCTTAGTTAATTAGACATGCTAGAAAAGAAATTTTTGCAATTTGGGAGTTCAGAATCAACTGTTCTCAGATGGATAAGATGTTGAGATGCACCTATTTTCTGTTTGGGTTTGTGTGGGTTTTTTAAAAAGAAGTAGAGTTACTGGTGGGTTTTTTTTGTATTTGTGTGGTGTATAAATCATCTTTATTTGCCTTTCTGAAGGCACAGATCTTGAGCAATTATATTTTCTTTAGTCCTGTATCTCTAGATTTTGAGCTTATTAGCTAGTTTCAGCAAAGAAATTAGCCAAGGGCCAAGGTCTCAAAGATTATTACATTTTAATAATGTTTAACAAGCTTTTTTTTAAATTGATGGCTTCATCGAGTTAGACCATCTTTTTAGGGGAATGTTCTGCATGAGTTTAGCAGTTACCTGTATTTAGCCTGCCAGTTGGCCAGCAAACAGTTGTCTGCGGAGTGGGAACTAGATATGAAGCTCAGTACTCTTTCCTTCAGTCAGTAGTTAGAGGACATGAGAGGTTAAGTATATTGTGGCTAGCACTTGGAAGAGAGGGGTAAGATAATAAGCATCTGGGATAGAGGTGGAATGTGACTACTTGGAACATGGAGGCATGGCTGAGACAGAATGCAAATCTATGGGAAATGGGGCTTTGTTAGTTCTGCTATTTATGGGACAGTACTTTTAAGAGGAAGGTTAGCAGCAGCTGCTAGTTTTGGTTTACTAAACAAAAATAATGTAAGAAGATGGAGACTTTACAAAAAAAAAAAGGTGAGATGTGTAAGGTAGCTGAGCAGACTGCTGGGCTGCTACTGTTGTGTTACAACAGTGGGACGCTTTTGACTACAGTGGTAGAAACTTTTAGGGCGAGGTGGCTGTTAGATGTTGGGTGATATGGTTGCTTCCACATATACAAAGCCTCTTTTGCTGTGCCTGCAGATGTGCTTGTAGGGGTCTGATTCAACAGGATTGCCCTAACCACTAGACTGGCGTAGTGCCTGTAGCAGCACCGGGCAAGAATGTGCAGGAGTAAGGGAGGAGTTACTTCAGCTGTGTAAGAAATACATGTTATTCTCCAGATACTTAATGAAAAGCATGATTTTATTGTTACATCCTATATAGTTATAGTTTCTATAGGTAATGTGACTTCAGTGTTGATCTCATGCTAATAGTGTAATTCAGTCATGCCTGTTGCATGCATTGGTATATTTAATGTACTTCCAGGTCTAATAGATTTATCTGTGAAGATAAGCCATGGTAGAATCAAATGGTTTTAATAAACCTGAAATTATTTGCTTTTTATTATAGACTAAAGATTTTTAAGGAATTCAGTGAATCTTGAAATAAGTATTTATCTGGTATGCCTCTATTTTGTAGGTAATGCTAGTAGAAATGGAAAAGAAATCACTGGCAGAAATGTGAAATTCTCTTAACAGCAAAGTTTTAATTTTATTTGCTGCAGCATATCTTTATTGTTCAAGAAGATGCTTTGCTGTTATCAGGTATTTTCTTAGGTCATTTGTAGAAAGATCAAGCATAAATATATTTAGGGAGTAATTCTTGGGAAAATTCTTAGAGGGTATCAAAGCTAGGGCTTTAGAATACATTTTTCAAAGGAAATGGCATTGCATATATGTTAAGAAAAACTAAAATATCTTTTGTTGATTCATCTGTTTATCAATATGTTCTCAGAATGTATTTTTTTCAGTTAGTTTATCATGTTGGAAAAGTAAGACAATAACTGCTTGTTACTGATTTGATGCCTCAATATGACTAGTGTGTAGATCCAGACAAATCATGCTTTCCTGAAGTTGTTGGGGGTTAGGGGGTGAAATTGGTTTCTACTTTAAACTGAAGGTTAGACACGTAGAAGAGTCTTTTCGCATGTAAGTCCTAAGCCTGGATTCCCCAGGTGGAAAAAATGATTAACTGTATCACCTACACAAGGAAAAAAACCCTAGACTTAAATGAAGTTGTACAGTGTGGTATGTAATTGTATCCTTTGTCAATTCATGTTGTGAGACTTTTCTTGTCTCTACCTCCTGTGTGTCAGTGCTGTGCTACATATCTCTTTTTACAGTACTTCTCTGTTTTTTTTTCTTTATTCTTTAAAAAGCTCTTCCATGTGGAATTTGTCTCCTCCAACCACATTTTACTGACATCCTATCGTATTTGTAGGCCAGCTAGAAAAGAGGAGATCTGATCCTTTATGTCTGTTCTTCACTCTCCCCTTCCCATAGATCCCATATGATCTATGAAATTGAAACGTAAATGCCCTCTTGTTTGTGCTTCTGTCTGGTATTCTTTTTTGTTCTAGTTTTTCTTCTCGGAAACTTTTCTTACTTCTTAAGAGACCAGTTCAGCACTTGTAACTTATTTCCCATTATGTTTCCTCTTCAGAGTATCAGTTGCTAAGTTTGTCCCTGCTCCATTCAGGCTTTCTTGAGAGAGTGAGAGAAGGTGGTATCATAAGTTCTGTACTTGGATTTCTTTCACTTCATTCAGCTGGTTCAAACTGCTACCTTTATTTGTTGGACAAACCTTTGTTTTTTGAAAGGGAATGGTAGGTTCTCTTTCTTGGAGAGCCTTCTTTAATCTAACGGGTTTAAGCCTGGGAACGAGGAATCTCTAGGGGCTCGGCAAAATTATGCTTAAAAGGGCATTTAAGGTTGATAAGTACAAACCAATATGTTTCACATTGGTTATGAAGCTGCTTCAGTGAAAAAATCTTGTCTTGTTCTTTTTTTAAAATGCTGGTCCTGTCTTTGGTAAATGGGGATAAGATTTTGTATGTGTATGTGTCTCAAACTGTGTATTTTAAACTGAATGCTGGAATAATTGCCAATACCAGATCATTGTATTTTATTTATGCTTTGGTATTGGCTAGAGAGCTTGACTTTGATTAGGCCCTTTTGGGCAAGGCATTGTATAAATATTTATTAAATAAATCAGTCCCAGAAGAGTTTGTAGTCATGTGAATAATAAAGTTTATTTATCAAGATGGATATATTTGATTAGACAAAGACATGTAGCAAAGTATTTGCTATTTTTTCATCTATTGTGCCTCTTTGGTCATTTTAAACTATGCCAATCTTAAAAAATTAATTTAAACTGCCTTTAGGTGTAATTCATGTAGCTGTCTTAACACATGACTTCTAATATTTGTATGAACAATTCTTACAACAGTTGTGAAATTAAGTACTTGAGTTAGACCCTCACCAGCTTGTATTCATTGGTAGCTGCTTAGGGTTGAGGTAGGTGCATCAAAGCTGGGAATTCTGTTGAAGATTATAACAGTGGATCACATCTATGGTGCTTACACTTGGACTTCAGTCAGAATGAGAATTTTTTTTTTTAAATGGGTTGAATTCAAGGAGAATTTTGACATCAAGCAGTTTTTTAAGCAGTATAACTTAATGAGTAATAATAATGAGTTAGGACTTAGCATGAATATGTGTGTGTAAGAGGGGTTGCTAAAGAATTAATTCTGCTCCTCTATAAGAAGCAAATTTTGATCTTCCTTTCCCAGGCCTAAAGTGCAACAATTTTTTTGATTCCTCTTCCACAGTATCTGATGAAGGATTAAAACATAAATTGTAAGCAGAGGGAGAGAACTGTAGTTCGTATTGTGGAAATTTCTATTCTCTACACTGTCTCTAGTGGAGAGACTGTTAAGCAGTAAGGTTCAGAAAAAAATACCCATTACTTGTTTCTTTTTTTCCCCTGCATGGGGTTGAAAACCCCTGTGGTTTCCAGACTGAAAGGAAAATATCAGTTCTCTCAGTAATGCTTTCATACACATACTGCAGAGGGAAAAAAAAAAAAGAATCAATACGATAATCTGTTATCTTCACTCTTCTGGTGATGTAGGTCTTGTCAAAGCTGTGAATGGTACCAACGTGGCTGCATCATGTTGGATGCATAAAAGAGTGTCATCCTTCCCTCATGTATCTATATGCATGCAGAGGTTGCTAGGCTAGTGTAGCTGCAGTTGCATGTGCAAAATAGCATTACTTTTCTGGAAGAGCTTCAGCCTTGACTTGGGTTAGTAGTTCTGGTTTATTGATACAAAATACGCCTTTGCTGCTGTGAAAGAAAAGCTTTAACTCTTTTGTCAGTATTTCTGTGTAAATGAAATATTGCTGGAGTAATAATGAAATGGCTTTGGGAGAACAGGTTTAAAGCAAAAAAAAAAAAAAAAGAAGAATGCAAGTATTTATAAGCATGAGGGCCAGGCTGATAAATTGCTGTGATTGAACAGGGAAGATTTCTTTCATTGACACAGGCAGCTGGTCTAGGGTATTTCCCTCATCTGTCTGTGAGCCATGTCAGTCTATGTACTGGGGGTTAGAAAACTAAGAAAAAGCTGATTGCTATTTAACTGTCTTAGGTGATCTCATGGAGCAAGACTAACCCCTTGATGGTGAGGAGCTGTTAGATCAGCTCAGTAGTTTCCTATAACTTCACACAGAGAGGGATGATTTGCACTACAGTGGCAACAGTGTATGGATTTGCCATCCTTTCCCCTTAGTTCATTAATGTGGTTTATAGTATGATCCTACAAATAGGTTTTTCTGCAAAAATGAGGTATGGCAAAAAAGTAGAAGAAGAGATAAGAGTGTATTAAGCTAGTATTGGTGATGAAGGAAGCCTCTCATGAAACTGTAGACCTAAGAGCCGTGCTACGGTAGACAAGCAGGAAGACCAGTTCAAGAATTCATCTCTGCCAACTGTAACACCACAGCTGCTTACAGGGTCACCAACTGAATTATTGAAATGATGCAAATTAAAAACTAGCCCTTCAAAAAGCAGGACAGAAACTAATTGAACTGACTTCACCGCATAACCCACATATGTGGATTCTGCCATGGTGTGAAATCTTCATCAGTGGCCTACCTGGGTGAAAGTTTGTAACAGTAATCTTTCCCCTGTTATCTGGAGATAATCAAGGAATCTTAAATGCTTTCAACAGGCATGTTTCAGTAAGTGGGCTTTAATTGCTGGTGCCTGTAAGAATCCTACCAGTCTTCTCTTTATCAATAAAAATGGCTAGTTTTCTCTGAAGTGTTTAGTCTTTAAATGTTGTAGTTCAGTTTCGCAATGCGGTACGAAATTCAGGTCCCATTGAAACTGGTGAAAGTGTGGCTAATGGATAAGCATAACTGCAGAAAGTAAACTATGGAGAGAATCATTTAGAAAAGAGGTGCAGCACTTGTTGACACTTTCGGAAAGATGTGGTTAAAATGGGATAGCAAAACAGATGTTTTGTAAAGATATTCCTGTACCACCTGTGTAATACAGGGGAGTATTATTTGAGCTGGCCTAGAGTCAGAGTCTTGTAACTTTAATGGTTATGAGAGGAAACTGGTGAATCTGTTACATTATAATCTGCTATTCAGCCATATTAGTGAATATAAAGCTTCATTTAAAGATGAGTAAATTAAAATCAGTGTGTAGGTGTTCTCTTTCTTTAAATTGCAGATTTTTTTTATGGACTTCGGAACATAACAGTAGTTGCCAATTTGGCCTGCATGTTGGGATTCTAGGCTGGCAGATGCGAACAACTTCTTTAAGCTAAAGCTTAATGTAAATATCTATCTGTTTACAGAATGCTGTACAAAACATGGGTGTATAAGGCTTATCTGGGGGCTAAAAATAGTTTTTTCTTCTGAAAATACACAACACTGGGTGTGTTTATTATATTTGTTTTGCTTAATTTTTTTCTTATGGATTTTAGTTTCAAGTAAATTCCCTGCGACAGAGTATCTTAAAGTCAAAGTACCACCTAATGGTGTTAGCAGAGTTGATGGAGCTTCGGGCTTCCTTCCTGTTGAAACTGGCCGAAAGAACAGGCCAAACTGTAGCTTGTGTTTCTTCAGTGCAGAGCCAATGGCAACTCTGGAATGTTTTTTCCACTCCCCATCAATGAGTGGGGGAATTCTTGCCAACGCAAATGAGATTGAGACCTGCAACTTGAGTCAACATAATGTAGTTCATACTGAAAAAAAATACTTCAGCTAAAAAATATCCAGAGTTATACTAGCCTGGGATCTTGTTAATTAAAAGCCAGTTGTCTTCTGGTTTAAAGGTTTTAAGAGTCTTAGAGCTAAATAGTATTTCAGCTTTGTCTGTGTGACTTCAAGCTGCTGCCTGTTTGTGATAAGGGCAACTCATCACCTTACACTGTCATGTCAATGAACATTGCAGAATGTCTAGAGTGACTGCTCAGACTGTCAAAATTCACTGATTTCAAAAGCACTTTCTCATTTCATGTTTTACTATTGGAGTACAGCTTCTCTGACTCTTGTAGCTTTGTTTTCTGGTGTGCATGTATTGATTAGGATTTTAAATTGATTTAGGAGAAGCCTAGCAGTGCAGCTTTTTTGATTTCTGAACTTAAGAATTTATCATCACTGTTTTGTTACTCTTTGAACCTGTTGTGAGAGTGAAACTATATGTAATTTGAAAGGAATAATACTTTGCTATTAATTTATTGGGAAAAATTGTGCCTTTATCACAACATTAAAGCACAAGAGTTTTTTCATACCTTTGTTCTCGCCAGCTCCTCTGAAAAGTCCAAGTCTGCATTTTTAAATTATGCCTGCCTATAACCCATGGTTTAGTATTTTACAGGACAAGCATTAGACAATTGAAATGGGTGAAAAATTAGTCCTTCTGAAATATGAAGTATAATAGTTATAAATCCTTTGCCACTTTATCTGTGTTACATTGTTCATCTTATCTTTCAAAAGTTGGTCTACTTCTATTAACGGGCCTCTTATCTTTGTTGCAAATGCAAGAAATGTATTAGTACGTCTAAGTTGTGGAGAGCTATTGAGACTAGCAGAGTTACTTTAACTCCATGAAGTTGTTCCATATTTATTTTTATAAAGTGGAATCTCAGCGCTCTGTTTAATTTCTTGAAAATACCTGATATCTCTCTGGCTTAACAATTCTTCTTACTTGTATGTACTTTTATATTTTCAGTGTTTAACTGCAGTTGTAAAGAGAAAGATAAAACACAGCTAACTTGTTAGTTAAAGGCTATAAGGTGATAGAATATCCAGAAAACACAAGGGAAGGTCAAAATTTGAGTGTGACAATTAAGTGTTTAATAAAGGGAGTAGGAACTTAACTCATTGTTAGAATCATTAGCAAGCTAATACTAAAATGACAAATTTTGTTAATTAGGTAAACATTAACTTTTTTTACTTTTGGCGTGTGTTAATATGTCCAAAATATTATCAGTTTTATAATTTAAAAGGTTTATTAGACTTCATATATTAGACTTCATAGTTTAATAATACATGTATGTGAATTTCAGAGAGAACGCTTTTCTATTTTTGCTGCTAAATGATAGTGTAGTCTTGATTTCTAGCTTTTTAAACAATGGTTTATTTCCGTACTTTCCCTTTGCCCATCCCCCACCTCCCCCCACGTCTGTCCATAATTTGCAAGAAGGGGTCTTGGAATATGGATAAGATAGGGACAGAATCTTAGTTGCAAGTGTTCTGGATTTTTTTTATGTGGATTTTAGTCTTCTGTAAATCTTACTGCCATTGTGGGAGTCTTCTGTGACAAAGTGGAGAAACTTACATTTTTAAAAGCTCTTTACTGATCTTGCTCTATGAGGCATCTTTTGTATTCTTTCTCAGCTTCCCTCTGTTACTTTCCTCATCTGCCTTTTTCAGAGCAGGTTATTTTTCATTTTTTCCTTTCGAGTATCTCGTAGTCTTGTTAGTCTGTATCTGGTATCAGGACCTTTGTAGGAAGATATTCTTTAAGGTAGAAAAGGTAGAAGATAGGTTAATTTGTGGTCATCTTTTAAAGGTTGTAACAGCAGGAAACAATACATATTGAGAAGCTTTGAATACTGGAGGCATTTTTGCTTTTCCCAGCTTTTCTCTCTCTGATTCCTGTGTGGCCTAAAGTGCAGAAAAACAGGTCGGTGGTATTAGTCCCTTACATAGCAGGAAGTGCAGTGATTGCATCTATCTTTCTTTCTTTTACAGAAGGCTGGAGAACAAGTAGCATTATTATCGTCTTTGGGGAAAGTTCATAGGGAAACTTGGGGACAAAACAGTGAATTTTAAAATGTGTTATCAGTTCCTAGGTAGGAAAGCTGTATTTTATTCTAGAAGAAGGTAAGTATGGAAAAATAATTGGGAGCTGGAGGAACAGCTGTTCAGACATCTGTCTATTACTGTTCCTTGTGTATAAAATATGCTCCTTGAAGACATGCAGCGGGAAAAGCTGTATTTGTGCCACCATGACTATTTCTGTTTGAGGCTTGCCTATCAGTGTCTGTTTCTTCATCTTGTTGTAGAGTTTTTTCCCAGATTTGTGGATTTTTGTACTTTTTTTTCCCTATTACCATGGAGTTGGCAGGAAATAAACAGAAACTAGAGGCTTCCTCCAGATGTTGCAATGGTGGTCTTAATTTTGTCCTTATATACGTTAGGTTGGGAATGAACATAGAAGAAAGAGAAAGCAACTTTTGGTTTCCATGACCAATGGAAAATGCTTCTCCCTTTTTTTCCCCCTTTTCCCTGGCGTCTATTCTATCAAAGAAGTTCTCCATTACCCTAAGACCTTCTGCCAGTGTAGTTTCACAGGTGAAGGTAACTGCACTTAAAATATAAAGTCAAGCTCTGTTAGCCTGAAACTATGGCAACCTCCCTGTAGGTGTCTTCCCAGTATGGGCACCCTTCATAGCCAAGGGACTCTTCTAGAGAAGAGGATAGACAGAAAAGGGGACTTCTGTGGCCATTCTTTTCTTAGTGGGTACTGTCTTCAATAACTGAAGGTCTTTCTTCCCTGCCTCTCAGTGCGGTTCTACCAATCTTTCTGAAACTTCTCCACCTGCTCTCACTTCTGGTGCTGTCTCTTAACACAGTTGTTTCCAATTAGCTGCTAACAACTCAAGGAAGTGGTTTGCTGTTATTAACCCTTTTTGTGTTGCTTCTGTAGAACTTGTATGTCTCATCCTTCCTCTTACCCTATGGGCCCACATTGTTGTTTATTTGTAACAGCTGCCAGAGATAGCCTTGTGTGGTTGGGGTAAATGTTTAACTTCCTAAATATTTATTCTAATGCTAAGATAATGTAAAATCGGAAAAGTTGCTTTTAGTGTTGAGTACAACCGTGGTTTCCCCTTCCTCTGAGATTGCCCTTGGGAAAAAATTAAGGGGTGTGATTTATAAATCAGTGTAAATTGGCTCTGTGTTTTTTTCCCAGTGTTCACACTAGCATTCATCTGACTAAAAGCTAAATTAGCAGAAAATTAACACTTCCTTTGCCTCCACCCCCACCCGGTTTTGCTCCACGAACTAGCTTGCTGCAGGATCAGATGAGTGCCAGCATTGGCTTAGATAGCAGGAGGGAGAGGGGGAATGCATGCCTGGGAGCAGGAGGAATGACAGTGGTGGTATTGAATTGTTTTGGAACTGCTTTTTAAGGAGTGGCTGAAATGCCCAGCCTTACTGTCATTGAAACATCAAGTAAATGATACATTAATAAACAAGTCAAGTCCCTGACTAAGATAAAAAGGAATTTATTTTTTGGCAGAGTCTGGGTTTTCAGGTGACGGATTTACCAGTGACACCTGTCTCATCAAATAAATAAATTGCTTGAGTTTTGTAAAGAGAGGAAGAATGGAAAAGAAAATATTCAACCAGCCCAGAGGTAAAAGTTGTGTGTGTGACACAGTCCTTCATGCTCCTTGACCAGGAGAGGTTGATGGGAAATTAAATCTCAAAGCTCATGATATAAACTGAGAGAGTTCTCAAGGTGAGTCACCCAGGGTAAATGAGAACGTACGAGTTGCCCTATAGTTCCTCGGTTTATGATTAGGGAACAGGAGGGAAATTGGAGTTCGTGCTACTTAGCTGCTTAGTCATCTGGCTAAATGCTTGCTGGTCCAGGTGCTTCAGACCTTTCATTCTGCTTGCATCTGTTTCTGTGGGAAATAGGACATGGGACTTTCTCATCAATACCTGTGTGCCTGATAGTGTTCACACGTTTTACTCTTTACTAATTGGTAGTGCTAGGTGATACTGTCATATTTATTATAAAAGGTGGAAGTGTTTTCAAGATGGTCTGTGTACTTTCAAGGAGTGACTGGATTGATTTTCTTTGCTCATTAGCCTTCTTCCACCTACTGACCTCTCAGCTGATCAAATTCCAATGGAATGGGAGTTAACCATGAGAGACTTCACTGTTTTAGAGGTTGCAGAACAAGATAGCTCGTCATGCCTGAGGAGAGCGAGTGTTGGGTTTGATACTGCTTTGAGCCTTGTCCTGCTATACAAGTTCCAAGTGTAATTGGAAAATTTTAAGTGTTGCAAAATGAAAAAAGGGGAATTTAATTTTGATTATAAGTCTAGAAATCAAAATTCAAGCTTTTTTCTTTAATAATCGTAGTCGTTTTCTCAGGAAAGTATAGATGAAATGAAGTACAGCAATGCACAAAACTGAAGTTCTGTTCTGTTTGATCTGCGGAAGTATCTTTTAATCATATGTTTGGTTATTGGAACATATAATGTTCATATCTTTAAGCCTGCTGTTCTCAAAAAAATTACCTCTGAATAAATTCTTGCGTGGAAATCCTTAAAATAACCTAAAATATTTTCCCCCATTAGAACAAATCTGCTTTTACTTCATTGAAATAAGAGAAACCTTTGCCCGATTGCTTTAGCTACTCATGATCTATCTCAAAAACCCCTTTAAATTTAAAAACCAAATAATTTTCTCTGACTTTTGGTTTTCAGTTTGATAAAGATTTAGACTGTGACCTGTATAATAATTTCATGTGGTATACTTTGATGTGTGAAATATTTTAATATACTGACAGTGTTTATTTTCTGGATTGAAGTAGTGTGAGCATTTCTAAGTGTTATTGTTTGTAAAGAAACATTTTAATTGAAGCTGTTCTTGAGCAGAAAGGAATATGCAGTATGTGAAGGGTGTAAAGAGGAAAATGGAGACTACTTTCTTTGAAAAGCTGGAGAACTGAATTTTGTGTCCAGATATTCTGAACAAACTAGTTTTTGATCAGGCTTAAATGATTCATTTAATGTCTTTTACAGTTAGATTCAGATCTCATACCAGCTTTGATTCAAGGCTCGCTCTTCTTTTTTAAATGAGGGAAAAGAATTGCTAGGTGTTTATCACCAGTGGTTTTGTTTGGTTGGTTTTTTGGTGTTTTGTTTTTAATAAGACTGGTGACTACAGATGTTCATAAGGGAGAGGGGGTTCTTATTTCTTTTCTCTTTCTTCTGTAGTTAGGGATGGTGATGTTTTAAGTATTTTTGCTCTATTAAGAGACTATGATCATAGTGTTCAGGTATTTGCAACATAATTACTTAAACGTCTTGGTAACATAATTTAATTATTTGGTTATTCCACATGCGTTGTTGATTTTTTACCTCTAATGTCATGCATGAAGAACAGACGTTTTCTTTTATTGGTATTTGAGCAAATAGTGAGTCAGGGACATCAGACTATACAACTCTGTGTGTAGGGAGGTAGGTCTTCTCTGATAGTCTGTCATGAGATTTTTACTCTTCTTTTCTTGGTTGTGATTGTTACATTTATTTTTTTCTTTCCTGGACAAAAAAGTGCAACTTTTGCTGTTGTCCCTGCATGTTAAATCCGTCATCCAACTTTGTGTAGGTAGCTGCTGAGACAATTGTTTTTTTGCAGCTTAGTCATCTCTTTCTCGGACTGAAGAATGAAATTTAAATTGTTGAAGACTGCTGGTATTAGAGAAGGAGAGACTGAGCTTTGAGTCTTAAAATCATGCTGGGCTTATGTTTTGAAGTAGGTAAGAGTTTTAGGAGGGGAGCCAGTAAAATTATCTTTCAAGAGCAGATGCAGTTTCTAAGAACTTGATCAGCAAGTCATTGTAGGCACATGGACTTCTGCCTTGGGGACCTTGTAGTTGTAAACAGTATCTGGTAGGATTTATGTCTTTAACATGTGACTTAAAGGAATACTATAGAGGTAGTTAAAGTCTGTTTCTAGTAGATGTTATTAACTCACCTATCCCCCTCCAAAAGTCTGCAGTTTAAACTGAGTGTCTGCTATGTGAGGCTTTTTTCTTTTGAGTGGTGGTTTCTCAGGACCTTTCTCCTCCCTTCTAATTTTCCTGAGTGTCCTACAAGGGAATTTGTACAGTGCTCTTTCTGTACCTGTTTTTAACCTTTTCCTCCAGCCTGTAGTACCAGGTCTGTTTCAAACTACAGAAACTGGTTTTGTTTTGCTGGTTGTAGCCAGTGGAATCTGTTGCAAAGTGAAATTTCCTGTTGTGATTGCTCTTCAACAGATTGACACAGTGGAGAAAAAAGGTTGTAGGGTAATTGAAGTGCTGATTTCTGAATATATTCTGTGATTTCTGAATATATTTCTTGTTTACTGTTAGGATGTGCATAAAGAGATGACAGAAACAAGTAGCAAAAAAACCAGCTGCCGGTTCCAGTGGTTTTTCAATGAGCTATATGATACTTTGTGTTCTTTGAGTCCTAAAGTCAGAATTTGGATGTTCTTAAAACAGAAGCTTCTTTCATTCAAGGCTGTAGGACATAGCCTGCACATATAAAAATTTGAGGTTAAAAATTTTGAGGGAGAACAAGAACCCAGAGTTTTCTAGATGAATTTTGGATGCTTCTGTTGTTTTTTTTTCCTTTTTTAATCTTTGGGATGGATGGAATATGTGTGATGTGGAAATGAAAGGGGAAAACAGGAGAGAAATGAGGACAGGGCTGCCAGAGTAAGACATGTTCTTTCCCTTCCAAGTCCTTCAATCAGATAAAATTGTCAGAATGTGTAGAGAAGCATTATTGCTGAATGAGAAACTGAAAGTCTGTGCTGAGTTTATAACTACCCAGAGTCCTAATCTTCTAGACTGGTTTTACTCTTTGACCTTCGATGCTGTCAGGCAGAGGCTCAGTGGAACCTAGTGTCTTCCCTTAAGCCTTAGAATTTTCCCAAACTTAGCCTATAACTGCTGCTTGCTTTGAATGAAACAAAGTGAAAAAGAAATGATGCTGATAAGAATTCCTTTCTTCTTTCTTTCTTGAAGCCTATCAGAAAAGCAAAGCTTATTTTTATGTGGCCATGGCAGTCTCCTTTCTGATGACTGTTTCTTAGTTCTAAAACCGGAATTACAAACACTTCTAGTCAGCTTCATGCTGATGATTGTTATAATTGATGTGAAGTTAATTTGTAAAACTATGCAATTGAAAATTTGATATTCTGAAGGGTTTTTACAACTTGAGTGGTAAAATACAGATCTGACCAAAAGTGTCAATGTTGCATGTCTGTTGCCAAGCTTGAAACTGTTATTTTTGTGCATTACTGGATATGTGTTCAGCACAATTATTTGGTATGTTCTGTTCTTTTCATGAGGTGGACAACAGGTCAAGTTTGGTTTTTTTCATGCTGGGGTAAAACTGTTCTATGGAAGTGTTTGTGGAATATTTAGCTCTTGGGCTGACTTGGTTTTAGTCTCATTGCCTTAGTTCATTTGCAACTTCAGGGGACTTAATTAAAATTTTAAAATTAGTGGAAAGAGGAGTTGATGTTTGGATATTACTTTCTATTCTCTTACCAGACTGATGGGTACTAGCTCAATTGCTGGCAAAGGAATAGTTTATCTTAACTCTATGGAGATTTATTGAAAGCTTGGAATCAAGTATGTATGAACTTCACTTCATATTAATTAATTCAGTACTTTAGACTATATTCTAATGACAAAATGATGCAAGACCAAGAATTATAGACGGTACCTGAAGTCAGCTAAGCATTTATATTTTTTTTTAAGGCTCAAATGTCTTTAAATGTGTATGTGAAAGTGGTAGGCTTGAGAAACCAACTTTTTATGGTTTCACGGAATCATGGAATTGTCGGAGTTGGAAGGGACCTCTAGAGATCATCCAGTCCAACTCCCCTGCTAGAGCAGGATTGCTCAGAGCACATTACTCAGGACTGCATTCAGGTGGGTCTTGAAGATCTCCAGAGAAGGGGACTCCACGACCTCCCTGGGCAGCCTGTTCCAGGGCTCTGTCACCCTCACTGGAAAGAAGTTTTTTTTCTCATATTTGAGTGGAACTTCCCATGTTCCAGCTTGTGCCCATTGCCCCTCGTCCTGTCACTGGAAAGCACTGAAAAGAGTCTGGTTCCCTCCTCCTTTAACCCACCCTTTAGATATTTGTTGATGGTACCAGTAGCAGTTGTCACTTTATTTATAACTGGCAACATGCTATTTGGCTGTTAGCTCTAGAGTTGAGCAGTCATTCTGCTTGTTCCTGTAATTGGGAATAATAATAATAGAGTGCCAATCTAACAGTCCCCCCTGTTAACAAGGGAAATACATCCCCAGTCTGTACTCTTCCCCTATGTGTGGCCTTGTATTGGCACTTCTTAGGTCCCTCTTCTAGCCAGCTCAGGCTCCCCCTCGTCGACCAAAAAATCGCTTTCTGGTGTACTAGCAGATGGACTTGCCTCTTTGAAGTGTCCACCGAGCCCAAGAGTCGGGGACGAAAGTTGCCGCGGAGGAGAAGGGAGAGTCGACCTCTTCCGGTAGGTGGCAGCAGCAACCTGATGAACTTGGATGAACTAGGGGGGTGTGAGGGGACAGAAAAATGAGGACAGGTATATGATAAACAGATGAAGAAAGATCATTTAAGATTATTTGCTAGCTTTTAATGAACAGTGTCCTGTTAAAGAGTCTGTCTCAGAACACTTGAGGACACTTAGAAAGAGAGCTCTGCAGTAGTATTTAGAAGGAACCCCTCTGAGTGACAGCAAGCTGTTGTTGTTTGCTCAATTACCTGTTGTAGGATCTTCTGAGAAGGTAAGTTAATTTAAGTGCATCTGTGTTCCCATAGTGATATGGTAAGACTTAGGCAAGAGGAAACATACATTTTTAAATAATGTAGTTTACTATTTGTGCATAAGCAGGTAATATGTATTTGGGCACGTCAAAATTCACAGCTTTTGCTTTGTCTTATACAACTGTGATAAGGTGCTGGAACAAGTACCTAAATAAAGTTGTAGGTTTATGGGCTCCCACAGGCTACAGTTTAGTTTAACTATGAGTTTATCAGAATTCACCCCATAACAGAGTAGTGCAGTGTAACCAGACCTCTGCAGAAGTGTGTTCAGACTAGGTGAGAACCCCACCTGCTCTTTCAGGACTTCAGCGTGGTGTTTCCTTACAGATTACTGCAGAGTTACACTGCAGGGCAATCAGTGGTTTGAGATCATTTGGTCTAGGTCTGACAAATATGCTAGTTATTGCTGGTTTTGTTTCTCTTAATTGCTGATGAAGTGCGTGCTTCTGGCTAGGATTTTTATCTGAATGGATTTGGAATTGCACAACCTTAAGTCTTGGGAGGATAATCATCTGTGGTGGGTTAAGTTGTATTCTGGGTAGAAGGTAACACTGTCTTAACCTGAACTAAGCCTGTGTTAGTTGTTTCACAGAAAATTCATCCCTGCTTGAGGCTTTTTAAAAAAAAAGTCCCAAGTCAACAGATTTTCATGTATTATTGTTACTGGTTTGTTACATTGTATTATCCGTTGGAAGTTTAATAGGATCAAAATACTTACAAGAACTGTTGTTCGTGATCAATCCCTGAGAAGTGCCTTCTACCCAGTGATGGTTGGAAAGAGTACAGTGTATTCTTGGCATTAATACTGATTCACAATTTTTTATAAGTCTCATTTTTTAATTACAGTATTCCTCCCTTAAAGTTCTATACTGTACTTTGAATTCAGTCTGGTGTTAAGCATCTGAAGTAACAGGTGAAAAAATCCAAAAACATTTATTCCCTTATTCTCTAAGTTGACAGCATTATAATGTCTCATGAACACTTTGAAGCAAATTTATAGGAAGAAATTACCACAGTTGGACTTAATTGTTTGATATATTTTTCATTTTAAACATTTGAAAAGATACACTTAGTTTATTAAATTTCCTGAGCTGTGTACAGAAACTTGCCTAAGTTCGATTCATGTATGTGTGAATAAGATATGAATGTAAAGAAGAGACTGTTCCTAAGATTTGTGTTTTTTTTTCTTGAAACCTATACTTTCTTAAAGCATATACTTGCTTGCAGTTGCTAACTGCAGTCCTTTCAAAAACTGCTTTAACCAGAAGGTGGAAGAAGATAATGTGCCAGGGATGCTGCTTTATGAATGCAGGTGAGAGATGGATGCATGCTCCCTGTGTCTTGAATGCCACACTAATATGATAGAAAACAGGTCCTGTCTGGAAGTCTTACCAGTGATAAACTTGAGCAGTTTGGATGCCAATAGGCAAGAGTAGAAAGCCTTTATATCAATAGAGGACAACCAGCAATGGTTCATACCTTTTTGTGACCCTGCAGACATCTTTATCCAGTAGTTCCTTTGGACTGAAAAGTTTGAGGGATAAAGCAGATCATTGGCAGAAAGGCTTGTCCTGTTGCTGCTGAAGGTTAATATCTTATCAAGGAGGTAGGGTGTAGCCCTTACATAAATAGGGTAGCTAGTATTGTGAAATGAGTTGTATTTTTTTAGTCTTCTTGTTATTTTATCCTATCACAGAAAATGTGGTTACATATAAAGGTGTTGTGAATAGATATTACTGCCCAAGCTTACAGTTTATTTTCCCCTCCTTTTCCATTCCCCAGAATCTCTTAAGAGGACAAATGCAGTAGCATCTTGCCTGTTTGCGTGAAGGACAGAGATCCAATTCCAGGTTTTGTGTGTGAACTAGTGAAAGAATCAGTAAATGATAGAATATACTTGTTTTGCACAAACAGGGAGTGATAGTAGGGGAGGAGAGGGAAGTGGGACAAATTGTGACTTCTATTTTAAAAAATAATAGTTTCTGAGACGATTTCTTGTAGCCCTTGCATAGTATTTCCTAAAAGTGGGTAGAAATCTGTGCTTTTGTTTTTTTTTCAAATTTGTGACATCGTATCCTTCTCTTTTTATTCTGCACTATTTGGATAATGCACTTAATCGGGGAATGCTGAAACATTTAAAGACCAAGGGTGTAGTTTCATGAGCATTTCTTTCCGTGTCAGTGCTGGCATGAGCTGCCCTGACCTTAGCTTCTTATTCCTGCCTTGCCCCTCAATTGCTCTAGTATAAGTAGTTAATGTTCCAGGTGGCTATGCAGCAAAGCAGATTGTGGAATTTACCATCAGAAAAATATTATTTTTAACCTGGATCGATTCCCTGACCGGCCTCACTGCTCAGCTGCATAAACAGTTGTGCCAGCACAGCTGAGGTATGAGGACTGCTTAAACTGGTACTGCAGTGGAAAAAGTGTTGTGAAACTATAGCCTCTGGCTTAATCTGTGTATTCTAGGTGTTTTGCTGGTACAGTTATACTATGCTGGCAAAATATTCCTCTCACAGATGCACCTTTCATCAGTACAATTTATTTTGATTGTGGAATGGAAGGAAAAAAAAAAAGGAAAAAAGGATAATTGTGGGGGTTTCTCTGATACTTCTGTGTTGTCAAAAGATATACAATATATATCTGTCAATTCTTTATAAAAATTATTATTCTTTACATAAAAAAATTATCTGCACAACTATGGATCATTAGAAAATGGACGAACTGTAAAATCAAGGCAGCCTCTGTTTGTGCTGTCTACTTGGAATATGTGTAACATTGAGATAGTTGCTTCCATCTTTAGCCACATCAGTATTCTTGCAGAGGATGAAATACTGATAGAAGTCTTTATTTTTGAAGATGAGGACAACAGGAATTCTTACAAAAAATGAAATTTAAAATTCTTGACTAGATAGAATAAGAAGCTAAAAGTTTTGAAAAAGAAGTTTAGTATTTCAGGAGATAATATGGGATTCTTAAGAATCCCATTTTTTTTTGTCACTGCACACTTAAAAAGGTTGTTATGTAGCTATGGGTCCACTTGGGAAAGAAAGCATCAAAACCTTTTGATTCTTTGTCCAGAAATTTGAGCTCTTCTGTCACTCGTCAAATTTCTTGCACCCAGACAATTAGATTCTTTAATTTCTTTTCCGATGTGGTTCTTCTTTTGTTTTAGGTGTCAGTTTACTCAATTTCTCAGTCTCATACTATAAGTGGAGGGGAAAGGGCAAGTATTCTCTTTAAGTAGTTGTTCATTTATTTTTTTTATGCTTTGCTTTTAAAATTTGTAATTCTGTGTATTGCTACACTTGATATACAGTGAAGAATAATTTAAAGCTGGTGTTACATTTCTTTGTAATCAGGTACCATTCATTCAGTTACTATGGGCTTCCTTCAGTCATATTTGACTAATAGTGCATTTATAGGATTTTTAAAAAATGCTACAGTATTTCATTTTTTTTAAAGTTGATAAATATCTAAATTCACATGACTATAAAACAGTTTCATTGATTTCATTTGGTAGTTAGTGTTTGGAATGCCTTTTGCCCAATCTCAACTTCCAAATACCAGTCTGGGATGGACTTCGTAATGCAGGGACAGTGAGAAATCTTATGTTTTGAAACAAACTAGTATCCTAAATGCTTTTATCAAATGTTACTTATAATCATGTAGTGTTAACACTGAACAGTTAAAAATTCATTGAGAAATGTAAAATAGTGCTGCAGTAGAAATCTGTGCTTTGCATATTCCTTTAAGAGTTCACTATCCCTATGGCAACAACTGGAAAGAGCTTTTTCTAATTATGCAAAGTTTAAGGTTTCATTAAAATGGAGGTGGGGGAAGCAGCTCCTAAACTTCTACATTTTGTGGCTTGGAAAGGAAACACAAATCTGTTCTTTGTAGACAGTTTTTTGCTGACTCTTTGTAGCTTTCCTAAGCACTGAAGAGAAACTTTAATATGTGGATAGGGATTTTTCTTTATATAATTTTAAGTTATGAGAAGAACTGTCTTTGTATTTATGGTATAAATTGAGATGCAAGGAATACTTTTTTTAAAAGGGAAGTTACATTAATTGTTGCTGAGTTCAAGTAGTTTATTGTTAGATTAGTTTTTACAAGGAAATATTTTAGTGGATAGAATATATTTTATTCTATTATTATACATACTAATTTTATTATTAATCCAGGCCTGGGATCTTCTCGTAATTCTTCATTCTAAACTCATATGAAATGACAGTATTCATGATAGGTTTTGTTGTTCTAGAGTATGCTGGTTTATTTTGTTCCTGAAAGATATGGGTCTGTAGCTTGCCTCTCAGGTTGGTGACGGTGGTGGTATTGGCATTTAGTTTTCATTTGGCTGGAGTAATCAGTCCTGTTGGGACTCACTGATGGGAAAAAGGGAATAAGTTTACTGTAACTGAAACAATGAAGCAAGTGTAACTATTTCAGAATATGTTTTAACATTGTGAAATGGAATGGCAGTAGTTTTATTTATGATAACCTGTGTTGCATTATAACAAATTCAGTGGATTCAGTGGAAGACTCGCCTTGTGTTCTGCTTGGATGCTGTCGCCAGTGTCACTAAGCCTTTCTTACAGGGATTAAAATTAGTAATGTATTTTAAACCTGTGTAGCTGTCATTTGTAAAAGGTCACAGTATGTTCAAAATTCATGCTCCAATGTCTTGAAAATTTGTCCAGATGTGCTTCAGATACTTGTTATTACACACTGATCAGCCAAGCTGCTATATCTATCCCCTGTGGTTCCCAATGAAATGGTTAAGATGTCTTGGTCAGTGTCATTAATACTGCAGTGTAATAATAGGAGGGGTGAGGCCTCATCATCTGCAGGCTGGGCCAGGTTTCAGGGATGCCTGGAATTCTATGCTGTTTAATTCCCTCAATGCCCCAATTACTAGAACTGCTCCTTTTTAAAAAGCACATATAAGGGTACTGTGACAGTGTCAGAATGAGGATGTGACATTTCCAATGGCAGATTACTGACTTCACAGCTTAAACATAGTTTTAAGGGTAAGGTACAAAGACATTTAAGATCAAATGAGGGTGTAGTCTTTCAATATTATTTCATAGACTATTTGCTTTTGTTCTGATGACTTCTTATGTAATGACTGAAAGTGATTGTATATCTCTCTGTCTCAAGACTAATCAGTAGGCTTTCTGGAAGAATTGTAGGAGAAGAGGAAGCCACAGCATTTCAAAATATTTTTTATAATTACTTTTTCCACATAAAACATTAGCTATACCACCGCATTTAAAATAACTAACCATTCATTTGCAATATGGTGGTAACTTTTATATCATGGAAAGTGTAGCAATTTCCATTCCTTATTGGAAAAAAGCTGCTTTTCAAGGCAGCGAGGAGAAAAAGTTTCAAAGTCTGTGTGAAACTGTTTGGGGTGGGGTGTGTGTCTGGTTTTTAGTTTGTCTATTGTTGTTTTGTTTTTGGTTTTTATTAGCTTCATAATGATTGGTGCCAGTAACAACTCATAGTAGCCCTTCTTGTTATCTATGTATGTGCTCTTTCACTTGCAAGGTTTACTGTTCTCTTAGTCAATAGATGCCTATCCTGCATTTATCCACAAAGGCAGAACAAGAGTCTGCCAGCTGCCATGACATGAAAAGATGTGGGGCTTGACAATTTTTTCTGAAGTTCAGTATGATAATGAGAGAGGTTTTCCACTGTCATCTTTTTCACTGGCATCTAAAACTTTCCTACTGTGAAAATATTGTTAGCAGTAGCTTTGACTTTTGGCATTTTAAAATTTGAATTTCACATATTTAAATGGGTTCTCTGTGATGTTTGGGATAAAGAAATAATTTAGTTCCATTTGAGTAAAACTTATACTGAAATGTGTGAACACCTAGTTAGTGGAGAGGGATCTAAAGGGCTCTGGAAAAAGAGTTTGGGCTCACATAAACCACTGATAAAGGATCTGTGTAGAGTCCAACAGTAGCAGGTAAGTACTTGGCACAGAGGTTTGAATTCAATTTGGGCTCAGCATCACAAAATGTGTTGAGGCTTATAATTTTTCCGATAGGTCTCTTCATAGAATGTTCAGCCCCAGAACTTTCATTTTTCTCCCCACTTCATGATTTTCCCTACTTCAGTTTCACAAGTAGACAGCTGTCAAACTGAATGTTTTTCTCCAGGTTCTGCAGGTTGTGTGTTCACAAAATAATCAGAAGTACATTCGAATGTTGGGAGTATTACGCATGTATAAGTAGAGAAACAGTATTTCTATAATAATCACTATATTACTTTTGATACCTATTTTTACTTAATTTAGAATACAATTGCTGATTCAAAAGCATTGTAAGAGCTTCAAGTTAATTAACTTTGCTTTTAAAAAGCGTGTTTCAAACAGCAGCTGTGAATTTAAGTGGTTTTCAAAGTACTTCCCAATGTGTCAGTCTTCTCAAAGAGTATGCAAAAGGGCTTTTCAGACTGAACATAAGAAAGATTATAGCCAGCATGTCATAGGATGTGATTATTCCTTCTATTCAGCACTCGTGAGGATGTATCTGACAGACTGTCTTGAGCTGCCGTTGCAAGAAATGCTGACAAACCAGAGCAAGTTCAGCTGAGGGCAGCTAGGATGGTTAGTGATATATGTGGAGAGGCTGTGGAAACTCAGTGTCTTTAATGTGGGGGGAGAGAGCTAAAGGTGGACTTGCATATAGTCAGGGATGCTGTTGGCTGTGGTTTGAGACAGAGCAGTCTTAGATTATATAATTCCAGTCTGAGGCTGCATAAATTGAGACTAGTGCTTCCTACAATGTATTTTTACATGTTTCTTAAAAATGTTTTGGGATTATTTTTATTTTTTTAGGCAGTCACTGCTCTTATGCACTCATTCTCGTTGTAGAATCGGTTTAATATGCAATCTCACAGGGAGATAATAGGAGTGGAATATACAAACAATGAAGTCATACCACTGATCCAATGCTGGCTGCTAAAATAATATAATACATGGCTCATAAATCACTATTCAAATTCAGCTTTTGGTCTTACAGAGTCTGTAATTCACGTTCTTGGAAAGCGGGTGTAATTTATGTCAGTGTCTTTCATTGTTCCTCTCAGTTTAGCAGTGAAATCTTTGATTTCAGAATAATGCAATTCCAGACTTTTTGCATGGTAGGACCTTCCAGTGTGCCTTGGAGTTTGCTCTATGTGATGCAGATGAATGTGTCCAAAACTGTTTGAACTTAAGCTGTTAGAGCTCATTGCTGCTGAAACATAAATAATACACTTCAGAAAGAAGCATAAAAAGAAAAGAAGGGATGATATCTTCTAATAGGTTGATCACTTGAATTTGACCCGGAGAAAAGGTCAACAAATACCACGGTCAGAGCAAGACATATGGCAGAACTGCAATGTCTGGGAGCAGAGTGGAGGAAGAAGGAAAAACATGTTCTCTTACTGAAGCTTTTGGTTGTCTCAGCTTTCTCACTGTACAGCCTCACCCTGTATCTCCAGTGCTTTATTAGTAAAGGAGCGTGCAAAGGTTGACTATTATTGCCAGACAGTTAACTTGCAGCGCAGATCTCAAATCTCAAAGGGGAAGATTCACTCAACAATCTTATCCTCACAGTGATAGTGAACTTGTTGAGTATTCCTTGTAAGCAGTCTGGAAATTGAAGCTAAAAGACCCAAAATCAACTCGGTATGGTTCTGTCCTTTCCTGGCTAAGGGAGCTTGCGCTCTGGACTTGTGCTACAGGAGGCATCTGCCCGATCTAACTATGTTAATGCTAGAGTTTCATTATTTACATCCACAACAAGGAGTGGCCTTTGTACTTGGTTTGAAAAGATTCCTAGAGATTTCAGGCATATATATTCAGGGGATTTTTTTCCTACTCCTTATCCAAAAGCAAAGTAGGCTAGATTCTCAATTCTGAAACTACTTTGAAGAGTTGAAAATAAGAAAACTCCTAGGTGGCTGACTAGCCAGGTTTCGTTTGTATAGAACCCAGTAGATTTTAGCTAAAATGTTTTTAACTTGTGTTTTCTTTTGGGGGGGGAGGAAAGGGAGAATTAATGAAAGGCCTTAAATAATTTGTTTTGGTAAAACTTGAGGTGACTGTTTTGCATCAGTGTATTTGAATAAATGTTGTTACTTAATTAACAAAGAAGTGGAAAGTTAGAAATCTTCAGGAAGAGTGCAGTGAATATTACTTGTAGAGTCCTTAATCTGAGCACAATCCTCTTTTTAGCAACATTTTTTTTTTCATTGCATAACATTTTTGCCATAAGTAATTCTTTTAGTCTGGCAGTGTGAATTATGAAAAAAGTCCTGCTTTTGACATGTGGTCACTATCATTGCCATGCTGGACTGATGATTTAAGACTGACTTTAGATTATTTTAGTTGATATGATTGATATTTCAAGAACAAATAGTTCCAATATATGAAATAAGTCACTTTTTGTGTACAGAGCAGGGAACTGAGAGCACTTTCTGAAAGGAGTATGTGGAAAGTAAAGGGAATACTTGGAGTTACTCTTAAACTTCTTGGATTCCTTGTGGCTTTTTGTGACACATGCATTCAGTACTTGGTGAATGCCAGAGAAAGTGTAATTTGATCATTGAGCCACGTTTGGTAAATACTAGTTTTGTGGGGACAGCCTGTTCTGTCCATAGGGGAAAAGCTCACTGCCAAAATCTAAAAGCTTTCTCTTTTATTTGGTTCTCTATTCTTTTGCTCTAGACTTCTGAAATACAGATACGTGTTACTTGCGACACGAACAGCATCTGCATTTGTTTTAGTAGTTGTAGTGTTCAGCCAATAAGTTTTCAAATTATACTTTTGTGGAAATCTGGCTAAATAGTTACTTTGAAAAAATATTTTGATAAATGAATTTGCAAAACTTTCTCTAACATATGATCAGCAAAACAGTAAAATCTGATGTGATGCCTGTATCCTGCTGCTTCTTAGCAACTGTTTGAGTACTTTCTCAAGTTCGGTATATATGAAATAGAACTATTCATGTTCTGTTGTTTGATGCTTGCTTTAACAGTCCAAAACCACTTCCAGTTTCTCTGTAAATGGTGTATTTTGAAAATGATTAGCTAGTCTTCCACATATAATTTATACTGTGGGTAAGGTTGAAAACACTAGCTGAAAGCTATTTAAGTGTTAAATTTGTGTTCATTCCATTTAGATTGTAGATGAGAATAAAGTACCTGTCTTGCTAGACATACTTCTAAAAAACATTCCAAAAGCTTATTTCTTTGGCACTAAATAATACTTTTTTTCCTCCAGGGAAGAACATCAGGGAAGAAGACTAGCATTAGTATTCTGTGAAATAGTTTTTCGTCTTCAGATAGTAGTTCTGAGAATGATTTAGCTGGCACAGCTTCTACCAGCATCTGTTGCTCCAGTTGGCACAAGCATTTGATTGGCAGAGTGATGAACAAGGCTGGGAAACTGATTTAGGTTAAAATTAACTTAGCCCCCCAAAAGTGGGATTACTAAATAGATTAAGATATATCTCGAATAAGTAATCTGATTTTTTGATGCAAGTGCTTGCTCAAGGGAGAAAGTGCCAGCCTCGGTACAGATGGAAAGAAAAGCAGGATTCTTACTCTAGAGAGGACCCAGATCTCATACTATTCCAAATGCCTCTTGCCATCATACTATGGCTGGTATAAACCTACTTAAATTACACATATTAATGATTTTTATATTAGTATTTCAGAAGCAAACTTTGACATACCTTTGACGTACTGTATACCATTTGAGTCATAGTTCCACAGTGTAATTTGTTGACTGGTTAATTAATGATACTGTGTTATGAATACAAGTCAAGCGACTTAACACTTCATTTACATCCTCATTGAAATACGAGTAAAAGGATTTGGTGATGAAGGCTTAAACTGTGAATGTGAATTCAGTGGCTTGGAAACAAAAAACTTGTGTGGCGAGGAGTATACATGACTACTACGAGGAAGTTGTATGCTGATATGACTATATGTGACAACTAGGAGGAAGGAAAACAGCTTGTTCTTTCCTCTTCTAGTGCAGTGCAGTAACCATCCAACCACAGCTGTGAGTTGGTAATGATCCATTTTGATGCTTTGAGCAATGACTTTCATGTAATTGGGATCACAAATTCCACCACCAGAGCTTCAGACTACACTTGTGTGCGGTCTATAACATACATTTTTATGTGTTTATCCTGTATGGGAAAGAACGCTGGAGGTGATACGTGATGAATTTGTTTCGCTCTTGAATGACAGTTTGTGACTTGTAATATCTTACAGACTTGCTCAAAATACTGTCGCTTAAGCTTTCCTTGTTATCTTTTTGCTGTTCTTTGAGCAGATAAGTCCTTTAAAGTCAGTAGTACCACTCAGGAATTTTTTCACTTCCAACACTTCTTTTGAGTGGTGTTTTATATAAACCAGGCATTCTCAAAGTAGTCTGTGAATCACAGAGAAATGCTACATGAATGTGCTTCAGCGAGCTGAATGGGGAGGTTGTGCACATTTGTATACCAGTGCTGACAGTTCCTGGGTGTTTGACTGCCGCAGATAGGAGAGCCTTTGCTATAAATCTTTACAAAATGTTTATGTTCTTCTCTAAGTGCCTGCTTAGCATATGGGGAATCAGAAATTCTGATCCTGTGACCTGGAAAAACTCTTGTTGTTTCACAAGTTAGAATTGCTGCCATGTTTTAAAAGGAGATCAGCAAGAGACTGTGTTGATAAGACTGTTTGGAAGATATCATAGTTCAGAACACTGGTGTTTTGCCTAGTGAAATACAAAAGAAAGATGGTGAATGAGCTGGAGTATGATAAGAAGAGAGAAATTGTCTCTTTGGTTGTGTTCCAGTGCGTTAAAATCAGAGTAGGCAGTTCTATTCCTGGCATTACTGTGGAGTTATTGCATGATGTTAGGCAGGACTTCAGTGATGTGTGTGCGAACACATGTCATATGGCTTAATTGTGATGTTACTGATTTTTTTTTTTTTACTCTTCTTGACTTCCCAGTGTTTGCTTTTTTTTTTTTTGGAAAAGTCATGTTATTTTATGTGGATATGTATTTAAAGTCTTTACTGAGTTGTCAGCATTAATACATCCTCTGCAATAGATGTATCAACTTGTTGAACACTACACATCAATTTTAGATACAAATGAATAATTAATTAAAAGTGAAATAACTTTAAAGAAGGTACTGTTTCTAGAATTTGCCTGTGATGATATGACTGAACCACCCTTGAATTTATAAGGAATACAGAGTATCACAACTAGATTTAATTGTCTTCACTACAATCATGTGGCTTTGAGACTTTTATCCTGTTATTATGTTGGAAGACTACCTTGATTGTTATTATTCTAATATGCCTATCCTTAGAAGTTCTTTTTTTTAAAATTTGGTAATGAGTATTCCACAACCCAGAGACCTCGCTTGCTTGCTCTATGGAATGTTGTTGCATCTCAATTGCTGAATTAGAAACTTTGTAAAGTTAAGTTTCCCTCCTAATTGTATGACTTGAGGAGATTTCAGGAGTGTGCTGTGACAACTGCATTCACAAGCACAAGCATTGCTGTGCAGCAGTAGTAACAACACTTAAAACAATGGCGTAAATGCAGGATGGAGGTCTTTCTGACTCGTTGACTCTATTCTGGGAACATTACAAAGAAAACAAGGTTCTTGTAAGTCTTAGAGCAGAGGTGGTAGTTCCTTCCAAATCAGTTTTCCAGACCTAGTATTTTTGTTTCTCCAGTTTCTGCTTATGGCAAGAGTTAGCTTTATATCCTTTATATTCCCTTATACCCTTGTAGTTACCCTTATATTTCATCCTCAGTAAGAGGAGTGAAGTGTCAGCTGTTAGACAACCACTTGCTACTCTTACTGGTAACTCATATGGGGCTGTACTAGTATCTTCTGAATTTGTTTCATCTGCTTACCTAAACCACAGCTAAAATTAATTACTTAACTGGTTTAAGCAGATTCAAGAGACATAATAAAGACCATACTTGCCGAAGATTAACATCTTCCGAAGAAGAACACATAAGTTTTGATTTCAGTTTTAAAGAACTGGAGACAGCGTCAAAAGTGCAACTAGTCCTGAACTTGAAAAGTGTGATTACCTTTGTTTCTTTCCATAGACTTAACACCAATAACTATTACACACAACGTACACCACTGTCTTGCTGGACCATGTTGCAGAGGCCAGTTTTTTTCAAACTGTCTAGGCTGGGGTTGCACAACTAAGGAAATCGAAATTTGAGTTAAAAAGCAAAAAATGGAGACTGAATTAATGAAATCAGGGAAATAATTAGAAAAACTTCCTCTAAAACCAGGAAGCAGCCTGTACATTGTGTGTGCCTGAGAGAAATACAAATGGTGCTTTTTTCCCCCCATAAATTAATTGTCAAAGCAGCAAGAAAGCATCATCTTAAATTTTAAAAATTTTGTGCTGAGCTTTTTTGTTTCAGAAAATCTCATTGTTGATACACTAGGTGTGCTATAACCATTTTTAGGCCAAAATTATAAGCAAGCCATTTCTTTTCTATAAGAAAAAAATGTAATGCATGGATTAGAAAAAAAGGACTTGGCATATAATGTGGATAAGAAAACAATCAACATACTTTCCTACTACTAGGATTTTTGTGAATATGTTTTTCTAATGTAACTGTCTACATGCAACTTGCTGTACAGCCTGACTTCAGCAACATCATCTAATTGTAGGGAAAAAACATCTGAAAGCATTACTTAATGCATTGGATTTTGATGCAGTTAAAAGAATTGCAGTTGTCCTTGGTTTGGATGCCACTGATACATAGAATGGTTTAGGTCTGAAGGGGCCCTTAAAGATGATCTGGTTCAAGCCCCCTGCTGTGGGCAGGGGCATCTTTCCCAGGATTGGGTTGCTCAAAACCCCATCCAGTATGTACACATACAGTTCTCTGTGCAGCCTGTTCCAGGGTCTCACCACCGTTGTCATAAAGAATTTCTTCCTTGTGTCCATTATAAATGTATGTTCTTCTAGTTAAAAACCAGTACCCCTTCAGAGTTGTTTGTCTGTAGGTATGGACAATTATGGGGACACTTTGATTCCAGAATGCTTTCCATAAAATGCTATCATGTCTCTTTATCTCTGATTGGTTTAATTTCTGGCTTACAGTTGTAGGATAAGAGAACTTGTTAGCATTTTTAGGCGTACTTGCATTTCATACTGAAATACTGGTCTAGTCATAAGCAAAACCACTGTAAGATTGGCTTAAATAATGGAAGCTTTGAGATCTGTAACACTCTTGCTGACTTCTGCATTGAACTGCTGAAGTTCAGATATTTGCTTGGGTACGGAGGCTTTCCAGAGCTTCCTGCTGTGAGCTGAATAACCCAAAATATGTATCAGAAATGGAACTACCAGGCAAGCAGCTAAAACGTGGCACAACAGGGCTTGTCTTATGAATTTTGAAGCAGTATGGTAATACTGTCAGTGGGAACATATTAAAAGGGCACTAAGTTCACTCTTGGACTTTCCACTGTTGTGGAAAAGTAACAATGGGATAATTTTACACCCAAAAATTGTAGGTCACTATAAATGAGAGGAAAAGCATTATATATCATGCATATAACTTAGCACTCCTTCAGCCTTTCACGCTCTTTCATGCCTGAATTGGCAATATAGAAAAAAAAACAGTAATGTAGTTTCAGTTACGAAATTGTGAAGCTTTTTTTTCCAAGACTTTTTCACAGATAAATCTGACAGTTATTTCAGTTTTAAAACAGTTGGGTTTGAAAGTGCCTTTCTGAAACAGCCTTCCTGCTGGGAAGGGTGTAGTAACAGTGCTTTTATTTAGTTGTGAATTGAAGTGATGACACTTCTTGCCTGTTCGATTTAGAATGAGAACTAAGATATGCAAGGCAACAGCAAGCTGTGCATAACTTTACTGAGAAACTTTGTAGTAGAAGCTGGTCTCTCCAATGGTTGTATGTTAAGGCATAAATACATTGTTTCACAGAATCTATTGGCTCCTCATCATGAAACATAGAATTGTTCTTTACCTGAGTATTTCAATGTGTAAAATCTGCTTCCAAGGTGTTTCTCCAAGTCATATTTCTGTCTTCTAACAATAATTTGTTTATGCATAATTTTGAAGTGAGCTTTACATTGAGGAAGCCTGAGATATTCCTGGTCATGTCATCTTTTTAGAGCAAAAAGCACCATTCCCTTCCTATGCGCTGCCTCTTGTATATGCCTCCTCTACCCATGGTGGCTCTTCAGATAGTAATTACGTGCATTAGTCTCTTCTGAAAGGTTTGATATCTAGTTCATGTGCTCTCTTGTTTTCTTTTTAAATTGGGAAATAACAATCAAAAAGTACTGTGAAATATCTAGGGTTATGGCTTCCTAGAAATTGTGATTTTTGTTTCATCAGCTGTCTGTTTCATTTAGCTGAAGATTTTTAAATGAAATTTGGGCATAGCAAGAATCTTACCTGGATTCAGTGAAAATACCATGGGACTAGTGGCTCCCAAGTTCAGATTGACAGCTCTGAAGCAGCCAGTCATGCTGGACTGTGGTTTTCAGTGGTGGAGCCAGAAGTCTAAAAGCTCTGCACCTCTACATCTAATTGGAGTGTGGTTTCATACTACTGAGAGAGTTTTTGGAGCCAAGAGATTTTCAGATGGGCTTCTGTGTACTTAGGCTACAGGGTAGTCCCCTTTGGCTTAGAGTCAGCTATTGTAGAGGTTCCCAAAGCTATTGAATGAACTTGTCGTTCATGTCCATTTTATTACTGCTGTTGGCAGTAGCTTACTGGCAAGCCCCTGAAGATCTACAGCTTTTTAGGGGGCAACTTGTTCAAGGAAGACTTTGATCTGCTTTGGAGTGAAGTCATATATATAAAAACTGGAACTTTACAAATGGCTTTGGAGCCAGCTCTCTTTAGAATTGTTCTCTGTATAGAGTAGCGATTAAAATTCAGGAAAGCAAGGGGGATAGAAATAAACAAACCCTTTCAGGTGGTTATTACACTACTTGCTGCTGTAGGCATAACTGGTGTGTACAACAGGCTTTCTATCACAAGCTTTACACTTTTCTGAGGTACTAAGGACTTAGACGCTACCTTGGTAAAAGCTTCAACAGAATATATTGGAAAACATTGTAAACTTGCACAGCTTAGGATGATGTTTAGGATGGAGAAGGAAAAGCATAGGTGGGAGCGAGGGGTAGGAATAAGTGATTGAAGTTCCAGTATGCAATCTTGTGGTGTGTAATAGGCCTGGTGATGCTTACAGGTACTATATTTGGAACTGACATTACAATTCAAAAGAGATCCTGGATTCGTGACAGTTACTTGAAACTATTGGCTCAGTGTTCAGCAGCAGCAAGAAAAGCCTGCAGTGGTGTTGGGCATCATCAGAAAGGTACTAAGGACACAAGAAATAGCGTCTTTTTGTTCCTGTGTAAAGCCCTGCTTAGCCACCCTCTTGAGTACCGGGTGCTCCGGTCCCCATATTTCAGGGAGGGTATATTGGTATTACAGAAGTTAGTGAGAAGATTATTTTTTTTGTTGTTTTTATTTTACATCAAGATGACAGGTCTTGCCTTTCAAAGATGGACTTAAAAGATAGGCAACAGTTTGGAGAGACTAAGTTTATAAGAGGATTTCCGAGTGAAGCTTATAAACTCATGTAGGTGGTGAGTGCAGAACTGTTACTCACCAGGTCCTGCAATCCTACAACTATGTAGTACTCAAAGCTTACAAGACAACTGATAAGAAAGAGTCTGAGGGAGCCTTTTGGTTGATTTATTATTATTATTATTGTTATCAGTTGGAGATGCACAGTATAGTAAACTTTCTGAATCCTTTGCCACGGGGTATAGATGCAGGTAGATGATTTCAGCAGTTTGCAAAAAGGAATTTGAATACACTGTCAACAGGTCTGTAATAGAGTAGACAAGGCTCTGTGCTTTAATTTCCTTAATCACACAGTACTCCCAATGAATAATTTCAGTGATCTGAGAAACCTCATTTTTAAGGTGCTCAACTATGAGGTTTGCTAACATACTGCTGAGCTGTGAAAAAGTCAGCTATACTTTTGTAGAATCCACAGAATGGCCTGCTGTAAAGGAAAGTGGCCTTGATTTTAATTCTTTAAGGGGGGAACTCCAAACCCAACTTATGTAAAATTCATGAATACAATCCTTTAATATGTGGGTTAGTATGGCTGAGCTAGCAAGAATTAAAATAATTCACGGGAGATGGGAGGAAGGGGAATGGGGAAGAACAACAACAAAAAAAACCTCTTAGTTTATTTGTACAATGTGAAACCCCCAACTAATTAATTTTCCTTGAAAAAGAAATCGTATAAGTGCTTATAGTTTCCAAGGAAATACCTGGCAAATTAAACCTTTTTAAATGTTTTATGTGTGTGCTTTTGCTGTAGGACCCATTGTAGTTACGTTGTTATTCAGGCCAGAAGTTAGAAAGACATTATGAAGCGTGTTAAATGAGAGTTTATTTCAGGAAATGAATATTTATAATGAATTTGGAGGAAGACAAAATACCAACTCCTACTTTAAGGTATGAATTGCTTCCATATGTGGTCACTTAACATTTCCATAGGAACAGGTAATTTCTTTGAACTGTGGCAGAATTTATCATCTTCCTCTGATCCTACTCATTGTTAATTATTTGATAGAAGTCTTCTGGTCCAATCCAATAGTGTGTTTGGAGGAGAACTCTTAGTCATATTTATTCATAACTTTTTTTTTTAATTTTTCCAGTTTCATGGTCAGGTGATCAAATCAGTTTTATATCTTCTCTCATATTCTTGTTTGGATTCAGAATAGTGTGGAGTAGGGATCTGGTGAATAATTAGGTATAAGTATCACTGTTTAGGATGTCGAGGATGAGACCAGAAAATAATTGTGATGATCTGAATTTTTTTTATTTATTTAGGAGATGGATGCTAATAAGTGGAGGGTAACTTGTGGCTTTAGTAAGACAATTAATCTGTCTTAAGTAGAGGTACTGTTGAAATGGTTCAAAATAGCTATGGAAAAGCTGAGGAATATGTTAGAAAAATGAAATTCTGCTAGGAATATTTGATAATCCTGTTTCCATTATGTAGTTCTCACACTGTTTCTTTAAAAATATGCATTTAAAGCGTTAGTGGTGTTAATGTAAGCTTTTATGTTGTATTATTTCACTTTTTAATCTTTTTTGCAGAAAGGATATGGTACTTACTCTATGGTAAAATGTTCTTACTTCTGTATTTTCTCTCCTATTTCACCTCTCCTATGAGGACAGGCTGAGAGAGTTGGAATTGTTCAGCCTGGAGAAGAGAAGGCTCTGGGGAGACCTTATAGCAACCTTCCAGTACCTGAAGGGACCTACAGGAGAGATGGGTAGGGACTCTTTATCAGGGATTGTAGCAATAGGATGAAGGGTAATGGTTTTAAACTGAAAGAATGTAGGCTTAGACTAAGTATTAGGATGAAATTCTTTAGTGTGAGGGTGGTGAGGCACTAGAACAGGTTGCCCAGGGAAGTTTTGGATGCCCCATCCCTGGAGGTGTTCAAGGCCAGGCTGGATGGGGCTTTGAGCAACCTGCTCTAGTGGGAGGTGTCCCTGCCCAGGGCAGGGGGTGGAACTAGATGGTCCTCGGTGTCCCTTCCAACACTAACCATTCTGTGATTCTGTGACTTGCAGGAATAGGTGAGGAAGGAAAGGAAGGACTAATAGGTGTGGAAATAACTATGTAAGAGGTTGGAGAAGCAGGCTGGTTGCAAGAAGAGAATATGGCATTTATAGTCTAATTTTTAAATTTTTTAGAATTTTTTTTTTCTCCAAGCAATAGGGATACAAAAATACACCCCTAGCCTAGTTCTAAGGGAGTGTGTTGACATATAGCAAGTAAGTGTAAACTGAAAATAAACTTGCAATGCTTGGTACTGCCAGAGAAATGAGATCCTGCTTAGGAGGGGTGTTTTCTGGATAGAGATTCATAAGCTTGTAATGTGATTACCAGTCTTAAGCATAGACCACAGACATTGTCATGTTCTTGAAAGAAACGCTACCAATTTCTATGTCAGCCATACTTTATAATTCAAGCTACTTGGTGTAAGGAAATCCTTGATGGAAAGTGACCGAAGGCTGGCCTGCAGCAGAGTAGCAATTTGAGTGATATGTCAGAATTGAGACCTGACTGAAAAAAAAGGGTCCATAGAAATTTTTTAATATTTGTTGATCTGGTGCTTGGTTAGGTGTTTAGATAAGATGACATGAAAAAAAGTAGCTAAATATCTAGGGAAGCATACTGCTCAAGAAAACATGGCGCAGGGAGGGGAGTTACAAGGTTTTTTGAGCTGTCCAGTGGATAGGTGCATAGTTTGGAAGAACTGGGGAATTGCTTAGTCCTGGTGAATGAACCTGAGATCAGTGTAGAGGGGTTGAGTGGTTGGGTGTTTTTTGGCTTTGAGTTGTTGTTTTCCAGTCATATTTATAATTGCTTATCTGTTTCTGCTGTCTTTCTGCACCTCTTGAATCCATCAAAAGAAATGCCAGAAATCCCTTGGCTGCTGTCTCAACAGGTACTTTAGCAACCTCTACCGGTCTTGCATTGCAACTTGAGGTATCTAATTTGCTGTTGTTACAGCAGTCTTTTATGCACAATGTCTATAATCTGCACCATTAATGCTACAAGGAAATGTCGTCTTGTTCCTGGGTTCACAGCACTCAATAAATATCTGTAGGCAGGTTTCTAAAATAAACTTATAGATGGATTACTTTTATAGCATTTGAGTGAGTAAAACACAGATCAGATTGGGATCAGATTAAAACTACAGAAAAGCATGAGCAATTGATTTATTAGATGTAGCTGAGGTACAAAGGCAGATACAAAGGTTTCATTCCTTTAATTTTGGGGAAGGTGAAGGGCATGCTCTTCACTGTTTTGGTGTTCTGCGTATTTCTAAAAGCTGTTCTCTTGAACTCACAAAAGCCATTTCCAGAGTAGTAGCTGACCACAAATGGGACTTCAGTCATTATGAATGCATTGTAAATTCAACTGAAATTGTTCAATACAGCAGTTATGCTAATGTTTGCATATTAGCATAATATGCAAGTAGAAATATCAGATTACCTTTGATAGTTCTTCTGGTATGGACTGTATGTGAAGTTGCAGTAGAAACAATTACTAATGAACAAGTGCAAATAACATACCAGACTGTCAGCTTCTTTGTTTAGATTTTGTTAGGTATTAATTATTTCATTAAATCAGTTCAGGCAGAATTTACTCTGAAGAACACTTGAATGGAAGTGTTTTGTGAAAAGTCAACGTGATATTAAGCTTAAGGTTTATATTGAAGAATTCTCTCTGATCAGTTGAATATGTGCTCTGTCAGAAGAAAGTTTGTAAAAATCATTTATTTCTTAACTACTGGTCCAGCATGGTAACAGCCTAGTATTTGGCATCTGAATCATATTTCACATTAAATCGTCTTTGAGTCTTTTAATAAACAGGATAAGCAGTTTGGTTTGTGTCTTGTACTCATGGTTCTGAGTAACCTTTAGGAGATGACGCATTGTTTACTTTCGTATCAATAGTTTTCACAGAATAAAGCTTCAACAGGAGCTCCATCATGTTAAAATTGCCAGGCCTTTTAAGTATCTGGGGATCTTGCCAGTCGTCTTTAAAAGAACACAGCTAATTAATTCTTCCAGTTACTTAGTATTTCTGGCCTGGGTGTTAGGATCTTTTTGTGCCTATCTCTCTTGAACAGTATAAAGTCACACTGAAGGGCTTTTTGAAATAGCTAAAAGCAGTATGTAAAAGGGTTAGTAAATGGACAATACTGCAAAAATAACTTTAAATACTGGGGTGAAGTACAATATAAAGTTTTCCTTTGCTTTTAATGGTTTTAGGAGAGTTCTTTTTTTCTCTGAGTCACCATTGCTGGATTTTGGTTTTGCTGATAATTAATTTCTTGAATAGATTTGTCAGTTTACTTCTGTAATGCTGTATTGCCCTTATTATGCCTGAGTCTCTGAATGAAGCCAAATGTTGCTGTCAGCAGTTTCCCATACCTCCTGTTGGTACCCTTTTCTTTTACAGTCTATTCCCTGGCAGTCTTGGCTGTTTGCTCTTGAACTTGTGCATCTTCTTTTCCACTAGTATATATAACTTTCTAACAATATTCTGGATGTGCTTCTATCATATTTTGAGTTCCATGGCTGCCAACAGTGCTACATTTCTGTTCCTTAGGCATGCATCTGTCAAACAGCTTTCGGTTCCTAAGCTTTCCTCTGGCAAGGTAGATGCTGAGTCCTTCTTATAGTTCCTTTGCAACATCAAGAATTTGGAAGAAAAACTTTTCAATCTGTCTGTACTAGAGAGGCCTCATGAGGCCGCCTGACCTACCACTTCAGTCTTCCTGAAGTGTTAATTTGAGTTTATTCACATGTATAGCTTGAGTTGTTCAAAATATTTTGATCCTCTATATGTCTAATGTTGCAGTTTCTGAGGCCTCTTAGGTATGTCTAAACTTCAGTCTAAAGTGTCATTATAGCTTGTTTAGGCATATCTGTGCTACTTTTAAATCAGTGATCTTGGGTACTGAGAGCAGTTACTGCAGAACACCTCATGTTGTCTTCAATATTTCTCTCCCCCTTTGAGACAGCACTCTTTGTATATGCAGAGTAGACTTGTGCAGGATTAGTGCAGATCTGTATCTAATTAAACTGTAATCATACTGTAACTGTTAGTGTTAAATATATGCTCACTACTTTTAGTTTACTTGTGTAGAACTCATAAAATACTGTGTTGGCTGCTTTTTTCACAGATCTTAATACCGGTCACCTTGCCAAGTTTTTGGGTTGGTTTGTTGGTTTCTTTTTTAATCATACAGATCTGAAGGGAAGCAGGTTTTCTAGCTCCTGAAGAGTTGGGCTGCTCTGGCTGTATTGGTAAGGAGCACAGAGAGAAGGGAAGCTGGATTTGCATAGGCAGATAAACAGAATGTGTATTCTGGGAAGGAATACCATAACCTGAGTTTCCAGTTCTAGCAATCTTGGCTGGACTTGTCATACGTTAAGGTTTTTTAAAGTTGTGATACTGTTTTCAATAGTGAAATACTGTGGTGTTATCCACACTAAAAACTGTGGGTAGCACTGTGATCTGTGTTTTATCAAAAGATCTCTGAATATTCTATTTCTATATATTGAAATCTAACAAATTTCTGTTCTTTCTTGTGTGTTTATGTATTCTGATTATATCAGAGAAGGTGGGATTTATAGGACTAAAATAATGAGCAGATGTTTACTGGAATATTCTTAGGACTCTGTCTTCACTATTTTATTAGCTAATAAGTTGGTTTTTTACCATCTGTAGTGCACATAGATGGAGTATCCAGAGTAATATATGTTTGAGGTGATTTTGGTTTTTTTTTCTTTCTTTAGAACTATTCTTAAATTGTCAGCAGAAAGTTGAACTGGTTAACGTGTTGCTTTTCAGATCATGTTCAGCTCTTACTAGAGGTGTTCTGGTCCAGGCCAATCTTTTCAGTCTGAAGAAAAGTTTTAGCATTGCACTGCATATTACATTTGAATCACAAGTGGCATGCACTAGAACTTGTGATTAATGCTCCCCAATTAACTTGCCATTAGCCTCCTTTTAGTACATAGAAGTACAGAAACAAAAGTTCTCTGCTGCAGGTTGTCCTAGGTCAGTAATTGGGCAGTATTGTGTGTTGAATATGAGGACAGAAAAAAGAAAAGCGGATAAAGAAGTGGGGAAGAAAGTGCGTAAATGGATAGAGATGTTTGAATAAGATCTGCTGACTTAAGAGATAAATGAATGTTGTGGTTGACTGGTGTGATTTTTTTTTTTTTTTTATAAACCATATGGTCACATTTATTTGTATTACTAGTTTGTGTGAAGAAGATACCATTCCATTGCATAACACATAGGTGTGTTCTTCAAAACTCAATAGGTAGACATTCTTCTTGATAAAAGCCTATGGATATCATAGGGCCAGGATGTGTAATTTGTATAAATGTGTTGATTGGATGATTGTGATACAATCTTATTCATAACTCTTCGTAATTTCCTTCAAAGGAGAAACAGAACTAGTTGAAGAAACCTGAATTTTTGTAGGGTTATTTCCCTCCTGTCATAATGTCCAAATATTTCTTCAGTAAGTTGGGTGAAAAACAAGTACACAATTGCTAGTAAATCCTGGAACTGAATCCTGGAACACTGAATTTCTAGCCACGGTATCCTGATAGTAAACAATAACAGTGATGGTAGAGGTCACACTGTCGGTACACTCTAAAACTGAATGAACATGATCTTCCTATTTTTGATGTGGACTTCTTTGTGTTTACTTGTGGTTTAGATCAGTAAAAATGCTATTCTTAAAATATGGATTTTAATACTTTGATCAAGTACTTTTTTATTCTTACTATATTTTGTAATGTCAAAGTGAAAACTAACATGGAAAGAAACTGATGAGGTGTCTATAAATGGACAATTTTCAAGGTTACGAGTGTGTGAAGGACAATAAGTTAGAGATATTGCATGGGAAAAGATTGACATAAAATACAGGCTTATATTTCATAATTGGAAGGGGGGGGTTGTGTGTGTGATTTGGCTTTTGGGGTTGTTTTTCATTGGGTTTTGTTACAGCAAAAGTTCCTGTTTTCAGTGTCTTAAGGCTTTCCTTCCTCTTCCAGAAAATGCTGGGACAGAAGAGATGAGTACTCCCTTTACTAAGGCCTAAAACTGCCTGTTGACAAACAATCCTGACCAGGCAATATACGAATGGCCCAAGGAAGCCAGCAAATTGATATTCAGGTTTTACATGACCTGCGACAGAAGTTTCCTGAGGTACCTGAAGGTGTTGTATCCAGATGCATGTTACAGGTCAGTGTTCTGTTAATGACTGTACAAGTAAACCGCATTATTTTAAGCGTTATGTATGGGTATCATCTTTTGAAAGCAGATCTTTTTCAGTTTTCCTTTTTGAGTGAGACAAATGTACACAGCCAATTTCTTCCTGTTGCGCAGCAAGCTAATTGGCCACTCTTTTCCCATGTCTAATCAGAGGTGGCCCAAGGCAAACTAGCCTGTAAATCAGTGTGTGCATGGAGACTACAGTCTCACCAATCAGTATGCTCATGCCTTTTGGTCATCTCAAGCGCCACAACTAACTGTGGCAAAAGGAGGGATGCAAAGCCAACTTGAATCCAGCAGGGACTGCGGCAGCAGGCAGTGCTACAAAAATGCAGCTTTATTTTTGTTTTTTAATTACTGTTAGGGTCAGGGCAGGTCCAGAAGCAACTTTGATACCTGGTCTCCATCAGGCTGCAAGGTAATTAGTGGGCCCCTGCTGGCACGCAGGTTGGCCCTGCTACTTTCCACTCGCAGCTCCCTTGGCCTGCAGAGTTGCTGGTAGTGGTCTTATATATCTTCTTAAATATCTTCTGCAGCAGAAGTGGAGTGTAATGTGGAGCCAAGTTCTCTCAGTCAACCTGAATCAGTCAAGACTTGGTTGTTGTAGCCTAGCATCCACTGTGTTAGACCTGAGTGCGTGTGATGCGCTGGTGTGCTTCTGCCCAGTGTTTCACAGGGCTTTGGCTGCCAGGTGGGCTTTGTTTTGTTGTAGCTTTGGAGTCCATGCTGCGAATTTGTGGATTTCTGTTGGGCTGCAAGTAAGAAAGCACTCTTGTCTGGTACTGCAGTTAGTGCTGACGATGTGGGCTGCCATATCATCAACTTCTACCTCCACCTATCTGTTTTTTGCACTGCCAATATGCCCATATTTTGTATCAACTTCTGCTCTAGAACGTTGCGTTAATTACTTCAGCAGATAAATTTATATGCCCATCCAAAGCCTGACATAGGGACACCTGAATGCCTAGAGTTAACAAATGCTGATAGACTTAACTATGTTGCTTAAACATGTTTGCTTTGCATTTTCCAGCAATCCCAAAGCATCCATACTGATTGGAATTTTTTCATTATCTAAGGTATTCAGCCTTTGGGTACTCTGGATAATAAGAGTATTGTCTGACTGTTCATACTGATCATCAGTATACACAACTTGATTGGAAAAAAGATGGGTCATGAGTTCCCAGAAGCTCTAGCTGTCTTTGGACTGTGGCTAGGACATCTGTGGTTGTGATTCAACATTCTTTATATCGTAATTGTTTGTCTTGCTTTTTTTATGTATTTTTATTCACAAAATACATATATGTATATGTAGTCACATACATGTGCATCCAAACACAGTTTTTATACTGTTGGGAGTGTACCAATTGTTGGTGACTGTACCAATTTAATGTTTGTATCTTCAGAACTTTGTCATGACTCTCCTTTCATACTAGAATAAGAAGCTCTGAATCAAAGTGCAGTTCTTTGAGAGAATTGGTTTTGATTTGAAAGAGGGCAGAATTTTGCTCCGAGCTCATGAGGTTTCAAGCTTTCTACAACCCTTTCTCTCTAATTATTTAGCTGAAGAAGAAACTGAACCAGACTATAAGTTGTCTGTATTTGTTCTCGGGATTGTAGACCACCATTTTTATATTAGTTCTCTGTGGAACTAATCTAGTTCTTATAGTACAAGTACAGTTTTGTTCTTCAGTCATGAGAACTACTTGTTGAGCAGGGTCAGTGGACTTGACAGAGTGAATGTATCAGTAATCACCTTTTGAATTTAATTCTTGATAAATTTAAAAGCTAGTGCTTGACTCTTGATAGACTTAGCAGTCTTCATAACATTGAGTACAGTGGATTATTATTTTTATTAGAAGGAGCCTTATAACTGTGAAGAAAAGATACCATATATCCCATACTTTGGCAGAGATATGGGAGGAGGGTTTAGATCAGCTTTTATAAGAAGATTTTTCACAAATCCATACATGCAATATTACTGTACTAGAAAACTGCCTTTCTTGTTATCAACTGTGAGCTGCTACACCTTGCCAAGAAAGTCGTGTCATGTTGGTGGTTCTTTGAAATTCCATGAGCTCTGGTTTCTCTGAATCAGTTTGTTTCTAGTTATATGACTCCTGAGATAATAGGGGGGTTTGTGGTGGTTTGGGGTTTTGTTAAAAAACAAGCCTAACGTGACCTCTTTAAAACAACAAATTTTGTACTTGGACTGATGGTAAAGATCAAAAAGCAGAATTTGAAAGTACTTTTGCGTGTCTTTGCAATACTGCTGGATCAGTGTCTGAATCCTGAGTTCTGCCTTGTGGTTGAACATAGTGGAAGGAGTATCCAATAAATGCAGCAACTATGGTTTAGGTCAGAGATAAGTACTTTTGGACATTATTTGCTATAAGAAATGGTGCATTTGCCTTGCCCCCACAATACCTGATGTTCAAGCATCGTGTGTCAGGGTGAACTTGGCTTTAAACCAGAAAGTATAAGATATCCCAGAAGAAAACCTGAAAGAGTTTAAGCAGTTACGCAGTTTGTAATGATAATGACAAGAGGCTTTTGTAATGACCTTCTTCAGATCGCTATGAATTATGCAGCAAAACTATACAGATACTTTGGTCCTCTTGAATTTTTTTTTAGCCAAACACTTTCAGCTTGTTTTTAAAGGAGGGTTTATAGTGTTATATGCTTATAACGAAAAACTGAAAGATAAACAGATTATGCAAATGTCTTCAGGTGAATAGCCCACTGTTGAAATAATTAAACAATATACTATAAACAGAGGACCACCAAAAATCTAATAAGATGAAATTTAAACGTGTAAGGGAGTAAGAAGTTTTACTGCTTTCTGGGGCTGACAGCACTGAATGTTCTTGAAAAGTTTTGCATCCCTCCATTCTTCCCAACAAGCCTTCTGCATTCAGCTCTCCCCTTGTCCTTGTTTAAAGGAGTCACTGCAGCATCCCCAGTCTGTGGACATTGTCCCCTTTTATTCTTTTTTGTATCTGGAGCATTCTGTAATAACTACTTGCTCCTCAAGTCTACATCCTCTCCTTGCTTCTTCATTTCCCTCCAACATTCTTATTCTTTCTTTTTTTTTCTTTCTCTTTCAGGGTGCCAACATTTTAAACTCAATTGGGACATGGGCAGAGCTAAGATGAGGGGTATTGTTTTGCTGGAATATGGAATCAACCGGTTCTCTGATCTATAAAGAGCTAGAAGCGGTTGAAACTCTGCCTCTGCCAGCCAGAAGATGCCAGGGGTTCCATGTGCCCCTGTTCCCCCTTTGAATTCTCCAATTTGCCCATTGACGTCACTGAAATTTTGGAATTGATTGGATGCAGTCTTAAAAAAGAAAAAAAAAATTGTCCAAAGAAATGCATTCAAGCTGAATGTAAGGGCCTTGCAAGCTTGGCCTGTTCCTTTTTGGTTTGTTTTTTTTTTTTGGCCTTTCTGTTAATAATTTTAATTCACTTAAGTTCATGCAAAATCTGCCTTTAAGATCTCTGTAGCTTGTTTTTCTGTGGCATCCTATCTTTTTCCCTTTTCTGGCTCCCTTTTCCACTTTGCAACAAATGCAAGGCTATTGGTCTTATCTTTTCTTACCCACTGTTCTGTCCGTGTGTGATTCCTTTCTTCACTACTAACTTCATTTGATTACTTTGTTTTCTGGTGCTTATTCCAAAGTAGAGCTGATATGCATACCTTCAATTTGACCCATTTTCATATCTCTCAAGACTTTTCTGCAAGAGTCCTTAAGTACAGGTAGCTAGTTAGGTAGTCTTTAGGGAATCCTCTTATTTTAAAAGATTTTGTGGGTGCGTTTTTTTGTGGGGGCTTGGTTTTTTTTAAGAATTCAGAACTGCATTTGACCTGTGTGAACACATAGTTCTGATTTTGTGGGTGAAGTTTAGCCCTCTTGTCACTTTCCCACTTCTGTTTAGTCTGGGTTTTTTAATTTTTTAATCTAGGACAGTCTTGCTATGTCTGCACAACCCTTCCTATGACCTCTCATCCTGGTTGAAGGATGAGAAGTACAATCTGCTACCTTAACAAAAATAACTTCAAACAAAGCATGTAGCATGGATCGATTTCTCTTGCTTGTGTTATTCTTTAACTAACTGATAGTTACTACTTCGCATATGCAATTTTTTTCTTTGATCATATGCATTCTTTCTAGTAACTATTTCTGTGTGCTGTATGAATTTGACACCTATTTAGTTTTAGTAACATCTGGACCTCAACAGGTGCTCTTCTGGCTGAAAGTATTAACGTGTATTTCATGGGGGAAGGTGTGGGCAGAGAGTTCTGAAAGAAAAGTGAGATGGACAGAGTGCACTATTAAGAATTTGTCACTGATGCATGTTCACTCTTTTCTAAAAACCCTTATATAGGAAACTAAATTGGGAAGATCTGAATACAATATTGCTTAATGTGGAAAAAGAAAAGTATTAGCAGTTTGCTTTTGAAATGTTCTTAAAAAGCGAATCATCTAGGCTGTTGCTTTTGTTCTAAGTCACCCTATTACAGATTTTTATAAAGTAACTTTGTACAAATGTAAGTATTTAAAAGCTTTGTAAGCAGTGGTTTAAAATGAAACTACAAATGTCCCTTGGGTTTTCCATTAACAGTTTCATCTTGCAAAAGAGTAATCCTCCTGTATTTGTATAAACTGAATTTTTACATTTCTTCTGAAGTCATGTGCAACTCGTTGGGCCAGCATGTTTCTTTTTCTCATAAGATTCACTTTCCATTTTCAGCAGAAGGTAATGCATAATTACTATTGAAGTGTTTGGGAAAACATTTAAAATAAATATGTATTTTGATTTTTGTTTTTAAGTTATTAACCAGTAATATGCAGCTGTTGTAAATCCATTCCTTCTGTCATTTTCCCCCTGAAGCCAGAGACTTGGTCATTGCTGAAGATTGCTATTGCTTCTCAATTTCAGAACAAAAGTATTCATCCAAGGTGTATAATACTGTATGGTGTTATACTGTCTAGGTCCAAGATCTGCCTGTCATTGCTTCAGCAGCAATACAGACCTCCACCCTTGGTGCCAGTGACTGAGTTGCTGTTCTTAAAATAGTAAGCTTCACGTGCAAGCCCCTTGTGCCTGTATAGCAGCTATGCTAGCCAGCCACCTAAAGCTTTCTGTTTGATGCTACGTTGTGAATTTATCAGTGGTGATTGGACGAATTTATATATCTAACTGTGATGGTATTTTATCAGTAATGTCACACTTTCATCTGTCTTTTATAGAATAACAATAACTTGGATGCCTGTTGCGCAGTTCTCTCTCAGGAGAGCACAAAGTATCTCTACGGTGAAGGAGACCTAAGTTTTTCGGATGATTCGGGGATTCCTGGACTACGAAATCACATGACATCTCTTAATTTGGATTTGCAGTCACAGAACGTGTATCACCATGGAAGAGAAGGAAGTAGAATGAATGGAAGTAGGACTCTAGCTCACAGTGTTAGTGATGGACACCTTCAAACCAGTCAGTCCAACAATGAACTGTTTCATCAGGAACCACAGACAGCACCTGCACAGGTTCCACAAGGATTTAATGTCTTCGGGATGGCTAATACAGTTAGTACTTCTAATCCAGGGCAGCACCTTGGATTTCACCTAGGCAGCAAAGGAGTATCTAACTTGTCTCAACAAACGCCCAGATTCAATCCCATTATGGTAACTTTAGCCCCAAATATTCAGCCTGGTCGCAATACCCCCACGTCTTTGCACATACATGGTGTACCTCCTCCTGTACTTAACAGTCCACAGGGAAATTCTATCTATATTAGGCCTTACATCACAGCTCCTGGTGGTACCGCTCGACAGACACAGCAGCAGCCAGGCTGGGCATCTCAGTTTAATCCCATGCACCCTCAGCAAGTCTACCAGCCTTCGCAGCCAAGTCCCTGGACTACTCTTCCTACATCCAGTACTACGCCACATACCTCATCGCAACACTCAACACAGCCAAATCAGCAAGGCCACCAGACTTCTCATGTCTATATGCCTATCAGTTCTCCTACTACTCCACAAGCACCTATGATTCATTCATCTGGTAGCTCCCAATCCTCTGCTCATAGCCAATACAACATTCAGAATATATCCACAGGACCTCGCAAAAACCAAATTGAAATCAAACTTGAACCACCACAAAGAAACAGTTCTTCTAAGTTGCGTTCAACTGGCCCTCGCACCTCCACTACTCCCTCTTCCCTCAACAGCCAGACATTAAGTAGAAGTCAACCCACTGTTTACATATCGGCCAGTCCTCCAAATACTGATGAAGTGATCACACGCAGTCAGCCCAAGGTCTACATTTCAGCAAATGCCACAACAGGAGATGATCAAGTTGTGCGGAACCAGCCCACGCTTTTCATATCGACTAATCCTGGAGTATCTACCACTTCTAGGAATATGTCTGGTCAAGTAAGCATGGGTCCTGCATTTATTCACCACCATCCACCCAAGAGTCGAGCAGTGGGCAACAGCACCACTGCAACCTCTCCTCGAGTGGTGGTTACGCAGCCTAACACAAAATATACTTTTAAAATTACAGTTTCTCCAAATAAGCCCCCTGCAGTTTCCCCAGGGGTAGTGTCCCCAACCTTTGAACCTACAAACCTTCTAAACCTTCCTGATCACTATGTTGAACCAGAGTGTATCCAGCATCTTACTGACCCTGTTTTAGCACATGTGGATAGGATCAGTGATGCACGGAAATTGAGTATGGGATCTGATGATGCTGCCTACACGCAAGGTAATATTCTTAATATAAATAGTAGAGATTTCAACCAGGTTGTCAATTCAGTATGTAGATTACAGAACAGGAAACAGTCGATAACCTTTGTGACGGTAATACATAATCTTCAACTTTAGCATTCATGAGCATTTCCTAAATAAATAAAAAAGCTTTATAAGCAAATCAAATTTCTTTTTATGGTGAAGACATGTAACTGAATACTTGGAGATAATTCTGTTTGTCTTTAGTAGATATGTTATCTGTTTAATGAAGTGGAGTCATAGCGTCTTCATTTTTATGTTGTTCTGAAACATCGAAGCATGTTCAATTTGTCCTAACAATTTAAAGTTACAAGTCTACTGGCAGATTTTTTTTAATCGGTTCAGGTACTGTTTCCACTGGATAATGTTCCTGGCGTTTTCTCTACACATGTTATTTAAGAAGCAAGAAAAGCAGACTTCAAAAGCAAATAATGGGACAGAGTGTTGGCCTCCATGTTTCCTAATGTGTGTCTCACAATAAAGTTCTGTTATGTTATAAAATGTGAGAAGGAACACCACACCAAAGAAGGCTATTGTGAAGGATCAGTGGTAATAGGAGGGTAAAACTTAAAATATGTGATACAGCAACCCAACCTGTTAAATCTTTTTCTTCTGTTGTCGTGGTTTTTTCCATGGTTTTATTACCAACGTGATGATTCATTAACCCTCACGTGGACTTTTTGTATAAAGATGTTGAATGAATCTCAGGATATTTAAGCAGTATTCAGGATAGCTTCTCCAAATAATTTCTCTTTGACCTCATTGGTCCTCTTTGGACTTAACAAACAATTTTACATTTAAAAAAAGTCTTGTTCCACAACTGCTCTAAATGTTCTTCAGATGAACTTAGCTATTTTGTTTTGTGTAAGTAAGTACAGTCATCAGGACACTGGGAAGCTTAGTTTACATTTGGAGTGCTATAGTAATGAGGTAAATCAAAAACTGATTATAGCTCGTGCACTACTTCTGGATGTAGTTATCTTTGGTGAGAGGATAATCCATGCTCACTCAAGTGTCTGAAGGTTAGGTGTCAAAACCAAAAACCTAATCATCCTAGATTGTCTTTTATAATAAGTGTTAAGGAACTTCAAAAAATTATTCATCCATAGATAAGCAAAACAAATTGCCCTGCAGAAGTGGTATTCCTGTGCCTTACCCTGAGGGGAGACTTGGCTGACTGTTTTAGTCCTAGAAGACTTCAGATACCCAGAAATTAAGTAATAGAAAGCTTGTCCTCAGGCTCTAAATAATCTTATAGATGATGAACTTGCTTCCTAAGCATTCTGCATTTTAGGTACTTGTTAGGGAAGAATGTCCTTTTTTCCTGTTCTGCCTTTCTGGTGGGACTGGCTTCTACCAGGTCTAGTTCTTCATCTCTTGTACCTCAGTAGTGACAGCTACTGTAACCTGGCTTCCTGCACAATCTCTACAGGCATCATCATCCAGTTCGTGGATGATACCTGAGCCAGCTTGTGATGCCCATTTCTGCCACACAGCCTGGAGTTCAAGTGTCAACTGGCTCATCTCTGCTGTGGAGCCCAATGCTCCCGAAGCCAAGACTTGGATGCAACTTTTAGATGTATTGTGGGTACATGATGTGAGCTCATGCAGCTTTAGGGACCTTAAGGAAACCCCATCCTTCTGTGTCCTTTACTAGTTCATATAAAGTACGCTCATGCTTCTGAACTTCTTTACATTCAGAAGCGTTTGGGATTTCTGGCACTGTTGCTCTGTTTCTGCTGCAACAAGTGCAATATTTTTTTAAAAAATTATTATTTAATCTTTGGAAAGTTGAGAAGTGTGTGATATACTTGTACAGTCTTGATATCTGGAAATTCTAATTATTGCTTTTAAAATTGAAACTTTGAGTTTTTTGTTACATGCTGAAAGGGGTTTGAGTTACTTGATGCTATCCATTGTGAGGCCATATTCTAAGCTGTTTATAATTGAGCCAGACTCTGCAGAAAACCTTCCCTGCTAGGTGCTTGTATCATTTTAATTTTAGCCAGAATAGAGGAGTAGTTTCTCTGGCCATGATTAGAGAAAAATGTCTTTTCGTCAGCTTTTCCATTTCTGCCCAGAATGCTCCTTATCTTGGCAGTGAGAACTGAAACTGGCTTGGGCTAGAAGGGACGTAGGAGGTGGAGTTGCTTTAGTGTCAATGAAGGTTTCCTTTACTTTGTTCCAGTGAAATACATTTATATACATAGTCCAGCGCTGGAGAAAAGTTGTGTTAGACCTGTCTGCAAGTGCAGCTACCTGCTACCTCAGAAGCTTTACTTCAGTTACGGTATGTGTAGGCATTCCAGTCTCTTCCTATGATTAGAATTCTATTTTTCCTCCCAAGTGGCAGTAGATAGTAGAAGGCTGCTACAGATCTCACTTCTTTGCCCCTAGAACTGGAGGTTGTGTGTCATGAAAAGGAGTCAGGTGCTGCTCAGATGAAATCAGTGTAATTGCCCTGCAGTGCTAGGTTTGTGTCTCTGCTGCTGACTTCGTGATGCTAAGGAGCTCGCTGTCACCAGACTTTTCATAAGTGGGTACTAATTGATGCTTCTCATTTTCTTGGATTCCAGTTTGAGATACTGCGAACTCACTTGTGGAAATGTTGAGAGCATGCATCCACTACTGAAGTCAATAAGAATTCATAATGCTGTGAGAAGAATAATGCTAGGTGCATGCCCGAAAGGACAGCCAAAAGAAGATGCATTTCATGCTAATTATTTAGTACCCGTTCTGTGTTTGTACAGGAGTATCAATTCCCATTACTTAGCAGACATTTCTATTTATGATATAATTAGTTTTATTAATAAAAAAGTAATTATCTGAGATGTCAATATATAATTAACTTCATGCTAAAGTGCCTTAGGGATGAACAACAGTGCAATCCTGTTAGAAACTGAAAGTTCTGTACTCAAATGTTTTTGTGATGTACACTCACTTTCTATGTCATCATATGTTGAATAGTGAGGCTAAGCAATTATTTAATAGTCTCTCATTCTCTGTATTCTGTGCTTTCCATCTGTATAATGGGCAGGCATCCTATTAAGAAAACACATAATTGTGTAATAAAATCTTTAGGTTGATGTTTTCATATTAGGGAGCTAATAGGGTCCCATAGTTCAGGACTATTTGGCTTTTTACTGGCTGACTTTTTCATATGATTTTCTTTACTTTGGGGAGGGTGTGGTATGCATAGTTAGAATTAATCATTGGTACCAGCTATGTATGTGGATGTGTGTTTACTTAGCAATTCTTGCCACTGTGTTTTTAATATGTTAATTGATAAACTAGTTTAGTAACTTGACATTTTGCATAGTTCTTGCTTTGGTTTCTTGGAAGTCTCTGAAATTTTCAAAAAGAAAAAAAAGTTGTAGGAAATATTTCTTTAAGTCCTAACCAGTCCTTGTTAAAAAAAAATAAAAATATTTGGATGAGTTGCAGCTTTGCCGTATGCTTCAAGGGGCCTTAAGACCATTACATCATGTGACTTAAGAAAAATATATAGCCTTTAATCAGGCCCCACTCTTGAGTGATGCTCTTTAAAAAATTAAGTGAAAAGAGTATCTGAAAGAACAAAAACAAATCAATGTGAAATTGCATATTGGATGCATATTAAATGACTGAATTTTGTGCAGCTTCAGACACAGCTTTTGAAAATGTGCTCAAACGTGTGTCCTGAGAATTCCATGAACCTACTGCCATGGGGTAATTGCGTTGCCAGAATTCCCCTGTCCTCCATTTCAGAAATTCATAGGTCTGTAGAATAGGGTGAAATCATTGTGTTCCTAGATTAGCTTTATTCATAGAAATGCTTGCAATAACAAAAGACACTCTAAAGCAGTAATTATTTAAAACTCATATTCACAGAGACTTTGAGAAAACAATTATGGATACATGTTCAAACGTATGCATAGGAAATGGAAAGTGAACTTTTATCCTCCAGACTTTCATGCTCTGTCTAATTATAATGATTTACAGCCTTTTTGTGGAAAATGTGCACTTTGGATGTCAAAGGAAACAGTGGTATCTGCCAGAGCATTGGAGTGTACTGTTCTTGCCAGTCTGTTCAATGGGAACATGCAGAAGTTGAAAAAATGGAATGTGCATAAGTAGCCTGTTTGCAGATAGTTTAAAAAGTGGGACATTAAATCTGTTCTGGTTGTGGTACAGTAATGATGAGTCAAATAGGCAATCTCTGCACTTGTTTTGCTGGAATGATTAGAGTTAAATAGCTTCTTTTTAAGGATGTCTGAATAAACAAGTGCAAGCCTGAAACTTTCTGGCTTGCACTCCAGGTCAGTCTAGTCTATCTGATGTAAGCCTGGGTGTGCCTGTGCTGCCTGCATAGGTGGAATCCCCTTCCTAGCAGGGAGGGAGAATAAGCAGAGTATTGTCAAAAAGGCCATTAGATGTCTCCTCATGGACACCGTAAACTAGATCTAGTAGCTGAATTGCATTAGATTTGGAGATTTGCTGCATTTTTTTTCTTAATGTTTTCAGTTGATCTGATCAACACTAGAGGGAGCTGAATACTTGAATTGCTCTTTTCGTTATTAAACACTGCAATGGGATTTGGGGGGACTTCATTTGGGGCACTTCATTTTTCCGACAGCTGCCAAATTGGTATTTAAGCAAAATTACCAAATTCTGTGTGAAAGCCACTACTTAATGTCTTGCCAGTCCCTTATCCAAGTTATTTTTAATAGTAGAAGTTTAGCACAGCAAAATCAAGTGATTCTTTGTCTTTAATTGAAGTGGTAATTTTGTAATTAATGTGTTTGAAGTCTGGTGGGATTTGAAATTGTAAAACAGTAAAGTAGTCACAAAGGTGCTAGGAGAATAAATTGGATTGTGTTTGGGAAGTGATATGAAATGAAAATGAAGGTGATGTAATATTGCTGTGGGCATCCATTAGCCTTCCGCTCCCTGTGTAGTTCTATAATGATGACTTAATTTATAAACCACAGAAGTGGGAGAACACTGAAATGAGAAATTGTGGGGTTTTTTCATTTTACAAGAGTAGCTTAAAAAAGGTGGGGATGGAGGAATGGCACAGAGTCCTCCGGAGATGTAATCTTGCTCAGTCTTACTCTCAAGGCCATGCCACGAGTCCTGGAGATGTTCCTGTAGCACCCTTGGTCCCTTGCTATGTCCAGCATAGTGGCTGCCCACCAGCAGCCTTGGAAGTACCAGTAACTTGGGCTTTGAGGGGTTGCCTCAGCAGTAGTACCAAGGCAGTGGAAATAGAAGAGGGAAAAAGGCTTATACTCTCCCTGCAAGAGTAGAGGTAAAGTAGTCTTTATTTTCCTTTCTCTATAGTTGCAGCTACATTTGTAATTCCTTGAATTCATAAATGGGGAAGAAGCTCCTTCAGCTGTTTCTAAAAGCCTTTTCTAGAGAGGAAGCTCTTTTGAGACTACTTACGTGATGACTCCAAGTCTTCAATGAAAGTCTTTTTCTTGGGATTTCAGTAACCGTGTTTATATAAAATATAGGAGCACAGCTGCAACTTTAACTATAGTGTGGCTAGTGTAGTGACCGAATAAAGGTGCCTATTTAAGCAAGCATCCTTAAATTAAAGAAGAAAAGGCAGAACCTCAAGCAGTTTTGTCATTTCAGTATCTTTTAAATGTGTGTGACTCAAGACCCTAGGCTGAATCTCAGTAAGGCCTTGCAGTTCTATAACACTGTACAAAAATAGTTTGGCATGGTTCCTCCCTTTGAAGAACCTCTGGAAGACAAAATACAATGTGTGAATGAATAAACAGGCGGGAGTTACAGCAGAGGGCAGTTCTGCTTGACGAAGATGTGGAAAGTTGCATCTTTTTGATGTGCTATTTTTAATTCTGCGTCTACTCGGGAAACCTAACCAACCAAATCTGAGTGCTTCCAATTTTTTGGTACCTGAAGAAATCATGAATTAAACATCATGTTTCAGCCAAAGGTTTGTTCAAACATTTTGTGAGGCAAATTCAGTCTTTTTAAAATTCCTTGTTATTGCTACTATTTTATAATTTCCACAGTGCTAGGAAGGTATCCAGTCTGTGAAACTGGTCCTAGTTCATATGAAATTGTAATTTAATGGATGAATGAATGACTGTGCAGAAGTTGAAATGGTGGTTAGGTTTATTTAATGAAATATTTCTTCATTTTTATAAAAGGTAATTATTGCTTTGACCAGTGTTACCTGCTCATGTGGTAATATTTAATAGTATACCTACCTTTATGAAATAAACTCCTTAAATTGTATTAATTTGATTGCATGTTCTGCCACTTGTGTTCTTTATAGCTTTAAAAAAAAATGTGGTTTAAGTGTTAACTTCATTGTTTCTCAATTAGGTGTCCTTATGCCATTTTCTTTACAAATAGTAAGCAGTGTTAGAAATTAGAAGCTGAAGTTCTACACCATAGTTCAGGGATAAAATGGCATACAACCCAGCCTCTGTGACAAATATAACTGATGTTTGCCAGTGGTATTGCTTATAATACTTTCTGGTTTAGTTTCATTTGGTGTCTCCTGCTATGACAAGAACACTGGATTATGTTCCAATCAAAATTTTGTTGCTTATCTAGCACATATAGTCCTTTGTTGCAGCTGTCTCTCTGAAATCCTCTTCATGCTACCTGTTTTACAATGGTTGGGCAGGATATGATACAAAGAAACTTCTGTTGTTGGTTTCTGGCAGTCATTCGTAGGGATTGGTTGCGTTCTTGAAAGAGATTTGTACATTTTGCAGCTAAATTTTGCATGGTCATCATACACGTTGTATGATTTTCTCATTGTATTTGCTTGTTGTCTGTAATTGATTTGTGCTGTTTTCAAAAATGCAACAGTTTCTGGTTTATGGCAGAAATTTTCTTGTGAGGAGAATGGAAAAGCAATCTCGCTATGTTTTTTGTGTCTATTTTCCCAAAAGAATACTAATTTTCACCTTTATCTGATGTTGCCATGTGAAGGATAATAAAGAAGATAAAATGGGACTTTATGTATTGCAGCTTTACTGGTACACCAGAAGGCCAGGATGGAGCGACTTCAACGAGAACTTGAGATTCAAAAGAAAAAGTTGGACAAACTAAAATCAGAGGTCAATGAAATGGAGAATAATTTAACACGAAGGCGCCTGAAAAGATCGAATTCTGTTTCCCAAATTCCATCAGTAAGTTGAAATGTCTGTAGGCTATAAACCTAAACCACAAGTGTGGTCTGTCACAATAAATTAAAGGAATAGTTGCTGATATATAGACAATATTCTAGTTAAAAGCGATATAGCTAGAGTTAAACTGGTAAACATTGTAGTTTAAAGACTAAATAAGCATAATTTAACCACAACCTTTCAGTTCACTGGTTGCTTTGTGAAGTGTTGCTTTTAAAGGCAGTTGCAAAAGGTTTGACCTGTTAGTCCTTCTAGTTCCTTCTTAAAGGCTTAATCACCTGACACTTCAGACTACAACTTCATATTCTTATTGCTTTTTCCACACCAAGTATTTTTTGGTCTTCCTGCATATACTAGTTTGAAAACTGGTGTATTAATCAGTTTGAGTGTCAGAAGAACAGCCATTGATCTGGTAGACCATTGGCTGTGTCTTGACCACCATCTGGAGTTGTTCAGTCGACTCTGAAGTCTGATGAGAGAGAAGAGTTCAATAGGTCTGAAGGCTTTGTGCAAGATTATGCTTGGATTAAAAGAAAGGTTGTTAGAAGATTCTTTTGTCTTCACTTCTGAAATAACTAAATGCGGTCTGCCTATGCGTGAATGGTAACTGATAGTAAAATGGGAAAACGTAGTCTAACAGGCAGGCTTATTTTTTCAGCTGGAAGAAATGCAACAGTTAAGAAGTTCTAACAGACAGCTGCAGATAGACATAGACTGCCTAACCAAAGAGATTGATCTTTTTCAAGCAAGAGGTACAGTATGTCTTACAGTACATCAGCAACTGTAAATGCTGTTGATTTTTTTTTCCCTTTCTTTCACTGTCTGCATGTATCAAAAGTGTCTGTGTGATAAATGATGGGTATACACGCTATTTGCAAAATCATCACATTAGTTTGAATGAAACCACGGAAATAATTGTCTTCTAAGCCTGTTGTTTTTGTTAGCTTTATGATTTTCCTAATCCCACGGTCATTCCTTTCTCATATTTGGCTCAGAACAGAAACTTGTGATGCCATTTATTTAATAAATGTGGGGCAGTGGGGGGAGGGAAGGGGAGAATCTGGTTATTTGAGTATCAAAGAAGAGGGAGAAGTGGTGTTCTAAATTACAAAGCCATATGCATGCATCCATCTCCCTATCCTGTCTTCCCCTTCTTCGGTCTTGCGTTCAGCCTCTGGAGTTAGCAAATACAAAGTACAGTTTTAAGTTCCAGTGTGTTCTTCCCCCTTCTACTTTCTGTGTCTGCAGGGATGCAGCTTTTGGTCATGAGGGCGAAGTTATGAGACAGCTGAGCCAATTCAAATGTTGCCAGCTCTCTTCCTGCTTCTCTCTCTTGCTGCTTACTGTGCTCTGGCTCTGCGTTAACTTTTTAGACCCTTTGCAGAGCTGATTCTGCTCAGTAGCCAAGCAAAAAATGTTGCATTGCTGGAAAAGCTTGCTACAGCTGATGTGAGGGAGAGGCACGGGAAGGGAGAACTGAGATAGTGAGGGAAGGGACTAATGCTTTCCACTTTCTGCTTTCCACTTGAGCTTAAATAGAACATTCAAATTGAATGTGATTTTTGTATTTGTTTGTTATGGTAAATTGAAGTTAGGAATTCCTGGAAGTATTAAATCTAAGCACATATAAAATACTGCATAGTAGATAGCATATCTCTTTCAGTATAGTTACAGTTTAGAAAAAGTTTCAGGTAAAACTTACTAATAAAATTCTGTTAAATATTTGAATGGCAGAAAAAAAATATATTTAAGGAGCTTGGTCTGATGGATTCTGTTTCTGACTTTATTGCCCAAAAAATGCAATATAAGTTTCTTCAAGTATATTGTTGGCATTGCTAATATCTCACTCGGGTCTATATTGACACCTTTATATAAATGGTGATAAGTGAATAACAGTACTGTTTCAGAATTACTGCCAAAAAAAACTGATATGCTTTCCTACCGAAGTTTATTTTTAACACTGCTGCACTTTCTTTTCCTTTTTTTATTTTTAGGACCACATTTTAATCCCAGCGCTATTCATAATTTTTATGATAATATTGGATTTCTTGGTCCAGTGCCACCAAAACCCAAAGGTACTGTACTGGTAAAATTTGGATTTAATACTAATATCTGGTTTGCATCTACTAACAAGTTCTGTTCTGTGAATCTAGTTTAAATGATGATTATGAAACAGATTACTTCAAAAGCATAGAGACCTTGCATTTTATTTGTATTGGCAGTAAATATGCTTCTGTTTCCTCTCTATTTGTACATTCAGGAAAGAGAAGTATATTAAATGGAGTATGTTCAAATAAGGGTGGTATGTTGGTAGGTAGTTTAAGTAAATAGAAGCAGATTTTTTTTTTTTTTAAATGAGTATGAGATACATGGTTTAGAGATGAGTGAAACTCAGATGACTTAATTATTGTCCTTTGTGAAGAGTGGATTTATTTACATGTTAACAATAACTTGTTTGGTTACCCTGACTGCACTTTTGGGCTACTTTGTATTAACAATTTTCATTAAAGCCTCTTCTGACTATTGTCAAGTACAGTTTTAGATAGCTGAAGAGGAGAAGAATGCTGTCCAATAGAGCAGTCAATATTGCTGAATTTATTAGTCAGTCTTGAACATTCTGTTTGTCATTAAGTGTTGCACATTACTTTTGGGTTTTTTTGCCCTAGTGGAATGTCAAACAAAACAGAATAATTACCTCTTCTGTGTTACATAAAGCAGAGAAAGAAATTAACTTCTTTGCAACAGCATCACACTATGACCTATAGGCAGACTACCAAATGAAATAGGTGATCCACTAATGTTTCTGTACAGCCTCCCCAGCCAGGGAGGTCTCCACATAATATATGTGTGTGTGTGGTCAGTCCTTGTAGTGTGCAGTGACCGTTACAGATCTTTACCTTGTGGATTTCTGACCATTCTGTATTTCAAAATGGTCTAGATAAATTAGATATTCTTTTTTGTCCTCCAGACAGTTTGTAACTCCTCCAAACTGTGTGTTCTTCATGCTTTATAAGGGTTTTTTATCCTTCATTATCCAAGCTGTTGGTGAAACTACTGAGTATATTTAAATGCATATGCAGTCTTATTAGGCAAATTTTACAGCTGAACCATGAAGAATATATCAAAAGTTCAATTACATAGTTCCCTTTACAGTAAATAAAAACTAACCTATCCAAGAAGAAAATTAAAACTAATTATCTGTGACTAGTCGTTAACATTTGCATTGACTCGTAAATTTAAGTGTTTAGCAATTTGATACAACCCGTCTTGAAAATTCGAATTTAACCCTGGCTCGTTTATCAACCGCTGAAGTCCCTCTTATCCTTTCTTTTTAAAAAAGAATCACTACTGTATCTTAGTCTTTCATTAATTTTCAGTTCATTTTAAGTTTCAGTGTAACTATGATGTAAGCTGTGACTTAAGCCAGAATTACCACTGATCACAAAAGAATGAAAAATAATTGTTTTTGCAGTTCTGATCAGTGGCATTGTACTTTCTGAAGCTGTTGCTGTCATTTTGCAGCAGTTGGAATTGTCTAGTCTCTAATGAGATGTTCTACAGTTGAAGTAATTGGTGTAAAGACTTTGCTGCAGTTGCCTAAACTGGGAACCCTTAACTTGAGACTTCTCTCTCTTTTCATCTTTTTCATCTCTTTTCATCTTTTCACTTTTAAAATAGTTGAAGGTTGTTGTCTAACACATCATGCAAAAAGATGTGCTTGTGTGCTTGGGAGGATTACTCTGTAGCATGGCAGAGCCAGGCTCTGATTTTTCTTTAGTGTCTCTGCTTATCTGGTTTGAGGAAGAAATGCTGATACTCATTTTAGAGAGAACACATTAAATGTGTCAAAAGGTTGCAGAGCACTTATTTCTTGACATAATGAATTTTAGACTGCTCCGTATTCCTCAGACTTCTAAATCTCGTGCATGTTTCCTGTGCTGATTAATTTCTAAATTTTATCTCCTTTTCATGCAACAGCTTTGAACTGAGTCGAAAAGGGGAGAAAGCAGGGTGAAGGGATGGGAAACTTGCTTTTTATAGTTTCACCTTGTGCCATTTGGCTGACTTACAGTCAAGCTGTAGTCAAGGGGGTGTTAAAAAACTGTCTCTGTCACTTTCAATAACTGTGCTGTTCTCAGAGGAACAAAATAGTTCTCAGTTACTGAAAAAAAATAATCTCAAAATACTTTCCATGCTGTTCTTGGTTAGTAACTGCTTATCTTATCTCTTTCATGTCACAGATCAGAGGTCCATTGTGAAAACACCAAAGACTGTTCCAGACACAGATGAAGATGAGGGAGCTCAGTGGAGTTGTACTGCCTGTACTTTTTTAAATCACCCGGCCTTAAATCGCTGTGAACAGTGTGAAATGCCCAGGCATTTCTGAGCCAACAGGCCCATTACCTTTTGTAAAACCATAGCAAACGTACAAGGATCTATCCAGTCATTGGGGGGCAAAAAAAAAGGCATTTATGCGTAGGATTTTGTAAAATTGAAGGTGTGACGAGATGGTATTTTGCTAATGTTAAATGTCAGCCCACAGAGCTAGTAATACCTCAGTGTTGTGTCACAGGCAGTTGAAATTGATCGGCTGAAAGGTCATCTGCTGAAAGACTCAGTTGCCAGCTGCCTAAACCATGTACAGTATTACCAGTATCCCAGTAACACACACCATGTTCAGTGCTTGGGTGTTGCCCGTCTTCTTCTCCGCCCCAGTGTCACTACTGAATTTTGACAGGGGAAAGGAATAGAGTGCTAGCGTTTTTGTTTTCGGAGCTTTCAGTGAAACACTACATGCACAGAGGAATTCTGACAGGAACAAGGTTTAACTGTTTAAACTGTTTGCTGCCACATAGTGCCTTCGATAAAGGGAAGAACGTCACAAATCAGTGGTACTCTTTGCCTTGTCTTCCCTGAAAACATCTCTGTGAAGCCAGAAATCAGTACAATCACATCTAAAGATGAAAAGGAAAAACTGCATGCGTTGTCTGTACAATACACAGTGAAATACCCCAAAGCTTTTCCTACTGTACATAGCTCTAGAGCCTGCTTTAAGTGATTTCTTTTCTTCACCTTTATTATTTTCTTGTACTTCTGTATGTATAGTGTAATAGTCTTTTTGTTAACTTTCTTTTTTTCCCTTTAAGTGATTAAGCACGATCATGTCCCTTTTTTTAAGCTTTTATCTGAGAGAAGCAATGCCTTAAAATAAGAGCATTAATAAGAAACTATGCACAAGATAGCTTTCCTCTGCTCGTTCTGTACATTGCTCTTGTAAATGCTGATGATCTGTGAAGACCTGCAGATGCAGCGTGATAAGAATGCAGGAAAAGTTGGAAGAGTTATACATATAGTTCACTCTGTACACTGAGTTTTACGGTGGGTGACACAAGGTAGCGTTTTGTCTGGCGTGAGGAAACTTTATACTAAGAAACTTTCGACCCACCAACAGATCAGCATCCGATTTAAGCTTGCTTCATCTGCTGGGTATCTTGCAGACTCCTGAAGAGAGATTCATTGGGGAAGTACATACAGTGCCAAAATCAACAGCAGCAGCATCGTACAGCTTTGTTCAAGGACTTTAAGTGCTTTCCTGTTTTGGCAGCCAGTTTCTAAACCCGAATTTGTGGTGAAGTCTCATATTTATAGAAAACAAGGATAGCAATATTTAGGACAACTGAAATAAAGGCTGGAAAAGAGAAATCAAACAGACTTGAACACTGAAGCAACCTCAAGCATCTCTTTATTTTGATGATCTATTTTTTTAATGAAAATATTCACATGATCGGGGATGTATGTAACCAAGATCAAGCCAATGGAATTCCAGTACAGTATGCATGAAAGACGGCACGCAAAGAATTATGTAGCAGCACTTAGCGTGAGGCTGGAGGGAGTGCTAACCATGTAGCAGGAGACAAAGTAGACTGTCACCCACTGTAAACATTTGCCAGTGGACACTTTTATTAGGAGTTTTACAAGTGATCTATGTGAATGCACAGAGGCCTTTGTTTTGAAGGCTTTGCTTTTTTTTTTTTATGTGGGAAGAAAATGCCAATCCCAGGTAATTAGGCAGTAGACCCAAAGCACTTGCATTCAATGCATTTTGTTTATAAAATGAGGCCTTGTTTTTCAGCTTCATCTGCAGTTCTATGTGAAGATTGACAAATCAGTTTTTACCTGTTTATTAATAAAACCTAATTTGGATATCTTGAGTTGATGGTTTTGTGATTTAGCTGGGTAAACTGCCTTTGTAACAGATAAGTTATTTATAAAAATTAAAAAAAAATTATATTCTAATGTTTGGTTTTGTGATTTGTTTGCTTTTTCCATGCTGTGGAGCAACAGAATACTTGACGGAACAATAAGCATTAACAGTATTAAAAGTAGGCTGGTTTCTTATGGCTGACCAGAGATTTTATTTAAGCCTTCGTTTTGTTGAATCTTTTGTTTTTCCTGCCATGCGTTACTCTGTTTAATTCTAATTCAGTGAGTGTAAGGAATATTCCATAAAGTTGCACTGTCAAGACTGTGTAAATACCAAAGAACCATTATTCATAAAGTAGTAAGCTAGTTACAGGCCCTTTTTACTTCATGCTTTAAGGTTTTATAATTTTTAAAATATTTTTCTAATTCAAAATGGGCAATCACTTTATCCAAGGTAATAGATTATATACGGTAGTACACTGTTAGTGTACTGTTAGTATAAGCATAGTTTAAAGATTAATATGGTTAAACTGGATTTTGATGCTATGTATGTTGTTGTGCAATGAGATGTGGGATGTTCCTGGACGTGTCTTTCCCACATGGACCCTCTCTATACAGACATTGGGTGTGTGGACTTGGGCTTTCCTGAGACACAGTGATGTTTGTGTAAAAGCCCTTCAGGAGACATCTATAAACAGATTAACTACAGATCCAGCAAAAAACATTCCTTAACACAGATCAACTGAAGTGCCTTAATCTGCTGTATGAAAAACAGTGGAGTGAGGAGGGCAGCTGTATTTAAAAGCAAACAACAAACTCCAATCAGCTGTGGGTGGAAAAAGCATGTTTGGGGAAATGGGTAAAATGGAATTCTGCTTATCCTGTCAGATGTCCAATTGATCTTTTCCCTGCATTTATTTGAGTATTTATTTCTTGCAGGGTAAAAAAGGCATATTTTCATCCTAGCTCCAGCCAGCTATGGAAGCCATCATTTTCAGCGGGCATAATTTTCAATAACTGACCCTGTAATAGCGGGACAAGAGGATTGACATCTCCAGTGTCATCTGTTCCACAGACTTTTACCTCCCCCTTCAGGAGGTTTATGTTCTTCATATGTTTCAGGTTATGTATATCATTAGCTCTTCCTTGAGGTTGATACCAGTATAATTGGCATATCACTGTTGTATGTTTTAAAGGGTAGGGTTTTAAGTTTTGAAGGGTGAAATAAAACTAAAATTCACTACCAGTGTTTTTTTCCCTCAGAAGATAAATATAAAAATTAAACATTTGAGTTAAGGTTACATGATGTTAACGTTCAGGAAGTTAAGTTTAAACTTTTGTGAACATCGGTAGTTTATCTTGCATGCTGGTTTATTACTTTGCATTTTTGTACCGTGTTTGTCAGGGATCTCTGTAATTGAAAAGAAAAAAACAAAACTGTCTTTAGAGGGAGAATTGCACACTTCTTGGCTTTTAGAGATGGTCCTGTTTATTTTTCATTAATATGTGAAATAGTCATCGCTTTGTCAAGCTTCAGAATTGAGGTAACTTTAAGAAAGGCAGCCAGTGAGACTGAGATGCTGAGAGCTGGTAACCGAGTGCTTCTGCAGTCTCCAATTAGTAGAGCTGTTTTGTTGCCCAGGATTATGGTTATGTGTGGTACCCCTGAAATTCAGATTAATTTTGAGATTAACTTGAGACTGAAGATATTAATATATAATGATTGATTTTAAAATTGCATGTTCAATATTTGTGTCAATATATGTGTATTTGTTTCATTTGTGCATGTTTAATCAATTATATGATCTCAAAATGTCTACCTCCAGCATATTTTGTAGGTGCCCAGGGAGAGCACATTCATTATCGGTACTGAATTTTTCAATCAGATTCCTCTACCTTGAACATATATTGGAGCCTGCACGCAAGTTGAGTAAAGATGTTGAACAAGCTTTAGAAAAAAAAACCACGTATTGAAATCTACTGAGTGTTTACCCTTTTTCATAGTACTCTGGTATTCCAAAATGGGAGTACTTTTATAAAACAGTGTTACAAACTTTTCAATACAGTTAATTAACAGTTTCTGTAGTGTAGCTTGGTAATCCATGGTGAGTGTTACTATAATGTTTAGTTTTAATTTTAAATAGCAAGGAAATGCTTTGACATATTTTATTATTTCTCATTTGTTAAAAACCCCTTATAATTTGAACAGAAAATACAAATTAGCTTTAAAGTTTTGATTCCTTTCTTCAGCTCAGAGTTGAGTGATTACAGTGCATTTCTTATTCAAGCATGACTGCTTGCATAGCTCTTTTATTGCTAACTTTGAGGAAGTGTCTTGGATTTTATGTAGTCTGAAATGCCTCATGAAGCTCAGATTTTTGGTAAGCTACTTAAACATTACTGGAGAGTGAGAGAACAGGAAGAGTTGGTGTGAACTGTTTGAGGGCCTCAGGTTCCCTGATGAGTGTAAGTGCTATAGGAGCACTTGGGAATGATGATGAACATTGAGAATGATGCACTAAATTTTGACCTTTTTTTTTTTCTTTTTGATACAATTCGCAATGATTTTGTTTTTTTCTCTATCGGTGTTATGCTTGCTTCTGCCGTAGAGCTTCTTAAATAGTGCCACCTTCAGAAGCAGCACTGGTAGAACTCACAGAAGTGCTTGGTTCAGTCAGACTAAACATGTTAATTCCCAGCAGTGTAGGTGGATGTAATTATGCTTTTGTCAAATATGCAGATATTTTCAATACAATGTCACAGTCTCTGGCCAGTGGGATAGTGCTGCAGGCATGAGCTTAGCTGGCTGTTTTTCCTGATGTCCCATTCTCTTCATAATTTTAAGTTGCAAATAATTGACTGCCTATTATTTCCAAGTTTATTTAGAATAATAAAATTCTGTCGCGTTGCATGTGAGTGCAGATTTTGAAGGAGAAAACCTATTCGGGTGCTACTTAAATGACCTATTTGAGATGCTTGTATAAACCTAATTCCATTTTTTTTAATGGATGTGCATCATGTTATGGCTTTAAATTCTGTGATAGAATGCTCTTTTTCCACACCATTTATAAGAGCACAGTCTTGCTGATACCGTTTTGATGTAGTTGATTCGGTAACTAATGAATGAAGGAAATGTATATTAACCATTTTGTATGTGGTTTTGTCGCAATGGATATCAACAGACCACATCCAGCCTACGACTGATAAGTTTTACCTAAATTCAAGTTCCTATTGCAGGTGATTGAAATCCAGGGTGAAGAACTGCAGTGATGGAGACTTGGAAGAAAGGGACTAAGGGATGCTCTTGTCTTTGTTCTTCACCTGCAGAATCAAGTGCTCTTCTCGCACCCCACTGTAACATGCAAACTAAAATGTGGCAAATATAAGGTCTCAAAGCTGAAAAGGCTGTAAATCTTAAGGGTCCGGAACTTAAAGGTAGCATCCATAGTGTGCCTGGCCATGAAGGTGTGTCCTGGGCTTGGTCTGTGGTACCTTTTAAGTCTGTTGGTACAAGTAAATGCGTGTACCACATCATGTAGTCAGTCACCAGGTGGGGTTCCTTGGTTTTGTGGTGGTTGATTTGAGTTGACTGATGTGTTACGTTCCTGGCAACAATGACCAAATGTGTTTCTGTCCCATGATTTCTTTGCAGACATGGTGCTGAGTAAGGTCAGCAGAAGAACAAGTAGGTCAGGGAACAGCACATCAGTGTGTTGAATTTACGTGCATTTTGGCAGGAAAGGGTGGCCAGCATGTCAAGCTCGGTTCAGAGGCAGCGGGAGGTGCAGTCTGTGTAGGAGGTACCCAAAAAACAAACATAAACCCACAAAACCCATTTCTCATTACATGAGAAAAATGGGGGTGTCACCGCTGTGTATCTGCTGGTGTGACAGCCCTGTCTCCATCGCATGCTGGGGTGTCACGCTGCGCGCATTTGGTTCCGTGCCAAGGAAAGGTTCACAAGGTCCTAAGAAAAAGAGTGGGAAGAGAGTCCACCACAGAAGGGAGGCACCTGCAGGGAATTCTGCCTCTATGGTTTAGGAAGTTGTGCACTTATTCCTTAAAGCAGACCCTTTATGGCCTCAAAAGGAAGCGCGATGCATCAGGAATCCTGGATTAGCTTTTTACCATCATGCTGCAGTAATAAACGAGAGGTGTTTTCTAATTAAGGTGGTAAATCTAGAAGCGGGTTCAAAACAGGTTGGTGAATATTGATGGCTCTTCTGATGTGACAGGAAACAATGAAAACTTGAATATGAAAATTATCAGCTCAAAACTTCAAATAAAGAATTAGTTTTTATGGTGCCTTTATATTTGTGTTGATCTAAGATTATAAGCAAGGCAGTGGTTGTATGTATGGAACGTCTCTTACCAGCTTATATTTAAAAAAAACCCATACAAACCAAAACCAACTTCATTCACAAACACTACTGGGATGCGTCTTTTGTTTTCTTTCATGACCCTTTTCCTTCCCTTTGTGTTTTGGGACTAGAAATCAAAGTTAAATGTAACCTTAGGAAAGAAAATACTGTCTTCCGACAGAGATACCTGACATAATTAGAAATGTAATTAGGAAGAGATTGTCATGAGGCACATTTTCTTTTGGCAAAAATCACTTTTTGATAGCAGATTAAAATTGCTGTCAGAGAGAATGTTGGATGCTGTCACTGGGCATCCAGCTTGAAGTCTGAATGTGGCTTGATGCTGCATCACAGACTTGTTTGGTGGTTTGGAGAAAGTTGCCCAGGTCCTTATCTGACTGTTCTGTGGCAGCAGTGGGATGTTTCTCATTTTTTGAGTGTTTCTTTCCAGTTCCCTTGTGGTTGTGAAAGTATTTGGAGGTACATACCTCTTTTCATGTATTCTGTTCCTGTTCCTAAATGTTAAGGTTTTCAAGAAGAGGGACTTTGCATTAGAGGTTCATACTGTGCCAGTGCAACTAAGATGCTGCTGTGCTTAGTAAAATAAAAAAAAAATTGAAGAGGCAGCATAACTTTGGCTTTTAGAAACCCTTCCTAATCCTTGGCACAGCTGCCCTGTACATAAGTGCATGTTAAGTGTTTTTGAGCTGAAGTATGTGACAAAAGCTTTTCCTCTTTAATAATGGTTAGTAATGTGGGGGGGTTTTTGCTGAGCTTGGTACTTTTAAATTAAAGCACTGAGGCTTTTTGAACCCTTAAGGAAGCCAAATGCTGTGCTGCCCGGCCAGTACTCTGCCCTGACAAGCTTCGCTTCTGGCCCTGGGACTCTGGACTACATGGAAGAGAACATCCAGTGAGCAAGGGCGGAGACTAAATTTCCTTTGGTTTAATGGACCCTGTGGCTGTCCTAGTGGATCTCGCCAGGGGGTGCTTTGCCAGCCCCACAGCCCTGCCGGTCAGGCTCCTCCCTCCAAATTTATCAGTAGCTTTGTTCTGAAAAACAGACTTTACCTTTTCTCAAGGCAACCGTGTTGTGTTCCAGTTCTCAGGGCTTCCTCAGCCAACAGCAGAGTTGGGTGATGGAGAGAAATACTTTATTATTCACAGGCTTTACAGTTGCCCCCCAAAAAACTGGGGTGTAGCTGTGCCGTGTCACGCTGTGGTCGGAAACTTCCTTCCCGCTTTAAGAGCCCAGCGTGTTCAAAGTGGATATCAGGTAAGTAACACACAAAGGTACATCTTGTGTAGATTTGTTGAAAAGCCTATCATCCATTTCCTCATCTTTTGTTCCATGTTGGTTTTCGTTTTCTTTCGCTTATTTGATACTTTCCTATCCCTTCATAGAATCATCTGGGCTGGAAGGGACCTCCAGAGATCATCTAGTCTGACCCCCCCGCAGTCAGCAGGGACACCTCCAACTAGACCAGGTTTCCCAGGGCCTCGTCGAGCCTCACCTTGAATGTCTCCAGGGAAGGGGACTCAACCACCTCCCTGGGCAACCTCTTCCAGTGCTCCACCACCCTCATTGTAAAGAACTTATTCTAATATCCAATCTAAATCTGCTTTTCTTCAGGTTAAACCCATTGCCCCTCGTCCTGTCACTGCAGGTCTTTGTCAACAGGCTCTCCCCAGCCTTCATCCTATTCTTTTCCTGGATGAATATCTGGATCTCGGTATCAGGCTTGAACCTGCTGATTTTTGTTTGCATTCTGTAGCTTGGTTCAAGACTTGAACCAGCATCTAGATCTCACTTGAACATCAGTCTGTCACCCCACGGCAACCATGCTTTTCTTTTGGCTTTTTAAAACACTTGTATTAGTTCTTACTGCCCCAGAAGGTGGTAGGCTGCCGTGTGGTGATTTCAACTCGCTTAATATCTTCTGATTTCACATGTGAAATTCACCTTAAGAGATTTTAGGACAAAATGCATTAGTAAATGCTTCAGAGCAGGGATGTCATCACCCCCACACTAGCTGGAAGTGTCCTCGTTACCAGTTTACAGGCTTGTGCTCTGTGGGGCTCTCGTTCTCTGTGGAGCCATTAGTGTGCTGTGAGGCCTAACTTCTGGCATCAGACTGGCACACCCTCCCTGGGGAGACAGGGAATGGCTAATGTCAGCATTGCCCGTCCTTTGGTCACAGCTGCTGTCTTCTGACTAATATGGAAGGGCTTCTGAGGCTGAGAGGAAGATGTTAATCAAGTGTTGATTAAGTTAATTATTTTTTTTTCTGGATTTTGATTGTATGATTCTAGCCAGGTCTCCGAAAGGTGACACGGCTCATTTCAGCACAGTTGGATTCTGCTGTTACTGCCACAACCTATTCGTTTTTCTTTTCATTTTTTTTTTTTAAGAGTAAAGGCATTTAATTCCAAACTTCTAAAAGACCGAGGAGTAAAACACCTCCATGAAAAGGTTGCAGAGAAGGTGGCATAAACTGGATTACTGAGGGGCTTGTTTTGTCTCTGGTTACTCATCTGTTAGCAACTCCTGTGTGATCTGAACCCACTGCTACTGCTTGAAAGAGCTTAGGCTCTGTGGTGTTCCCTGCCCTGAAACCCTGCTGTGTTGCGTGGAGCTACAAAAGCAGCCCCCTACCTGCAGTTTCTGGTTGCTGCTTCTGGGTGGTTTTTATTTGGTGGCTTGAGAGGGTGCCTGCCGGCTGTCAGGACACAGGCACAGTTAGTTCTCTCTGGGTGTCCTCGAGCAGTAACACGAGCCAGCACACTTGCTGACCTTGTCCAGATGTTTTTTCATCAGCTTTTGATGTCTGGGTGGGTGGAGTTTGCTGTTTCCCCTGCCTTTTTAGCCCTTTCCAGTCTGGAGCAGGTAAGCCTGCTGCAGTGGTGGGAGGGGTTATAGTTATACCACGGTACGGTCATGGAGAGCTCACAAATGGCCTGTTTTGCCATTTTTCTCTTGACTTTCTTGCTAGTGTGTGTGATGGTGCAGGGCTTGATGTCATGCACATGAGCTGCTGAGTCAACCCTCAGCTGGCAATGTTTAATCATCCTCTTAACCCCGTATAGAGCTGTCTGGTCCTGAGCGGGAAGGAGAGGAGCCGACGTTTCCTGCTTCATTGAGAATCACACGAAGACTAGCCTGGGGGAGCTTCTGCTTCCAGCTGTGTGCAGCTTTCAGCACCAATCACCCTGCACTTTGGATGCAGCGTTTCCAGGCAGGGCCACAGCAGGGCCCCCCGGGGATGTTCCTAAGAAACCCTGCTTGCAGCCTGGGTTGTGGGTCCTTTTGGGTCCCAGTTCCATATCAGTGCGATGTAATCTGACTTTGTGCAGGAGATAAATACATCACAGCATCATCTGCGCCCTCTAGAAGATTTGCTCTGGAAGTTTCCCAGTGGATTTATATAGCTCAGAATTTAATACCCTGAACAACTCGGTAGTTTTTCGACTTAACTGTTTAAGAACTCAGTTATAATGAAGATGTATTTATTTCTGATTCCTCTTTGCAGTCTTTGCTTTCACCATGGCAACCTCTTGAGGGCAATTTTAGTAAAAACATGCAGGTGTAAAAGATTCCTGTTAATTAGAGGTGTGCAAAAAGGATGGGGGTGTCTTTTGTTTTTACAGATTCTTGTATATACAATAAAGACAGGAAAACACGTAACTTTTGTCCTATTATTATGATGATGCAATTCTGCCTTGAAAGGGGGCAAGAAGTCTGTTTTCCAGAACATGAAAAAGGCTACAGTTTTGGGATTCTGCTGGGTACCACGGAGCGCAGCATGTGAAGCCAGGCCTGAATAAGTGCGGGGGAGGGCGGCATGGCGTTGGGAATCGGCTGCCAGCCCCTGGGCAACTACGGGCTCCATTGAGAGGCTCAGGAAATTCTGCCTTCGAGCCAGCCTTGCTGCTGTGCCAGGGATGCAGGAGCGCGACCCCAGGGGTTATTTGTGCCTCTGGCAAGGAGCTCAGAAAACAAGGCTGCCAGCAGGTTTGGGATAGCTGCGAGCTCCAGCCCACGTGTGTCGTGTTGCACATCTAGCCCCACGTTATTTTCGGTTTCCCAGAGATGTGGGTGCACAAGCTCTCTGGCCTTGGGTGATTGTACGGCTGTGGTGTCCCTGCTCCCCAAAAATGCAAGGAAGGAAGGTGTAAAAGGAAGGCAATAGGAAACTGTGGCATTTTGAATTGCTCTCAAGAAGCTTTCTTTGCTTTTTGCCCTCCATGCTGCCTTACAGTAGGACGGCTGGAATACTTAGGGTATCTGTGCCTAACTCTTGATCGACACGTATGCAAGAGAATAAGCTTAATTAATTAATTAAAACCCCTGGTGTTTGGATTAACCAATAATGTCCAAAGTACTCCTGGAAATACCTTAGAGATAACATTTGTAAAGCAATCCTCTCTGGACCCAAGGAGAAAGTGTTTTTCCAATTAATTTCTGTCTAAGGGCTGGCTGTGATACTTATCCAATTGGCAAACCCAGTTTCAGATTTCAGCTTTTAAAATATAATTGGCAGCTCAGCAAATTCATAAAATGGATCCCCATTCACACTTATTTTTGGCTCGCGTTAAGAATGTGCCAACCTGGAACTCTAAACTTAACCCCAAGTGACTTTCCCAGGGCTGCTGCCCTGAAAGGGAAGCCTGGGCCCCTGCCAAGATAAATCCTTGCCTGCTGATGTCAGGGCAGCTGGAGCCTGAACCGCAGGTGAGGGGAGAATAAAATGACGGAATAAAGGGTGGATTTTGTAAAATGCCCCCTTGCTGGAACCCTGTTATTGAAGTGATCCTGCACTTGGCTCTCATCACTCCAGGGTCTGACACAGTACTGTGGCTTCTGAAACCGTCTGAGCTGCCAGGCCCACTTATAGGGCAGCTTAAACATAGAGTCATAGAACAGTTAGTGTCGGAAGGGACCTTAAAGATCATAGAGTTCCAACCCCCTGCCATGGGCGGGGACACCTCCTACCAGACCAGGTTGCTCAAAGCCCCATCCAGCCTGGCCTTGAACACCTCCAGGGATGGGGCATCCACAGCTTCCCTAGGCAACCTGTTCTAGTGCCTCACCACCCTCACTGTAAAGAATTTCTTCCTGGTATCTAATCTAAGTCTCCCTTCTTTCAGTTTAAAACCGTTACCCCTCATTGCATTGCTACACTCCGTGTTAAAGAGTCCCTCCCCAATCAAATTCCCTTGACGGCTTAATAAAGAAATTAATTAATAATTTGACTAAAACATACATAGTTCATAATTAAATGTGTTGATTAGTCCCTTTTTCTAACCCCCACATCAAAGCCTTATAACCAGCACTTCAGGCTGCCCGAACCTGAGTGCTCATTCCCAGTAGAGAAAGTCCCCAGCCCCTGGGCCTGCCATGAGGGTCCAAATTTCACTGTTCTCCATAAGCAGGAGACCAACATCCTGAGCAGGGGGAGCGAAAGAGGAGCGGATGGACATTGTCCCTGTACAGTGGTATCTATCCCAGCTTGAAACACACGCTGAAGTTAAGATGCAGAGTAAATGCTAACAACATGGTGTGTTCCAGGTCCGTGTCCCAAGCAGCAGCCAGCGGAAGGCAGTGGAATGGGTTCAGCTGGTGTTTGACATGCCTCGGCTGCGGGTACATGAATTTCTTTCAACCTGCGGTGGCCCCTCTGGCCAGGAGGCCCGGGCGAAGATGCCCCCGTGGCCAGCAGAGCCAGAATCCCACCGCACGGCACTCCGAGGTCCGGTGCGGTCCGCATGAGGGTGAGTGGGCGCAATCCCTGTGGGTGGGATTTGTGCGAGTGGGTGAGACGTCCTTGGGAAAGCCAGCCTTGCAGCAGCACCTCCCCTTTCTGGTGCTACCACATCGACACCTTGTGGTGGACTTGGCCTTCGTGTTTTTTTAAAAATACTGGTATATGTCCTACAGATGTCGGTTGCCAAACGTTTCCTAGAGCTCATTCCATTTGGCTGTTTATGCTTTTTTTCTTTCAACAACTCTACTTTAAGCTCCTTTGGACAAACACAAAGAGCAAAGTGCAGAGGCTTTCCTAAAACCGTGTCTTCCAGATATCACCCCCAGTTGCACATCAATATACTAAAAGATGAACAGAAATAACCACTGGAAAGTGTTTTTTCTACTTTTCTATTCATCTAGAACTAGGATTCTCTGCTTCTTTTTTTCCCTAATATCGTTATTTTGACTTCAACTTAGGCTGATACTCCCTTCTTTTTTTTTTTTTTTTTCACTTCTGCAAGGCTTAAATATGATCTATGTAACATAAGAAAGATGCTCTAAAGGTTTAAAGATCTTCCATCTGCTGCTTTAAGTGAAGCCAGGGCTCCAAATCCACCACATGTCATGTATTACATTATGAGCGAAAGGATATTCAGATACTGAAGTTCTTCTCTGAGAATGTTTCCCTGTTGGAAATAACATTTTTACAAGCTTCTGTATTCCCTTCGGTCTCTTCTGAACAGGACCTCCTGTGGGGAGGACTCAGTATTTCTCATTCCAATGATAGTTTTGAGCAGCATTTATAATTGCCTGCCAATGGCTGTGTATTTTTTGGCAGCGACAAATCGTAGTCGAGTTTGCTTGCCTGCTAAGAATTTCTTTAGCATCTCTTTTTGGAGGGGTGATGGGATGGGCTGCAGCCTTTGCCAGGCTCTCGGGGCACTCGGGCTTTCTGTTTCCCCAGGGCTGCAGAATGCGATTTCGCTGAGGAGGTGCATTTTGCTGTTTGCCATTTCGAGTGGTAAAAGCCATCACGTTCCCCTGGGCTTCTCCTTCTACCTCCCCTAGCAAGTGTCAGATGCTCTTTGGTCCTGTTTAGGCAATTCTAGTTCTAGGAACAGAATGTTATTCCTGTAGTAAAACTAGGTCTAATCTGTAAAACCAAATCTCCAGATAGCGATGGTATCTTTGTCTTGTGTTCGTGTTCAATGTTGTATTTTATTCAGTTGCTATAGTTGATATCCCTTATCAGCAGTTTTCTGAGTTGTTTAGAGCCTCTGTGGATATTAAATTACAGATATTAATTTCAGAGCTGGACCACGCTTTGCTCAGTGTTGCAAGGGTGCAGATGGGTGGCAGCCACCCTTTTCAATCTCTGCACAGCAATACCTTTTCAAGGTTTATCATACCACATATAACATAAAATGCTTGCTTCTACCACTTCTACTTTTTTATTATTATTATTATTTTATTGAATACCTCTTTGGTCTTTGATGAGAAAATTTCTTTCCATTTGTCCAGTTTGACTGGGTTTTTTATGCCACCCGCGTTTTGCTGCCTGTTTCTAGCTTATGGTTTTGCTCTGCCATTCAGTGTCCTAATGTCTGTTTGTCTGCTGTATGAAACCAGTAGCATTAGCAGCTCCCTCAAATATACTATCTCAGTGATGTTTGATAAAGAACGAATGTTGCTTTTACAGTAAACTTTAAGGCAGTTAAGAGCATATGGTTCCTGCTGGCATCCTCTTTGATCCTGAGAGGAGAGAAAAGTCAGCACAAGCACCTGGGAATGCAACTTTAAGTCTGTTTCCTTCCCCAAAGAGCTTTTGCTAGGAATGCTGCTTTAAGGAGTGATGGGAAGGCAGCCTGAGCATATCAGATCTCTGCCAGGCCAAAGGTATCTATCTATCTAATGGTTTTAACAACAAATAAAACCAAACAATATTAAAAAAAAAAAAGGCAGAAAACAGAAATTATGAAAAAATAACAAAAAGCAAACCCTTCAACTGGAGAGCAGGGGTGAAGGAGGAGGTAGGATGCTCTCTGGGCTTGAGCAGGAGGAGGCCGTGGCACAGCAAGGGAGGAGGTGAGCGCTCGGGGTGGGGAGGGAGCACTAAACAAGGGTCTGGGGGGGGCAGTGGGTGGGGAATGGGGTTTTGTGAAAGTGGAAGGAGAGGGGTTGGGACTGGGAAACATTTTGTAACTTGTGACCCACCCCATAAAGAGCGCCATGGAAATTTTTAGCCCAGTGAGAATTGGAGAAAAAAAACCCACGTAAAATTTGGGAAGCCTAGGAAACGGTGTGACACAGGGGAAACCGAAGAGAAATGAGATGGCGATGCAGTTACAGTGAGCAATTCTGATGCTGCCATTCATCGACAGAGGCACATCGTCTGATTTCCTTGCTGCATTCAAAGGCCTGCCAGCCCTCTGTGTATTGTCCTAAATTTTTGGCTTGACACCTTGCATGTGAAGTCCCCACAAACTGGGGAGGGGGGGGAACACAAAATGTCCATTTTATTTGCATTTGTCAAGTCAGCACATCTGTACATCTTACTAAGAGTTCCTCTGAGCCTGCCTTGAGACGTCAAGCCAGTGAGCCCAACTCGGGGTGCAGAAGGGACGTGGCTAAAATGCTAGAAAAAGCCCTTTACCATCAATTGCAAGTCATAGCACTTTCTTAATAATGCTAATGACAAGTGGTGCTGTGATGTTAAACGGTGCTTCTCGAGAGTTCCCAGCATCACAGTGCCACCAGCACGCAGGAGGTAAATATTAGAGTGATCTTGTATCTATATGAGTGACTGCAGAGCAGACCTACCCTGGGCAGAGAAGCAAAGGGCTTATGGTGGCAGGGTGAAGGACTTATGGCTCCAGGAGTAAAACTCAGATGTTCTGTCTCCTGGCTTGGGAAACGTCCATGCAAAAGGTGAAAGGTAATATCTGAATTGTTATCTTAGACATATGTGTGTAAAGTACCTGGGTCCAATGTGGAAGTTAGTCTGTTAGAGGCTTCCACCAGAGGCTTTGGGGACTTTTTGACTTGCAGAGGGTCCTGTCCCACCTGGTGAGGTACAGGGCTTGCTTGTTCTTCCCCAGCAATCCAGCTTGTTTAAGGAGGAGAGAAGCTGTGAAACCTGTCTTGTTCTATTTAGTTGTTTGTGGTTAGTTCAAATGTTTGCTTATAAATTGTGATAGCTTGTATGGGAAATGAGTTAAAATGTTAGCAAAGCTCCTCAGAATAATTGGCAAACACAAATGTCTGATGCAGAGCAAGATTACCTACCTCATAGAGCATCTTGTGGCATTAATTTTTTTGGTATCTAAGCTCACCACATTAATAGACTCGTCATCAATGTTCTGCGAGGAAGAGATGTCTAGGTTTTAGAAGAGGTGGGAGCGAGGTAGAGTGGGCTGGAATGCACCAGCTGCAGGGGACCACCCTCTTTCCTCCTTTTCATGCTGAGGATCCATCGCAGGGGTGACTGCTACCCGAGACCTCAGTGAATTATTTCTATCTAGTTTCCCTAGCCCCTCACAGAGGAGGGTGTCTGTGACTTTCTAACTTTGGGAAACGGGTGTAGACAAGGGAAGAGGATTCTCTTTTATGACTTTTTATCTTATTTAATCATCTTAAAATGAACTTGGCAACTCTGTAAATCTCCCTTAGGAAGGCAAGCGTCTCCTGGAGGATTGTTCCCACTGTTTCCAACTTCTCCTAAAAGAGTCTTGACAACCAAAAAGCAGAGAACATCAAGGGCTTTCCGAGCCTGCTGGGATTTATGGGTTCATTTCCAACTTGGCAGTGAGAGCTGGACTCCAATGCATCTCACCAGAGATGCCAAAGAGCAGCAGCCTCCTGCCCTGTCTGCGCAAAAGCTGCTGCCTCCTTATTGTCAGCAGCCCCTTCCCCTGCCTCAGGAGCTGACAAAGCCCAAAAGCAACACTCCTGTCTTGGAAAGTGCAAAAGGCTCTGCGGTAGAGACTCCTGAGTCCCAGATGCTCATGCAGTGGGGAAATAACGAAAGAGCCTGTGCTCTCTGTGGGCTCTTGGCCAGGGGCAGAGCCCCTCTCAAGCAGGCGGTGACACAGCGCTGCTGCGGGGCTGCCCTTCCAATGAAAGCTCCATGAGAAAAAACCCTCTGGAGAGCAGAAGAGCCAAGAGAAACTAAGCTCTGTTTAGCGCCAAAGTCTGATTTGTTTTCCCAGACACTTTCTCAGCAGAACGCTCATTCTATGGATTTTACTGAAAGATTCTCCAGTAAAAAGACAGAAATGAAAGAAGAAAAAGAAAACCGTTATTAAACATCGAGTGAGGGTTTTGAACAACCACCAAATTCCTGTGCATCCTCAAAGGAAAAGGAGAAAAACTTATGTCTCCAGCAAGCCAAGGGCACTATACAAAAAGGCAGCCTGCCAATTTTCCTATAGATTTTAAATGCTTTCTGTACTGAAATATGTAACATACATTCCAGACATAAAGATAAATGTTGACATATAGGCTTACACGCTGTCATTTGCCACTTGCTCCGTTTCAGTGTGTGGAAGGTGTTTTTCCACTCTGCATCGCACTTTCTCTGTGAGTATAGGCATGTATACAGCAGCATAGATGTGTACATCAGTCTATATATACCTACAGCAGCAGCTGGGAAAGCTCTGGACAGGTTGTTAGGCAAGTCCACGAGCCTGGCATAATAAGCACAATATAGGCATTTAATGCATAAAATGTCTCAGGGCAATTCAGTGTGTGGCATGTTTCAGCTCAACTAATGGTGGCTGCAGAGCCTAAATGCTTTTCAAAGTGTTTTCACAGTGCATTTATTCCATAGTTTTGTTTTAACGTCATTTCTAATCTTTATGTAATGTGCAGTGGATATTGTGTATGGCAATGTGCACCAGCCATTCTGGAGATCCAGCTGTATATTATGACTCTAATTAGTGGAAAATACATGACATATAGAAAAAAAAGTCATGTACTGCGAAGATAAATTGTACCTTCAAACTCCAAATTAGAATTTCTTGGAGCCAGCCCCATGTCTGTAAGAGATTGAACTGATACAGCATACTTATTCCCTGAAGATTCTTTACACACCACTACCAAAAAAAAAGCTGCTGATGGTCTTCAGAGGGAATTGGGTTGAACTGTCACCACTTTCACAAAATGCACCATGTGATAATGTCACTAAAGGTCAATTACTGCTCCTGCGTCACCTTTTCAAAAGCAAGAAAATTGAGAGTTGTCAGTTAAGGCCACGTATAATTCCTGCCTGGGACCAGCATCACCAATTGCACTTCAGAGAAGAATCTAATAGAGCTAGTGAGTCCCCACCTGGAGTACTGTGTCCAGCTTTGGAGTCCTCAGCACAGGAAGGACATGGACCTGTTGGAGTGAGTTCAGAGGAGGGCCACAAAGATGATCAGAGGGCTGGACCAGGCTGAGAGAGTTGGGGTTCAGCCTGGAGAAGAGAAGGCTCCAGGGAGACCTTATAGCAGCCTTCCAGTACCTGAAGGGGTCTATGGGAGAGATGGGGAGGGACTCTTTATCAGGGAGTGTAGTGATAGGAGGAGGGGGAATAGTTTTAAACTGGAAGAGAGTAGATTTAGATTAGAGATTAGGAAGAAATTCTTTAGTGTGAGGGTAGTGAGACACTGGAACAGGTTGCCCAGGGAAGTTTTGGAGGCCCCATCCTTGAAATGTTCAAGGCCAGGCTGGATGGGGCTTTGAGCAACCTGCTCGAGTGGGAGGTGTCCCTGCCCATGGCAGGGAGGGTTGGAACTAGATGGTCTTTAAGGTCCCTTCCAACACTAACTGTTCTATGGTTCTATTATAGTGCACCGTCACAGTTTGTAAATCCCACCTGAATATTGGACTTGATGAAGCATTAGTGCTAAGAGGAATGGAAGAAAAATTTAAAAAAATAAAGAAAAAAGAAGACATTATTCAGAACAAAGTGGTTTAGGTGACCATTTTATGATGTGTTAAAGCATTTTTAAAACATGTCATACTGACATACTTAAACTTTGGTACAATGCCAAAAACCTTCTGCACCAACCTTAATATTTGAATCACAACCTGAAGAATTCAGTGGAATAATGCAGAGATTAGCAGCCTTACAGTTTACTGAAAAAACAAACATTTCCTAACAGAACACAGTTTAAATGTTTGTAATCATAAATCAGCTCTATAATTGCATTATGAGACCGTGTTTAAGTAAGTCAACAGTAGTTTTCTTGTTTGATTCAACAGAGACACTTTAAAGGGTTCTGTTGTTGTTTTTCTCTCTTGGTAACATTTGGGTTTTTCTTTTTTTAATTAACAACCATGATCCCTTAGCCCACATCAGGACTTATACTGGAGATTACTTCCCTGATTTGATTTACATTGTGCGTGATCCCTGAGTAAAATACCTGCAGCTCCCTTCACGTGTTCTGGGGTACCTCCCCCACCTCTGCTCACCATTCTGTGTGGTCACAGCATTGATTTATAAACACGAGATATATCTCTGAATGCTCGCTGACAGAGAGCTTGACCTGTGTCAGGCAATAACACGGACCCAAAGATGCCCAACAGCACTGTGTTAGGGGAACTAGTCCAAATTCCTTTTTATCTTTGTTGAGTAAGTAGTCATGAGGGATGTCTGTGGAGAGCCTTTTACTGGGGACTATGGTACTTTTATGGTAGTTGAACAATAGGTTAGGACTGTAAAAACATGTCTAGTGTTTCAAGGTGTTAATGAAGGTCTATGCAATCCCGAAACTGGTCACCAGTGAGGTTCAAATGCCGACAGCCCAGTTACCCTTAGCCCTCCCATTCACTTCCATGGGAGGTGAATGAGATCCCACTGCACTGAACAGCAGCACTTGCCTTGACGTGATGCCCCACGCGACATAGCTGGTTGATGCTTAGACTTGTGCTCCAGGAACAGCTATGGCCCTTGCCACCAAGCCTTTTAGAAACACTTGGTTAAGCCTCAGAGCAGCATCTTTTTTGCCCAGGGATATGTGCTTGTTGGGAAAGGTTTGATCTGGCAGCTTCACAAGTTTCTGTGTCTTTGAATCAGTAAAGTCAAGCTGGCAGTATCCCTGATATCGGGGTACAAAGCCATGACGTGGTCCACCTCGCCGTAAGGGAAGAAGGAACACAGCTCCCTGCATATGTCTGCTTGCTGGGCAGAGGGTGGCCTCGCAGCTGGGGTGGGCCAGTAGTCCCTGTAAGGGGCATCAGGGTAAGCATGGGCTTTCTGGAAGAAGCCCAGCCCGTTGCTGGAGTCCAAGAGGAAGGAGTGCTGTGGGCACGTGCTGGGGAAGCACTGCTGCTGCTGCAGGTGATGCTCACTGTACAAATGGAGCAGGTCACCGGGAAGAGCTGTGGACTGTGGCAAAACACAGTGCTGGGTCTCCAGTGCCTGTTTGTGCTGAGCACCGCTGGGGACGTAGTGGTTCCTCTGACCCATCCTGTGTGTGCTGCAGTGCTCCTGGGGCCAGCTCTGGTCTGGGCTCATCCCACCCCGGGCAGGCGGGAGCACCAGTCCCTGGACAGGGCATCCTGGTGGGCAGGTGTGGTCCAACCTGTGGGGGTGATGAAGAGGGTAGGGGTTGTGCCTGAGGTCACTGCAGTGATGAGGGCTGTCTGTCACTTCTCTGTCCTGAGAGGGGTGTATGGGCCGATTGTAGCTGGAGGTGCTGTCACTGATGGATAGTGCTGACATCTCCAAGAGCAGCTGGTCTTGCGGCAGCTCTAGATGTAGAAACTGCTGGTCCAGCCCCAGGTCAAAGCTGGGGCCACCAGCCCAGGTGCTGGATGGCCGCTCAGGACAGCTTCCCCGGGACCACCCTGGGCAGCAGGGAGCCCCTGGGCAACCGCTGGCTTCTGGCAGTGATTCTGTGCAGGCATCAGGTGGTGCAGGATCTCCTCCTGTCCTGTACGGTGAGTGGTTATGCTTCTCCTCCTCTTTCCTCAGGCTTAATGGGACCCCTATTTTGGCCCTGAGCTCATCAGCCACCGAGAGCTGAGCTTGATGTGGTCTCTCTGGGTGGTAAAATTTGCACTTATTTCCATAGGTGCATTTTTTACCTGAAAGAATTAAAAAAAAAACAACAAAAAAAATATCAATCAGGAGGTCACTAGCAACCATGTCAATTAACATCCTCACCACTTCTCCCCAGCACTGAGCATTTGCAGGGGGCATGAGGAGCACAAACAGCAAAGAGGGGAAGTGCTATTTTCTAGTTCAGTACTTTTCACCCCAGGTTTAAATATCACTGACCTGAATAGCAGGGTGAAGCAGTGAAAGCACATAGCAGTGAAAGGGTGTCTCTGCTATTTTGGAAGTGTCTGAAACTCACTTATTATAGTTCTGGTTGCTGCACTCAGTGGGCTGGGAGACCCGCTGCTACCAAGGGTTGCTTTAAAAAAAAAAAATGGTATAAGGGATTCACCACTGAGAAACCTCCACGCTGCTGGAGAGCGGTTGGGAGGGGAAGTGTTTGGATGGCCTTTCCCAAGTGCTACACTGCCAAGTCCAGGCTGTAAAGTGAAAAGCCTGCACAGGGTTTGGGGGTGGTCAGCACAGCCAGGGTGCCCGGTTTGGGTGCTGCCTGCAGGGGAGGATGGAGGAGCCAGAAACAGCCTTCGTTGAGGCTGAAGCCACTTAAGCAGGAGAGGTAAAAAAAGCACCACAGGTGCAAGCAGCCCAGACCCAAGCCCCTGCCACACAAAGAGGCTCTTTTGGCTAAAGGAATGTGCTGCTGGGAAGTGAGGGACAGGAGGAAGAGGGGTGGCCGTTCACAGCACGTAGAGAAACCCACCATAAGGACAAGGTTGCCATTTTGGTTCAGGAAGCGCTGGCTTTTTGCTGAGGAAGTTACTAAGAGTGGGTCCATGCCGGCCTAACGGGTCGTCGGGAGGCATAAACCTGAAAAAGGAAAAAGTCACTGGGGGGAGGCAACAAAAATACCTCGAGCTTTTGGAGCTAAAGTGCCATCACAGCTTGTGGCAGAAGCTTAGGGCAGAAAATCCCTTGCGATCCTTTTGTGGCCTGGCCTTCAGGAGTCGGGTTGCGTTACTGGACACAGTGCCCTCCTGCCTGCAAGGACAGCGCTGCTTCAGCTTCACAGAATCATAGAATGGTTAGAGTTGGAAGGGACCCTAGAGATCATCTAGTTCCAACCCCCCTGCCATGGGCAGGGACACCTCCGACTAGACCAAGTTGCTCAAAGCCTCAGTCAGTCTGGTCTTAAACACCTCCAGGGATGGGGTATCCACAGCTTCCCTGGGCAACCTGTTCCAGTGCCTCACCACCCTCACTGTAGGTGTTGTTTTTTTCCTGGTAACTTAAAGCAAGGAGAAAGGCATGGCAGCTTGTTGTAGCTCTGGCTGGCCAGAGGTCCCAGCCATTGCAGCATCCCTTCCTTTTTCCAAAGCTCTTCTGTGGTACCAGCACTGCAACGCTCGTCATCAGCTCTCTTCCCTTTTCTTACTAAACACTTAGGAGAGCGAGGATTAATTCAGTTAATTCAGAGCTACAGCTGGTCATGCACATGGTGTGATAAACAGGCCCAGCCTTGTCAAGGACTGGGTGATGGCTCAGCCTGGCAGGCAGGGTGCAAGTCCCTTAATGAAAGCCTTCCCCAGTGGGGATGATTAAGGGCCAGAGAGACCAGCTTCTTGTCTCTGGTCTTCTAGAAAGTTATGATTACAAAAGCATAGGAAAAAGTGCTGTTCTGACTTGTAGGGGAATTAAAAATACTGCCAGAGAGCCTACCTCCCCTCACGGATTTAGTTCTGTTTCTTACAGGAAATAGAAATTAAAAGATACTAAACCTCGGGTTAACATCCCCGTTTGGATTGGCAAGAAGCAAAGGTGGTCACTAATGCTGCCATTCAAACAGAGAAGTTCACTGAAGAGTGACATGGGGGATTTAAGACCAAAGCTGAGGGAGCAGGAACTACAGAAATGAGATAAGAAAAGGTGCAGTAAATTTCTTTTTCTGAAAAAAAAAGGGCTCATATACTCTGCTGCCGGTGGGAGGTGCATCGATGTTGGAGCTGACTTGACTCGTAATGTTTAAATTCAAGCTTGCTTAACAGCAACTGTCTCTTACCTGTTACTGACAAAAGAGTACATGAGTAGACGCTGCTCAATAAACCATTTCCACTCAGGGTTTTCATTCTGGAGGTCCCGGTAATGGTCATTGGAGACAATGACTCCGTCTTTCTCATAAGCAACTTTCACTATATAGCGATCGTCATAGCAAACTACCCTCTTGCCTTTCACCTTCCGGGATGGGGTGTACACAAGGATCGACTGCTTTTCAAGCTCTTCAAGAATGTGCTGATCTGGTGGGGCGGTTGGCAGAAATAGAAGAGGAAAAAATAAAAAATATAAAAAATTAATAATGACCATGTGCTAGAAATGCTCAATCGTGTGCTGGAAACCAACAGGTTCCAGCACTTTAGGCAACTTAAAGTGGTGTGATTTTCAGATGCACTGATATGTGGTGGTTGTTTGGCAACTTGAAAATTAGGCCTTTTACAAAAGCATCTAATCTTAAAATTTGAGATGATACCTTTTTTAATTTTTAAGTCTTATCCAGAGAAAGATTGCTTGAATTCCACACCAGAGATATGCTGAATCCCTGTAGTTCCCCTTTTACCCCACTAGATGCTAGAAAGCTCATAACCAGCCCCGGTATGAGTGTTACTGGGAGATAAAACGTCTGATAGAATAAATAAATAAACAAACAAACCTATTTTGCTGCTGTTGAGGACACCCTGGTTTCTTGTCATTCCTGCTACACAGAAAGGCAGATCCCCAGCCACCTTGACTGCAGCTGCAGATGCCAAGCTGCTGGCACAAATCTGGCAGATCTTTTTCTGTACAAACTAAATCTCACCACCCTACACAGGCTTCAGATGGTGTGTTTCCTTCTCCTGGGAGAGGAACCCGTGTAGCTCCTGTATCAGGGTAATAACAGCTAACAGTCCCACCATAGCCAAAGCTTCAGATGCTGCAGCCTTTGAATGCTGTGTGAAACGATGTCCCTGAATCCTGGCCAGCCTTAAAAGCTCACAGACTCACTCATTCTTTAACTCAGCTGGCAGCAACTCGTGCTTCTAAAGCAGAAGGCTCGAGGCAGTGTAACAAAGCCCTGCAGGCAGTTTTAGTTGCCAGCCAGGAGCGTGTGCCAATAAATTAATGATTAATTTAAGTGATGGAAACCTGATACGCAACTTGCACTGTGTGTGTCTTTACAGGAAAAACCCATACTGGACTTTTCACACCGCTTGCCTCCAAACTGCACCTAATGGTTGCCAAATTATGCCCAGGATGGTGACCTACCTGCAATTGGACTGTCTTGACGAGGGGGCTCCTTTCTCCAGAGTGGGACAAAAACCTTGATGTACGTGTGCCCCCTTTCTCGAAACCAATCCACTGCCAGCTGGATCCCCCAGCAGGAGAATACCTCTTTGTTTCCGTGACTATATAAAGAAAAAAAGAAAGGAGGAAGATGGTGAGGCAATGCTTTCAAGACGTTTAGAGTTCTCTTTAAGTGAGCTAGTAAAGAAAGGCAAAACAAACAGCTTTTGAGTCGTTCACTAGTTTCCAAGAAAACAGCCTGGCAGGGTATCCTGGCTGAACAGGTCCAAATACCTCCTCCAGCAGAACCAGAAACTTGTTATCCAAAGCAGCTTGGATACTTAAAACCAGAGGTATCCTATCCCCCATTTCTGTGACCTGCCTGCTACCCAAGCCTGCTACTTCTGTCTGTATCTGGATGGACTTGGATCCTAAAGTACCATCAATATCTTAGGCTATATCAGATCCTCCGTGTGCCTTGTCTAATGGTTTGAGGAGTGACAGCTTCTTCCAGCACAAGCAGAAACCCATGAGAAAGAAAATGTGGGACTTTTCAGCTGCGGTAACAGTGACATTAGAGATTTCAATGTCTGAAGCTGCAGCTGACCTCTGTGGGAAACTGGAGTCAAACTATGGGGGAGGGAAACCTGTAAGAGGCAGGATGGGAAATACAAAGAAATTAACCCAGGACACCAGAAAAAGGGACAAGACCTCAGTGGAGATGGCCACAGACACCTCAGTGCCATCTTTACCTTGCCCTAGTTTGTGGATTTTTGTCTTTATTGCATTAAGTAGGGAAGCCCTAGGACAGGCACTGCAGAGGATGCAGGCAAGGCAGGTTCTGGAGAACTATCAATGTTCAGATCAAGACACAGAAAACAACCTCAAGAAATAGGCATGATAACCTTCCTGAGTCTATTTCCCTTCCCGCCTTGAAAGTTCTTACTCCTTGTCATTCTCTTATCTAAAATTTGACTACAGTGCAGTGCACATATAAAGGAAGGTAATTTTTCAACTACCTCTGCATAAGGAAACAAAAATAAACTCTATAGATAAATACCCTCCAGTATCTACAGAAGCCTCATGCTTGTACTTTGTGGTGGGTATTATCCAGAAAGCTCAGTCTCACTCAAGTTTTCACCTCTGCAAAACACACTTGGAAATTACTCTCTTGGTTGCTACACCTGCCTGCAGCGATGGACCAGTTGAGGACAATGTTACTGTCTTAAATACCTCTCTCCCCACCATCGCCCAGGAATTCAAGTCTAGATTATGCCCACATCAGCCTCATCATCAAAGCTCCATCTTACACCTAATAAAAGTTTCAGTGCTGGAATGGTGGCCACAAGCGAAAACCAGTGTACTTTGGAAGAGGAAACATGGTTGTTTATTAATAACTAGTCAGGCAATAGGAAGTCTTAAAGAAAACCCCACCCAGCAATAACAAAGGGTCTGCAGTGCTCAACACATCTAATATCCACTCTAGAGCAACTGTTCTGTTTGGTTTTAAAGGGTAAGTTTTTGGTTTTAAAGGGTAAGTTTGACCCAGGCTAGGTATAAAGACAGGTGATTCACAGAATCACAGAATCACCTAGGTTAGAAGGGACCTTTTAAGATCATCTAGTCCAACCAATAAAAAAAAAACCACAAAAAAACCACAAACACACACCCCGTCACATTCACACCACACAAAACGCCACCCAACACTAATCCATATCCCCAAGCACCATGTCAACTCGTCTCTTGAATACCTCCAGGGATGGTGCCTCAACC
>JAOTQQ010000023.1:52230292-52292185 GCA_026546715.1 Gallinago undulata
GACCAAAGTCTGCCCTCCGGAAGTCCATGATGGCAGTCCTGCTGGCTCCCCTTCTCGCTTCCCTGAGAATCAGAAACAGTGCAGGTGACTTTTCCAGATAACTGTAAAAGGAAGTCTAGGTACATCTTTAATGCCATGACTCAAAGAAAGTTCAACAAAGCCTGCTTCAACATTGACTACTCACGTATTTATCCTAGTCAGCTTTAGGAAAGTAGTTTTAGATGTATGCCCAGTGCAGCAGGTAAAGCATCCAAGTGATTTGTCCCAAAGGCCAAGCAGAACCAACAAGAAGAGGTACCTGGAACTGGTTTTGTGCTATCACTTAACCCAGTTGTTGCTGTATTGCTACAGGGCCCTTGGATCTTTTCATTCTCCTGTGCAGGGAGTTTGTGTTGCCTGAGGACAGATCTGTCATAGCTCAGTCCCGTCATTCTCCCTCCTGTCAACAACAGGAATATGGCACTTGGATCCCCTATCAGCAGGGCCCACTTCTCAGGAACCAAAGCAGCAATTTGGCCTGGCTCTGACTCCGGCAATTAATCCAAAATTAGCATGAAGTGGATCCTTTTTGCATTGTGCAATTCCAACCCCTTTGAGAAGAGGCTTATTCAAAACAACTCGTTTTGAAAACTCAAATGGCCCCATCTCCACCTGGCCGAGACACAGCATCAGCCACAGCTTTGGCAGAAGAGGGAGAGCCAAATGCAGGACTCTGCTGGCCTAGAAGGCACCTGTACCTGTCACAGCTCAAAAACTAGGTGTAAGTGCAAGCACTAGACTAGGTAGCAGCAAACAGGGTTATGACAGTTGTCTTTTCATATTGACACAACTCAATCTATGTTTTCTCCACCAGCCTTGCTAAACTATCCTGACCACTTCCCATGGACAGGCCAGCAGACAGGTACTTTTCTCATTACATCTGATGGAAGCACAAAGCATACTCAGATATCTGACTAGTGAGGCTGGCTGAAGGAAAGGTTATTATCCATTTGCTTTCTATGGACAGGCTGATAGATTATTAGAGGCCACCACCTCACTCACTTTATTACTCTGGGCCATATATGTCCTTTTCAAAACCTTGTACGCAACAATGGGCCCTCCACACCAGCTCTGAAATGTTCCAGAAACACCAGACCCGAGATAAAAATACAAATGCTCAAGATGCTTTTCTCCACCCAGGAAACTGCATCTCCAGGCTTCAACTTTTTGACAGCTTCATCCCTAAACTGCTGCTTCTTCTGCACTTTCATGGTTGTTGGTGCTGCTGCTGCTGATGTTTTCACAGCAAAGAAACCTGACATCCCTTTTCCCTGACTACGCTGCAAACAGCCCTTCTCCATCTGGCAGCAGCAAACCAGAAAAAATAAAACAAGAAAACTGAAAGCACTCACCAAATCCATCCCATCAGCCAAAGTAAATGTCATTCACATCACTTTGGAAAGGCATCCCAGAGAGGAAAGCAGTTCTTTCCAGGCTGTGTCAGTTCAGCATGAACTAACAAGCTTTCTCCATCACACCAAGTGGTCTTTAACTTTACCAAGACAGAGGCTGGGGATGTGTGAGAGGAGCTGTAAAACATTTGCCTTTCTGAAACTCAGAAATACTTCACATTCCTCTGATTCCTTTTAAGTGAAAGACGAGGAATCCATGGCAGAACACCAGCTTTCAATAGTCTAGCAGGCAAACATCTCTCAGCCTAACATTTTGGAAATTATTCTACAAAAAATATTTAAATTTGACATGCCAGAAGCATGGTTGGCATCTTGAAAACCCATTTAGGTGAGCCTGTGGTCTAGGAAAGCAATATGACGTGCTAGCTCAAGCCATCTGCTGCACATGCCTATAATGATATCTCGGTCTAGCAAGCTCCTGTGCATGGGCTGGTGCAGCGGGTTGATCTCAGACCTTTCCCAGTGTACTCCAAGCTCATTAGCCACCAACCTACTACTCCGGGCCTCCTGCTCAGTGGTAAGGGTGCATCTTCTGCCATTTTGAAAGCAACACTCTTCTCTGCCTTGTCCACCTCTGCCTGCTCTAAAAAAGCCCTGGTAAATTGGTGAGGGCAAGGCTGGGCCAGGAGAATGGAGCACATGAACAGTCAGGGGTAGTACTGCCTCTGCTGCAATGACAGGGTAGGTGCTCATCTCAGCCACCCTGCCTGAATGGGTGCTCATTTCTTTTGCAGAAAGGCAAGAGGGACACCCTAAGGAGCATCTAGGGTGAAAATGCAAACGGGGACAGAAAATCCTAATACCTGGCTACTCATGGCCCAGCCAAGGCTAAATGATTTTGCTATGTTCATAGAATCATAGAATAGTTTGGGTTGGAAGGGCCCTCTAAAGGTCATCTAGTCCAAGCCTCTGCAATGAGCAGGGATATCTTCAACTAGATCAGGTTGCTGAGAGCCCCATACAACCTAACCTTGAATGTTTCCAGGGATGGGGCATCTACCGCCTCTCTGGGCAACCTGTCCCAGTGTCTCAGCAGCCTCAGCCTACCACCCTTCTGTATTTCTCACTCCTCCGAGAGCTGCTCTGACCAAGGAAGCCCTCATTTTCAAGTGGGATTTCTCCCTTCATCCAGAAGATGGCATAATCTACTTTGTCCCCTTTGCCCTCTAATCAGTGGGGATGTGGTCTCATCTCACCTCACACCAAAGCCAACTGAAGGAAGAACCCCTCTTCTGCCCTGTCTCACCCTGCGAGGACAGGCTTAGACATGCTGAGCGGAAAGGGATGTTAACAAGGAAAACCAGTGGAGAAACCTCGGCTGCCAGGACCTCTGGCTGTTCTTATTGCTTGAGTAAACAGAGGCCAACCCACTGCTGTCTTTGGACTTCCCATCCACATGGATGCGCCAGGCTCCCCATCAGTAGGAGTGCTTTCACAGTGTCAGGACACTGTGTAGGAAACGTAATTGGCCCAGATGGGTTGCTACACTGTTCCCAGAAACAGCGTCATTTAAAGAAGAAACGAGACTATTTAGTACAAAAGTCAACTATTGATTTCCTGGTGTTTCCGTCAAAATGAAGCCAAACCGAACACCAACAAAAAATATACAAGTCAGGAACATTGCTGGGGTTTACTTGCAAGTCAAAACAGTAGAGAACTGTGCTGCTGTTAGGAACCAAAGCCACTTGTCTTTATTTCCCCCCTCCTTCTTATCTTAGTTGGGCTGTTCTGTCTACCTGATCATCATTTTTTCCTGGAAACACCTCAGCATGTAGACTCAGAAATCCGAAAAGGCAGGGAAACATCAATGGTGAACTGAAAGTGGGGGAGAGCTGCTGGATCATACAGCCACGAGCAGTCGTGGTTAGCTACCTATCAGCTTGTAAAGGGTCAAAATTCAGAGCAAGCCAGTGATTGCATTTTAACAAGTCCCTAGAAGCTGTGCCTCAACCAAAGAATAAGAGTAAGCAGTGAAGCAGTGGTTCATACATTATACATTAAATATATCAAATACATCAATGCACCTCTCACCTGAAGGAAAAATAACATACTTCATGCCATCAGCTTCAAAATTCAAAAGCTTCAAAAGAGGAAGGGAGTTGCCTTTCAGGAAACAGAGATTACCTCATTGCAACATTGCTGCCGTCGATCACAATGGGTCTCAAGTGACTGGAAGAATCACTGTCGTCTTCTCCAGGCCACCTCGACCCTGGTGAAGTGCTACATGATCCACGGGCGACAAGTTTTAGCTGGGAAGGTTGAGCCAGGCTCTCCAGATCTTGAGGTTTGCTCCCCATCCGAATCAGCTCTTTCAGCACATCATCCTCCAGGGCCTCTTGGCCCAGGTTCTCCAGCACTTTGCAGATGTCCTGTTTACCGTAGCCCAGCTTGCAGAAAAAATCCATCTTGCTCTGGTGTGCTTCCAGCCCCGCCGCGGAAACTTTTCTGGAGCGTGGTGGCACTGGCTTACTGGAAAGTGAGCTGGCCAGTGCCATCCCAGCAGGCATCTATGTTCCTCTAAACCCAGTGCTCCTGTCTTCCCAACCTCCTCCAACAGGCATCAGCTTTAGCTGGGGGAAAGATGAGAAACAGCAAAAGGCAAGTATTAAGGGAGATGGTGCAATTGCAGTTATTTGCCCGGTGCCCAGCAAAGGACTGACCTGATCAGCTGCCTTCTCTCTGGAGAGACCGTCCGGTCCTCTCTCTCCACCTTTCAGCATCCTCCTGGCTCCACTCTTACTTATACAAGCCCCAGAGTGTTCCCTGTGATGTTTGTCACTCTCTGGATGTTATATCAGGCAGGTGTCACCCTCCTTCCACGGGCTGTGCACAGTGACATGCCGCCTGCGTAAGTGTGCGCCCCGCAGGAAACCGTGAAGGGGACGGTGCAGCCGGGGATTTTCAGTTTGCTCAGTGTGGTTTGTGTGCCGCAGATAAAAATCTGTCGGATGCTGTTGGATGAGCCCCTATGCCATAGCAACTTCACCCCTGTAGCACGTTTCATTGAGTGATTTAAGGAGACAAGTTGTTTGCAAAGTAGCTGGGAACTCTGAACTTTTTTTTTTTTAATAGTTTTGTTTTTCCCAGTGTGTGTGTACACACAGACACACCTCACAAAATTCTATCACTCATCTGTTCCGATGATGCCTGAGTGACTCTTTTCCTGTTATTTGCTATTTCAGTGAGGGCTTTTACATCTAGAGAAGCAGCTTGTTTTTTGAAAGCTGCTGGGACCGTGGCTGGAAGCAGGCAATCTAAAAGTGTGTTTCAATTTCACTTAGATTTATTGTCAACAGAAGCTGGTGATTGAGAAATGAGTGCGCAGAAGCATCAGAAAGCTACTTCAGGCTTCTCCAGAAGTACACCGTTGACGTTTCTGGCCTACCCAGTAAATGAGGGTGATGGGAAGCAGACACAGGTGTACCCAGAGCTGCTTCAGCCCAAGGAGCGTGACGAGAGCAGGACACACACGGTGACCACCCATATGTCAAGCCAAACATGTCACTGTTGGGCTCGTCACCGATCACTGCTGGCTAGCTTGCACCAAAGCTTCTCTCGCCCCATCTCTGCAATTATTGCTGCTACCTGGATAAAAGCTGTGTCTGGTTCATCTACCCACATGTAGGATGTAAGGGCAGCCCTCTTCCTTTTTCACTAATTGCAGTCAACAAACAAAGCAGAATTATTTGACCAAACAACTACCTCCATGTTGAGCCCAGAGCCATAACCCCATTGCACCTACCGCCTCCCCTTCCCAGTCCCCCCCACACACATCACCAGCTGCTCCCTGCCCAGCAGTGGGACACCCCAGGAGCCCAGAAGCCAAAACCATCTGGAGGAAGGCATGGAGGGGCTGGAGAAGGGGAGATGGGAGAGGAGTGTGAGCACAGCTCCTCCCAGAGGCATTAGGGCTCTCCCCGGGATATGGGGAAGAAATCTGCTTTGGGTTCAGTTAATTTAAAACTGATTAGTTCAGTAGAAAAACCTGATAATTAGGTTTTAGAAAAACACGGTAATTACTACTTCATACAGCTCTGACCTTTACTTTTCCACAATAGCCTTCTAACTATTCTTCAGGGTAAGCAGTCTGGCACTCTTGAAAGTGACAAATAACATCAGTCAAATAAAACCCACCTTATGTATGTCACATACATAAGGGAAAAGCAGGTACCATGTGTATTTTTCTATTGAAATGAAAATGTTGCTTATTTTAGCCATGGGCTTGACTTGTATTCCTCACAGCCCCACTCCGCAAGTGTAACAGTTTTTACATCTTATCCTTGTCTTCAATTAACAGACTTAAGATGGAAAGGAATTTCCCTGCTTTTTCATTACTGAAATGGTTTCTCATCTTTGCAATAACTACTGAAATACATTAACGTGTCTTTGTACCCAAATATAGCTGAAGCTGTCATTGCTGGGCTGGCAATGTAGCAAACTCTGCTTCCAGGTGTGCGGTCTGTGGCTTAACACATACTACTTGATTAGGGTTTTTATGATGTTTTTAAATAATTTTTTTAAATTATGGTAAATAAAAAACTTTAGTTGTTATCTGTCCCCAGGTTGAAAAGAAAATATTTAATACATATTTCAATAGCCGTCACTATTAATTTTTTTAACCTGTAGTTCTGTCTATTCTGATGCTTTTTCTTTTCTTTCCTTTCTTTTTTATTTTTTTAATATCAGAGCAATTTCCCACATTAGCCTCACGTTATGTTGTGTGTATGTTTGTCCTGAATTTCATCAGAAAGTAGGTTCAATACACTCCTTAACAATTTTACCAGGCACTTTTCCAGCTACAGAGGGTGCAGAGGCCACACTGTCTCGCAGCTCCCATCATCATCATCAGCAGCAGATGATGTGAGCACATGTGGGATGAAAGCTACTCACCCTGTCACTTCTTCAGCCCCATCCCAGGAAGCCCCAAGCCCATGGTCTGTGGCTGCAGCCTTTGCTTCACAGAATCACATGGGGTTGGAAGGGACCTCTGGTGATCATCTAGTCCAGCCCCTCCTGCCAAAGCAGGTCCACCCAGAGCAAGTTGCACAGGAACTTGTCCAGGTGGGTTTTGAATCTCTCCAGAGATGGAGACTCCACCACCTCCCTAGGCAGCCTGTTCCAGGGCTCTGCCACCCTCACAGTAAAGACATTCTTCCTCCTGTTTAGATGGAACTTCTTATGTTCAAGTTTGTGCCTGTTACTTCTTGTCCTGTCACTGGGCACCACTGAAAATGGAGTATCAGCCACCACCAGCAACCATGCTACCTCTGCAAAGTTATCCTCTGGATTGCTGCTGCAGTTATAATTAGTTAATATTTGGCTGCAGTTCAGCCACATATTAAAAGTGAGTAATACTGTGACTGCCGGGTTTTCACCCCAGAGAGAAAAAGTTTGAAAACCTGAGATAAAAGCCTTGGTTACAGCCAACATTGAGGTCAACACTCTCCTGAAGAGAGCATTAAGGAATAATAAAATCACTAGTTTACATGTTAGTAAACAGTCAGTAGCATTCCCAAGTCCAACAGCTCAGTTGGTTGCTTATAACCAGCACAAAAGCATATGACAGGAGGAGAAGCTGTGTATCACAGAGTCCAGCTTCTGCTATCGCAGCCAAACAGGTTGGGAAATCCCATTTATAAACTTTATGACCCTCATTTTCAAACCACTTAGGTTTCCTCCTGCCACTTTCCCCTCCCTTACCTCGGCAGGCTCTGTTGGGAAGCTGCTTCCATTGAGAGCCAAAGTCTTCTCATTTTCCAGCTAAATCTCCCCACAGGTAGTGGTGTGCCCACCCCATCTCCCAGGTTAAAAAGCACCCCTCTCTCTCTGCGGTGGTGTGCCCGCTCCTGCGTACACACACACACACACACACACACAGAGGGAACGGCTTTAGTCATGTTTCCAAAATGCTATTTTAATCTTAACATTTTAGCCATTAAAAAAAATTACTTTTGACCGAAAAATTGAGAGACCTGTGAAGGTCTTCTGCCTTTTTTATACAGTGACAGGCTGGGAAGACTAGAAAATAGTAATTGGAACTTTTTGTAAAAACTTTTAAATAAAATGAAATAGTGGTTATATTCTCATTCCTCATCTTGCATGTCTTTAAAGAATAATTTTTGCCCAGTCCTTCCACCAGGTGTTTGCTCCACTTGCAAACAGTGAGAGCAGGACCGGGTGCCCAGCAGATGTGTGTTTGAGCAGCACGTCCAGCAGCCACACTCCACAGAGCCACAATAAGGACCAGTTTGACCCAGAGGGAGCTGGGGCTCCTCGAGGCCCTGTCCTGCCCCAGAGGTGTCAGCAGGCGCAGAGGGGAACGTGGCCCTGGCCAGACCTGGCACTGGTTGAGGCAGGTCAGGTTGGGGTGTTCTCTAAACTAGAATTGTCCGTGCCGAGTGACACCAGGGGCACAGCGACAGCTCCCTGCCACCACCGTGTTCCCTCTCACACCTGGAGTCCAGACTGCCTCGTCTTCCTCTCCTGTCCCTGAGAATGACACCACAAACCAGCCCACCCATGGCCATTGAGCCCACCAACCCATTCAAGCCCATCCCATGAGGTGCTTCTCTGAATGAAGACGGGCTGCTCTGCTTTCAGGAAAATAGGAATTTTTACTTTCACAAATTAGAAGTGCAGATAACCTCTTAATAACAGGGCCGGCCATTTGTCGTCTTGATGACTAAGAAAAGATGTGCCTTTTTCTTCCCCACCTTCCCTGCTGCGTTTGCCAAAGCCAATACCCCGTAGAACGAGCCGTACTCACAGGTGGCCCCCGCTCACTCTGGTCCAGCTGAGATTTCTGCGTCCCACCAGCACTGTCCCACCATCCGCCAGCCAGAAGCTGGATCCAGAGCAGCACTGGGCTCACACGGAAGTCCTCAGTCTGTATTTAGAGGCTTTATGGCAAGGCTTATGTCAACTGAGAGCAAACAAGTGCGGTGAGCAGGTTAGAGCTCGTCCTGTAGGAAGGTTTTATTTCCTCATTTGGCTGGCAGAGCCCTCAATTAACTGTGCAGGTTGATAAACTTTCACTTCGTTTTTTAAAAGGAAGGAAAAAGAAGAAAAAGAAAAAAAAGAGATCCCCAAAATATCTCAGTTCTGAGTCAGATTAGTCAAACCCACGCTGGAAGGGTTCCCCAGCACCGGGCAGTAAGAAGATGGTATACGATCCCACCGGGGATGCTCATTCCACACACACACCTCCCATCTGGCAATTTCTGACTTTCAGGGATACATGGAAAAATATTTCTAAAAAAAAAAATATAAATCAACTTTGTGCTTAGCACCTGATACTGCAAAGCCTCCTTCAAACACCACCGCATCTGAGGGAATCTGAGACAACAGTAAAATACCAAAACCCAAACCAAGCCCCCTTCACCTGCTGGTGCCTCCACTGAAAAGACAAGTTCAGTGACCACGGTGACACACAGCCTGACCTGCAGCACAGGCCAACAGCCCCTTCCCTGAGGATTTCCTCTGCTCAGGCCCTTTCCTTGCTGCAAACAGACGTGCCCCCAAACCACTTTTAGGCAGAGGGGAAGGCTGGGGACTCAAGGAGGGGGTTAACCTCTGGGGTACTTTGGATGCTGCAGGCAGCTCTACAGGAGGGGTGCCCTCTGCCCACAGGGCTGGGGGTCCCCTTGGTAACAGCACCCTGTTTAATCCACAGCCAGCATCCCCATAGCCCCCCCATCACCAGCTTTGCCTTGGCATGGCTGCCGGGAACCCTCGGGGCTGCCCTGCTGCTGGGCTGAGCAGTGCCCGGGCAGGGGCAGGGAGGAGGAGGAAGGGCAGCACACAACCCCCTGCTTCAAGTGGCAAAAAGACCAATAACTCCTTCTGGCCCATGAAGGTCTGGCTGGGCAGGTTACCCGCTGCAGAAATAGGAAGGTGTTCCTCAGCTACACACAGGTGCTGGTTGCCAGCTACCCAGAACAGCCATAGGAGCCTTCTGGCTGCACAACCCCTGGGAAGGAGGATCTTCTTTGCTCCCTTGAAACTTGCAGAACGCTGAATGCCTTGCCACAAGACCCCCGCAGAGCAGCACTGTCATCGGAAAGGAAAGAGAAAGCTGCTGCCCAGGAGGGCATCAGAGCAAACACATGACATTGCATGGGATCAGCTTAACTCCTACTTCTCAGTAAAATGGTATTTTTGCTACATAAACAAGAGCAAACCAGAGCTTATAAAAAAGAAACAAGAAGAAAATCAGATAAGAGAACTTTGCACTCCTCTTTCATTTGTGGTGAAATGACTAAACCCACCTACTGTAAAAAGCCACGAGCAAAAAAAACCTTCAATGTCATTCCAATCGCAGTCAGCCGGGCAGACCCTCACCCAGCTCCTGAAATCTGACAGGGGCCTTTACCTGGGTGATCGCCAGTTGGGAGACAGAAGACTGCGCAAAATAGAGAACCACACTTAAATTTTTGGATGGTCTCAAACCCTTTCGCCCACCAGCGCAAATAAACACTTGGGACCCCAGGGCTGTGGTTCCATAGTGTCCTGGTTTCAGCTGGGACTGAGAGAAATTCATTTTCTAGTAGCTGCTGTGTTTTGGATTTAGTGTGAGGATAACATTGATAATACATATTGTCTCAGTTGTTGCTAAGTGATGTTTACATTAGTCAAGGACCTTTTCAGCTTCCCACAGAAGCTGAGAAGGACCAGACAGGACAAGCTGGCCAAAGGAATATTCCATATGTCATGCTCAGCATGGAAATGAGGGTTGGGCAGGGATCACTGCTGGGGACACTGATCATCGAGTGGTGAGAGTGAAATGTATAACTTTATTTTGTATATTATTATCATCTTTATTATCATTTTTATCTTCTGTTACTGTTCTATTACACTGTCATTATCTCACCCCTCCCTTTCTCCCTCTTCTCCCCACCCTATTGGGGCAGGGGGACCGGAGTTGTGAACAAAGGCCTGGGTGGTCCTAGTTGCTGGCTGGGGTTAAACCACGACGCAGAGACATTTCCTTTCTCCGCTCTGCTCCCTGGCGCCGACAAGCACGATGAGTTATCACAAAGTGCAAAGATTTATTGCTGCTCAATGGTATTATGTGCAAGAGGGAAAGGACTACAGGAGGAGAGCTTTTCGAGGGGAAGATGCCCCCGCTAATGTGTGTTCCTCTGTTGAGCTGAAGACCCAGGATTTACTGTGTCGTGGAAGAGCTGGACCTTCACCATAAGAAAAGCATCAGCGACCTCAAAGCCAGACGCCCTCATTGTGGCAGCTCCTGGTGGCTACAGAGAGGACCAAGCATGACGTGGAAGGAGGCTTTCTGTGCAAAACCGCTTTCCTGGCGGTTCTAGACTTTCATATGGAAAAAAACAATTCTCTTGAAACTGGCTGTGTGGAACACCACAGGTGCTTTGTTCTACACACCCCGGTGAGCTATTTGCTTTGCTAAAGGAAACAGTCATTTATTGCATCAGCACCAGAGAAAAGTGTTATTAATGTCTTCCTCATCTGAAAAAGTTCACCTGCTGGGAAAAATCAGACAAGGGTAGGTGGCTGTAGTGTCACAGTGAAAATTCTTTAGCCCCTAACCAGCAGAAGACAGTCAGGATAAAGTAAGTGCTTAACCAAATGCAGGTCTACTGTCAGGAATATTTCAAATAGTTCCTGGAACTAACACAATCCCCATCCTGCCTTGAGCAAGAATATGCCCCTGCTGCCTTCAGAAAGGCTTGGGTCAGACCCCCCAAGCCACATGCTCTCAATTCACCCTCCTGTGCACTAAGAACAAGTCACCGTTTCACAGCACAAGCTACACTCCCCATTTTCAGTATGATTTTAACACACTATTAGGCAAAATCTAGATGTTTTCTGCCAACGAAATTCTCTCCCTGTTGGAAACAGTCGAAATTTTGACTCGGAGGCAGATGTTCCCCCCAAAACTTTACATCACTGACTTAACAGGTCCTGCCCGAGCGGCTGGATCAGTTCCCGATGGGCAATCCCATACTGAGACTGGTAAAGAGCCGGGATCTCTGGAAGAGGTATTTTTACCCACTTGCCAAAATGACCACCTCTCCTCCCCCCCCAAAGCTACACCAGAGCAGTGAGCACTCCATCTGGCCACAGACTGGGGAGACCTGAGAAGGACTGGGTTTCAGTAGCACAACCAATAGTAACTTCTTTTACTTCTTGGGTAATGACAATCTCGTTTTAGGATCTGATGTAGCAGGGGCTCAACTTGTTTTTGCCTGAAATATCTAATTTTCCTCTGCCTTTTATATAAAAAGATACTGCTATTACTCAAGCGTTTTCCACTGGGGTTATAATAAAAAGTACCTTTTACAATCAGAAAGTCCCAGACAAGTTTCGAGTTCAGAAGTTTACTGCTCTTCAGCTTAAGATTTCAGAAAGTTTTTGGAACTGTCTTTCGGTTTCAGTGATTTATTGGAAGACCTAAACCTGAGGTAGGGTTTACTGCTGCCTTTTAACACAGGTGCCACCTTTAACCAAGATGCTACAGGCTTCCTCACTGAGAAAAAGCGCCGTCTGTCAGCAACCAGACCAAGAGTTTTACACAAAAATACTGCCCTGTAGCAAGTAATTCATAGAATCATAGAATTGCCGAGGTTGGAAGGGACCTTTAAGTTCATCTAGTCCAACCATCAACCTAACTCTGATAACAACCATCACTAAACCATGTCACTAAGCACTATGTCAACCCATTTTTTAAAATACTTTCAGCAACGGTGCCTCAACCACCTCCCTGGGCAGCCCATTCCAATGTGCAACTTTCAGGGTAAAAATTTTCACTAATATCCAATCTGAACCTCCCCTGGCTCAACTTGAGGCCATTTCTTCTAGTCCTGTCACCTGTGACTTGGGAGAAGAGACCAACCCCTGCCTCTCTACACCCTCCTTTCAGGTAGTTGTAGAGGGTGATAAGGTCTCCCCTCAGCCTCTTTTCCTCCATGCTGAACAACCCCAGCTCCCTCAGCCTCTCCTGATAAGGCTTGTGCTCCAGACACCTCACCAGCTTTGTTGCCCTACTCTAGACCCACTCCAGCACCTCAATGTCTTTTTTGTGGTAGGGGGCCCAAAACTGGGCACAGCACTCGAGGTGAGGCCTCACCAGTGCCAAGTACAGGGGGACGATCACCTCCCAAGTTCTACTCACCACGCTGTTCCTGACACAGTCCAGGATGCTGTTGGTCTTCTTGGCCACCTGGGCACACTGCTGGCTTGTGTTCAACTGACAGTCAAGCAGGATTCCTTAAATCTTAGTGTAATTTAACATTTTCCAAAGTGCTTGTGCTATCCCTATGCATGCAACAGGTGATGGACACAATAGGAGAGGCATTACCCAAGCTCCAGGAGGCTTTCAAGCAAAATCCATAATCCTGTTGTCAGTAACATACAAGTTTTAGATGAAAAAAATCAGGGTATAGGAGGGTGAGATTGACAAAGGTAAGAGCAGCGAGAGATTCAGAAATGCCTTTGAACTTCTTGAAAATTTTGAGTGCAACTTCCTAAACATGCAATTAAAATGCTTGTCCAAATAATTAAGTTGGGGAGTGGGTGGTTGTGCTTTGTTTCGTTGTTTTCTTTTGTTTGGGTGATTGTTGGGGTTTTTTTTGAAAAGTAGAAGGAACAGGTACAGCTTTACCTACAGAGAGTAAAGGTTCATGGCAGCCCAGAACCAGGGACATGTGGCACGTACTTCCATCCACACATGGCGCTACACAGAACAACTCTTTGGGCACGTCCCAAAGGAAGAGCAAACACACCAAGTCATCCTGCCAAAATGGGGTTTTGGTGAAGAACGCTTAGGTGTTGCCAGCCCACCCAGAGCACAACCTGACGTTAGGCTTGGGGATTTCCACACACAAACTCCTGGCCTTGGAGAAATGAAAGGGAGCCACCAGGAAGGTGGCCCACAGCCATCAGGCAGAGCACACACCAGGATGAACGTAGGGAACCCAGCCTGGAACACCAATCACTCGTATACAATCCTCACCCTACTTCTACTCACTCGTGTGATGTCCATGGGATTGAAAAGGGATCTCTGTTGCAAAACCCTGACCTCTCTCACTTGCCTTTAGTGCTTTAAGACCAGATCCCATTCATAACAAGGTTTTGGTCAAGTCCACTTCAAGTCCGCAGAAAACTAAAGGAACTGTAATGCATGACTACAAAATAGGTCTCCAACTTCCTCTTATCCATGGAGTACAAGAGTCATCGTATTTTTAAGTTGTTACAGATAAGGGAATACATTAGAAAACTAAGCAACTATATTTTAAGCCTTTAACCTCTGAACAGAGCCTAAAGCATGAAGGGTTCCTCTTCAAACAGGCCTCAGCTAAGGCAAAGTGAAGAAGCTGGTGTTTCCGCTGCAACATTTTCAATGTCACTCTCAACACTGTAGCGGAAGGTAGGGTTTTTTCTTCTGTTCCGGTTTTTAACTACCATAAGCACCAAAGGTCGATACTGAAACCAAGGTTGGAGACAGCACTGATGAAGAGGAAACAAGGACAGGAAAGTGTGAGCTTTCATTAGACCAAAACAAGTCAACTCTCCAACTCCTGGATAATAAAAACTCCTTCCTGCTCCAACACCTCTGGCAGGAATGGGAACAGCAGGAAATGTCTGTGGTTTCAGCCGACCATACGGCTCGTTCCTGTCATTTCCAGGAGAACCACATGTACAGAACCACATGTACACAACCATAACTCCCGATGACCGCAGCAGTAAATCCCATCTAACTCAGAGTGCTCAGCCGTCCATGTGGCGAACTGCAACCCCTCCAGTGTCAGCAAAGTAGCCTAGAAATGCCACTTATTTAGTCTTACCTAAAATTAAGTACTTGCCTCCAAACAGGGAGCTTTTCTGCTGTCACCTAATTTTTGAAACATCCATATTTGAAATTTTCATCTTAAAAACATAAACAGGTAATTTCATTAATCTGAAGATACTGGGTGCATTTTTCAAAGCACTAAGGCATACACCTTTTGGATGTATTTTTTAACCTTTTATTCTGAAGACTCCTTGACCACCAATGCAAATTGACTATTTACTTCCCTACACTACTCTCATAAACTTTCAGTTCTTAAGCATTTACCTGTTGTGAGAAAGAAAAGCTATTTCTGCTGTGAAGTAAGCACACTCACCTCAAATAGGGTGTTTGTCTCTAAATAAGAGGTTCTGCATGTCCCACGAGTGGCTGGGGGCAAGCTGAAGCCTAGGAATGCCTGCTGAAACTCTTCATACTGTTAAGTCACTTTTGTCATCTCTCTCATAAAAGCATCTCTGGTGTTCAGCAAGAACCCAGCTTCTTCTCAGAATAAAGTTGTTTTTTCTCTTACTATGATTGCCGTTTCCTAAAAGCAGCAAGAACTCGATTGCTTTACCATCTCCACATCCTTGTCAAATTCAGTCTGTGTTTTTTGCATGTTAAAAACGTGGAAAACAAACGGAGGACAGCACGACAGTATAAATCTTGTTTCTTTAACAAAGCAGGCTGCAGGTAGGAAGTGCAAGAGAAAACCTACTGCCTCAGCAGCAATACCTCAAATGAATCACACCCTGGAGCAGCACAGTTCTTTGGAAGTCCTCCTATGCTCAGACTGAAAGTAGAAACTCTCTGGAAGGGAACAGCGACAAACTCCCAAGAGGGGGCTTCCTGTTTATCGCTCCTGTAGGACAGCGGGGCCGTGGTCTTGCTGAGACTCTGAGGGTGGCACAGGCTCCTGAAAGTCCCCAGGGAACACTTAGAAACGTTTCATCAGGAGACAGTTATGGAAACCCTGGATTTCCAGTTCCATGCTTTGAACCACACAAAAGTTAGAAAGGATTCAGCACAATATTCACTTAATATTTAACAAACCAAAAGACAGGGTAGATGTCTATCTACCCACACTATCCCCCATCAACTTGGGTCTGGATATTCTGCTTAGAATTTTCTGCCATGGGTTAAACAGCTGCTTTTGTTCCTTTAGCACCAGCCTTCCTGTAGAAGCACCTTCATCAGAAGCTCACTTTCTGTGTACAGTCCATTCAAATCCTCCAGCCAGGCACAGCTACTGGGCCTCTGTGGCACAGTGATTTGCAGCAACTCTTCTCTTTTTGGCTGCCTTGAATTTTAGATTTAGTCTTTGTCCTGCAAATCACATTCCAATAAGGTGGTATCACACTATAAAATCTTACTACTTATTACAACCAGATGCTACAGGAAATATTACAGAATTGCTCACCAGTGCCAGTAAACAGAGCCGACAAGACTAAGCCAACCAGAAGCACCTAATTTTAAAGGAAAGGCAGAAAAGAGTTTTGAATATTAATATACAAAACGTTATCTGCCCACTCTCTGGAAACAGTGCACACAAAACATCTCTGTCTCCCCAGGTCTTCTCTCACCCTCATCGCCAAAGCATCTGAAAATGCTGAAAGACAAATACAACCTCCCTGTAGAAAGGAAGTATGTCCTGGACATCTTCTCACAGTGAAGAAGAGTAATTCATTTGTTGGTGCATACTTATGGTTCCAAAAAGCTTTACACAACATTCCTTATGGGAGACTCAAAACATTTCACTAACGTGAAGTATTTTATTGAAACAACCTTTTTGGAATCAAGGCTTAATCCGACAGCCACACGCTGGGCATTCTAAGGCCAAGCTGCCACCAGAAGGCAACAACTTTTATCCAATAACTGCAAACGCATTTGAGAGAACGTTGGAAATGTTAGAAGAAAACACATTTTAGTTCCTCTCCATCTTTTCCTCATCCTTCATCTGTACTTGGACCTCTCTTTGTCTTTTGATTTCTTAGGACTTCTGCTTCTGTCTCTTTTTTTATCCCAGTCTCTTATTCGGAAGTCATCTCTGTATTTGTCTTTTTGTTTGCTGTAAGTGTAGTCTCTTTCTTGAGATCGGCTGCGACTCCGATGCCTGTCTTTCTTCTCACTCTTTGTCTTCTCTCTACAGCGTTCCCCTTCATGCTTTCGATCAGAATCCTGTCAAAGGAAGTGGACAGATACACAGTTATAGACAAAAGGGGAAAATACACAAAGGCATGAAGAGAACTAGAAGAGTCAAGCATGGTTGATTCCTTAGCTAAGGCTGATGCTACCTGAAATAGATTTGCATCCATGACGACTTGAAACAGATAACAAATAAAAAACACCCACTGTAACTATATGAAGAAGGTTAGTTTACACGTTTTGTCAGCATTAACCGAAAATAAGCATGGCTGCCAGGCACGCTGCTGCTTGTATTTCCTAAGGAGCTTTTAGCCAAAACTGGTTATATCAGGGATTCAGCTCAGATATATATAATCAAACTCTTCATAATAATCACACAAGCTTCTAAGCTAGATTTGGATTTTGATTTCTTATCTAAGCAATGGAAATATCTCAATCATAGGTTTCGGTTCAAGCCTCTAATAATCCTTAACAGCCTTAAATTCTAGGCTTTGGAAAAACAAGTACACCACTACAAACACAGGCAAACTATTTCACTTCCTTGAAGCTGGCAGGCCACAAAAAAAGGCAGCATGGAGAATCTGACCCTTTTAAATGTACAGACAAACAATAACAAAGTAATGAAAAACCAGTAGTATTCTGCAGGCTGATGGGTACGACCCATATAGAAAACACATGAAGATACACTCATACACAGGCACAGTACACTCCAACGGGTACAAGTCTGCCTGACTTAAAATGGCCTAAAAAGAAGAGACCAACAGTACGTACTGCAAAGTGGCAATGGTGTCTGAGCACACACACAAAAACTCTTTAAGAAAAATGCTGCAAATTCAGGTAGCCAAAGATGAGGAAATTTGGCATTTCCCCAGATTTCTGCATATTGCTGTCAGTAGAAGATCATCTTTACTTGTTTCACTAGACAGACAGTATGAAGCCCCTGAGGCAGGGTATCAGTAAATGAATAGAAAATGGCTCAATTCTCAGACAGTGAAACATCACACTAGCAGGATTACGGCACAGCACATGCTAGAATGACTATGACTACGTACCAACACGCACACAGGCCACAGCATCATAACAGTTTTAAAAGTAAAAAGATAAAGTTGCCATTTCATTTCAAGGAACTCTAAAGACTTTTCTTAATACATAACACTGTGTTTTTGACATTTTTTGCTCTTATTATTCTACTAAGATATACAGGCAAACAAAATACAAGAGGAAGCTTCAGAATCCTGCAGAAAGATACCTATACAACTTGCTATTAAGAAAGTGGTAAGCATTTTTGAAGGTACAATTATCTGAATGTTTAATATCATTATAGGCTCTAGTAGACAGATACCATTTTATGGGATTTTAATAACAACACTGCTAAACACACCATTATGAACTATGAAAAATGTCTGCATTAAATGATATAGTATTTCTTTCTTCGTTTCTGATACAATTTTCATTTTTCTACATATGTACTTGTGTCAGTAGCATTCACAATTGTATGGCTAAAACCTATGCTGCATGTACAAACGAGCAAACTTTATTTAAAAGAATAGTGAAAAAACCCTGTACTCCAAGCAGAGCTTTCATCTAGAAAGGCAGTGACTAGAATGGTTCCCAGAGCAAATACCACCTTTACAATTACGTAGATAACGCTGAAATACTAGAGTTACAATAAGCAACAATCCCCCTGGATCAACATGCACATCAGTAATCACAGATTTGGTCTTTATCCACATAATCAAGAACTTCTGCTGCTGGTGCGTACAGGAATCTCACTGGCAGCCAAATCTTTACCACCAAACTTTATTTCAGTGGAGATTTAAAAATCTGAATCCACCAAAAAGGAGTAGTGCTTCCAGCTACTTATAAAAGCTTGGTCCATTCATCTTCAGAATGATGCACAGTCATATTACTCTTGTACCCAAAAGCCATGTGTTTGAACAAGAAGACAGGTTCCAAGCCCCTCTGGGGCAGGGCCTGAGTAAAGATCAGAAGATGGACACACTGGTGGTGAAGTAGAAAGGAACAAGACAAAAATATTGGCCAGAAAACCAAATGGCGGGGTTGGTGCACTGCTGCGTTCTAGCTGTTATGTTGCCGAAGTTTCCTCCCAGCACATGGGAGAAACAGAAGAAAAGCAGAACAAGACTCAGTTGAAAAAAATCTAGCAAGTCACCACCAGAGACAGGCTACTGACCAAGTCCAGGCAGGGAACAGGCTAGTGAAGACTTGAAAGTAAAGACAAATAACCCACACTGAATGCCACAGAAAAGGGCAATTTGCTGAAATGATTAAAAAAAAGTTGTATGAGAATGGAGCCAGCTAAGCACAATAACCTTCACAGAAGCATTTAAGGTAGAGGTGTACAGGGCAAGTCTGAAAGTACCACAAAGGTCATCACAGTAGTTAATATGATTACAGTGTAAAGGAAAAAAATGTAGTAATTTGAATTAATAGAATGAATTGCAGCTCAGTTCCAACCCCCCAAAGTCAGTTACATTTGCCCTTAAGTAAGATTTTATCTTTTTTAAATCTTTGGCACAGAAAAAGGTGAATTTTTCCTAAACACTCTAAGTTACTAAAAAGAACAGTATTTTGAAATCAAATCTTTTATGTTCTATCCAAGTCTGAAACATGCTGTTTTCCCATTGGAAGGGGAAGAAAAAGGTTCCTACTTAGAAACAGACTCTCTCTTACTGCTGAAGTCCAGATTTCCCAATCCAGGATCCCAACCTCTCATCAGTCAGTAAGTGATGATCACCCCAGTTCTCAGTCCAGCACTGTGCTGGTGAACACATGAGGAAGGAAATACGAAAAGAGGGAAAGGCATCTCTAGAAGTTCATAGCTGGCTTTGCCAAAGAGCACTTGCAGGTAAATCAGCTGGAAATACCACAACCGCAAAAGTGGAATCAATATGCCACCTCTATGTACATTAAGCACATTAGTTAAAGGGTAAAAGGACCCAACAAATAGAGACAACCTTTTCAGGAGAGAAATTTGATCAAACTTGACCAAGAATATAAAAAGAACAGTGTCCAATAAGCAGTAAGAGCAGGAAATTAAAACCACTGCTGGTTTTATCAGTATCTCTGCCAAAACAATGTGCTACAAAAACCTGAAAGTCAGGAAGCCCCTATGCCTCACAAAAATCCACTGGACAGACTATACCCCTCCACAGATCCAGTGATTTAAAAAAAAATAAAAAAAAAATCCAAGGAACCAAAAAATGCAGAGAAAACTCAAAAGAGAACAAAGTTGTCACACAGATCTCAAGCAGAAATGTGACCTGTATTCAGAAAAACTCTACCAAATCCTATTAACAACACACCTGATAGTGCAGCCCCTGCTCCATACCCACATCTTGTTACCAACTAAAGGCAAGCCACAACACCCTGCCTCTTCTACCCTCTGGAACCAAGTCAAACAGCATGGGATTCAAAAAATATATTCTTAAAACATCAACAGAGGCTGAAGATTCAGGAAACGGGTGTCAGATTAAGAAAAGGATGAGTCAAAATATACTAAAGAAAAAAGAAAACAGCAAGAGAACAGAAAAATGATTCAACATCATGGAAACTATTCAGAATATAAAACCCCTTCAGTCATAGCTGGAAGCACAGACTGCAGTTTCAGTTGCCAGAACTTCCCATTATAAGAACTTGTTATCTGTTAATTAAAATCTCTGCCACACTAGGGGCTCAGGATAGAAGTTTATGTATGAAGCATGTGGTCATTGGCCAATTAGTTGTGGAAGGTCTGCCATTGTTTTGTTTTAAAGTTCTTACCTCAAATATATTTCAGTATTTCCAAAATAGGGTTAAGGGAAAATGCTTTGTTTGCGTATGCTAAAAATGCTACCACTCATCAAAAAAGTTTTCATACTGTTAAACTTTGCGCTGGCATCAGTATTCACACTGAACATACTCTGCCTCAAGAACATGCCTCCTTCCCCTGTTCTTGTACGAGTTCTGCAGATTATGCCTGAATTATAGATCTAAAAAAAGAATATTTAAAGAAGAAAATACATTTATATATGCTAAACAGGATTTGTCAGCTAAGCTGCCTGCAGATTTCATCTGGAAAGGACCATGTCCAAGATACTGAGTCTCTAAATCAGACTGAGAACATACTGTTCAGTGTGTGCACACTATATGAGTCCACACTAACGAGAACACTCAAGTGCAGAAACAGAGAAAAATTCCTCCCAGATATTCATTTTCACAGCTCCAAGAGGTAATAACATTGCTTGCCATCAGAGAATAGAGGTAAGCCTCCACTTGTAATTTTGGGCATAAGAAGGCTAAGCTATTTACACTGAAACAGGTAAAGGTGAGCAACAGAGAGGAAAGCACTGGGAAAGAAGCAGCAGTAGACTGCATGGATGAATCACAATAGGAGCAGGGAACTAAATCACAAAACGATATTCAGAGATACAGAAGAGATCACATAGTTAAACACTAGAAAAATAGTCTTTTCCAGAACCTGGAAATATCACCACCAATCCCTCTGTCCTCACATTTTTGTGCTATGAAATCTACTGCTCATGCATCTTGAAGTCCCCTTGTAACAATTATACCCTAAAGAGGTTAACAGCCTGCTGCCAGTACCTGTCATACCACCTGCACGGGTGGAGACATCTGAATGATTTTTAAACGTTCTCAGCTGATAATGCGTGACCAGACAGTTCCACATGTGTAATTTCTGAACCATCAAGAACAAAGACCACTTCCAGAAATACCGGTTTCAAGAATGTTAAAACAACATCAATCAGCCAGAGACACAAGAGGAAGTCTAAACCAACATCAGTCTAGACCTCTTGTATGTCCATGCTCCGATCAAGACTTTAATTATCTGAACAGGTCTCTGCCTGAACAGGATGCTGACTGAATTTTTATACAGACAGTGACAAAAAGACTTGTACCACGAATGAGCAATAGGGCTCACTGGTGGCACTGAAAAAAACTTAATTCCTAACATTCATGAAAAAAGTTATTTTTAGCATCACAGCAAGAAGTGATGCAATAAAACACCACAATCACGTATGCTCTCTGGACACACAACTTAAAGCCATATTCAAAACTTGCACCAGGACAATGGCTTTATGTACTGTGGCTGGAATCTTACCACTTGCTGCAAAGTTGGTAGAAGGCAGCTTTATTCTCACTCCTAAAGCTTGCACTGTTAAAACTACTGAGGTTCGGGTTTTTTCTGTTTTTCAGCTTAGCTCAATTCCTCGTAACGCTCACACTTCAGCAGTGGTTACCCTGCCACTTTATCACTGCAGACATTGCTTCAATGGAACATCAACATCTTGACTATCCCAAGCGCTGGCCTGACAGGCGGCAGTGGAACTAATGAATGACAGAACTACTGTCTCCTGGTGATATCCTCCCCAGCCTGACTCTTACAGCATCATATGCTTCCACAATACAGATGCAAGCAAACCTGCACGCAGATTTTTACACAAACTCTTCCAAAACAGTAACAGAAAAATAAAAGAAAAAAAAGACAATGAAAAAAGATTGTGTTTCTGATTCCCTGTGGGAAAAAAAAACAACATACAGTAGTCTGGCAAGAAAATGAGAATGAGTTTGCATTCATTAAATATGGTTAACTACTAATTTATGACAGGTTCAAAGTGCTGAAGATTTCCTACTTTATGAGAGGCTACACTGCCTCTTCAGGATGTTTTGGCAAAAAGCCATTCAGAGTTGCCAAGCAACAAAAGTCCAAGAAGATTTGGAAAGCCTCTATCTCAATCAGATACTAACATCAGCCTTTTGGACGTTTACAACTACTGTATTTTGTGGGACTTTGCACACCATGTCCTCAGTTCAACAGCAGACCATATCAATATTTTGCTCCTGGCTTCTCCTATTAGAAGAACAATAAATGTGTGTAAAGTTAATGCATGAAGAGGTAAGTACCTTAGATTTTTTAGTCCTCTTGTCCTCTTCATCTTCAGAGTGGTGGTGCTTTTTCTTCTTTTGCTTTTTAGCTGAGTGTGACCGGCTTGTTTGAGTCTCTTCTGTATCCTCATCCAGCACCAGGCCATACTTAGTACTGATAGTGTTGGTTAAGGACAAACCTGTTACTTGTTACTAGTAAGCAGCAGAACATAAAAGCTCATGAAGCAAACAGACTGAGTTTTACCAAGGCTTATTATGTATTTCAGTAAGAACAGGATCATACACACTGAGAAAAAACAGCTGTGCTACAATAACTGAATTCTGTCCTGATTCTCCTTCCTTTTCTACCTGTGGATATCTGAACAAGTTATGTTCTTCTTTTCTCCCATGCTCACCATAAGCAAAGTATAATCACAGAGCACAATTAGTTACCATTATGAACTCTTCTTGGACGCAGAAGGTCCCCTGAGAAGCCACTTAAAACTCTGTTATGCCATACCTCATTCCAGGGGTCTAGACTGGGAACATTATTTACCTGCACACAACATGGAAGTGAAACAGCACATTCTGATTTTACTAAATTTATCAATGTCATCAAATGAAAAAATGCAAAATGCTTAATTGCACCTCAAACACCAAATGGTTATATAAAGCATCAGCAAAACAACCATTTGGCAAGCTTTAAGAATAAAAACTCTTTTACAGGCTACTTTCACAAACTATACTAAGTTCTAAAAATACCTTTGACCAGAAAAGGATACTCCTGCTTTGGTTTCACCTTTTCTTTCAGAGCAAGTTTTGAAGGTCTGTCACGTTCCTTTTCATATTCTTTGAAGTCATCCTTGGTATACCGCCCACCTGTCCATACAAAAATATATTCAATGCACTCCAACTAAAAAAAAACCCAAGATCCATACCTATCCCTAAGTTCTGCTTATGCATTGAAGGGCTCTTCATAACCATACCAAGATTCAAAGCAGGATACAGTTCCAGAAACAACACTGACATCTGGGGAAGAGAGTAGAAGAGAGTAGGACAAGTTGTGATTTTCTGTCCTCTTGCCAAACAACATATGGCTTTCTCCTCACTCATGTCCATTGGAGACAACACATGAACAGGATCACCAAGCAATGTTTAGCAACTGGTTCAGTCCCACTGACTACAGGTCACACTACTTAAAATTCTGTTGCTGTGAAAGCCTACAAAATATTCTCATTATTAAATGACTGTTTTTCCTGGGCTGCACAGAAAGAAACCCCTGAGAAAGTTACATCTTAAGAACTTAAATAGAAAACTATAAAAAACCCTGTCATATCTTGATTTAAAGATTTAATTTTCCATCCATTCGCTTGAAAGTACCAGCTCACAGGTTACCCAACTATTCTACAGCAACGCGCTGCCACCTCACGGTCATACTTAGAAATGCAATATTAACTGGCTGGGTCAGTCATAGAATACCCAGTTGGAAGGGACCTCAAGGATCATCTGGTCCAACCTTTCTTGGGAAAAGCACAGTCCAGACAACATAACCCAGCACCTTGTTCACCTGAAGTGAACAAAGTTGGGGAATCCACCACTTCCCTGGAGAGATCATTTTTTTGGGTGCCATGTAAGCACAAGAAGATGAGAATATAGTTAGCTTTCCAATATTTGGGACAATTTAAACCTAAGTTACCCAGACAAAGAAAAGTTTTCCATGTAGTCAGTTAGCAGAGCATGCTATAGATCACAAAGTCATCTCAGCTCTGTGCAGGACAAGTTCTAGTACCTCAGTGTCCACAACTAGTCCCCAGTGGCAAGAAACTGTATATAAACAGTTGAGGGCTGACCTCATTTTTAGGCAAAGACACACAGGATCACCCACCACTGCAATGCATAGTTATGTCTCCAAGTCCAATGTTTCGCATTCCCAACAAACAAATATCCACTGTATCCAATTCTCCCACTATCTTTTTCCTCCCAAAACATCCTCAAACATCTGAAGTTGGTCTAGCAGGAGGTGTCCCTGCCTGTGGCAGGGGGCTTGGAACTCAATGATCTTTAAGGTCCCTTCCAACTCCAACCATTCTATGAAATTGGGGTTTATAACATACAGCCTGCTATGCAATATGCTTGACCTACAGGAGGTGAAGAGGGGAAATTCTGGGCCTGAAGAGTGACTTCTTCTTGTATACACCCAACTGTCATACAGTGAACAAAGAAAAGAAACTAGAAAGTAACAATGTAGTGCCATATTATTTTGCTAATAAATAATAGTAAAAAAAAATCACTTAATGCTTGAGAGGAAGAGATGATTCAGTAGTAAAAATATAACTGATCAAAAAGTAATCCATGGCAATATAATGTTAATATAACAGCAGTAAACCCTTCTACCGTTTCTTATGGAACAAGTAAAGAGAAGAGCCAGGAACTATGTTGCTCTATTTATTACAACACCAAGAAAATTTATACCCCTGATGATGACATCATTTCAATTCGTAACAATTGCTTCTCTTTACATAAGACTTACAGTTTAGAAGTCATGGCTTATTAAATTATGAGGGTCAAAGAGTCACAAGTGTACTGACCTTTTCCCTTCCACTTAATCTTTGCAACAGACTGACTAAAATCCACATGTATCCGTCTGTCGTCTATCAGCACATTGTCCATTTTGAAGTAGGCTTTCTCACAGTCTTCCTCCTGATATTAATGTTTCCAGAAATTTTTGAGTCGTGATTATTTCATAGCAATATTCACTGAAGAGCTCAAACACAAATTCAACTGCTTAATGGCATACATATTTTTTTTTCTAAAATTGCTTAAAGCACAGTTCTTGCATTGTGCCATTTCAAAAGAAATAGTTATGCTTTGTCCAAACGGAAGCATTTCAAATTCCATTTCTTCAGTTTACTTCACTGCTTTAAAAATTCGCCAACCCAGCTATATGTCTGGCACATGTTGTACATTTAGAAAAAACAATGGAAAAAACAGGACAACAACTAATAAAAGCTCCATTTTAAGAACGTAAGTAGTCTTAAGAAAAGCGAGAACGCTTCTCCACCATTTTCCAGTTTTCTTCACACATTAGAGAGATTCGCAGATGCAAACAAGAAGCTATGCACCATCAAGATAACTTTTACTATCAATCTCACAGCAAGAGCAGCGTGCTGATAGAGCACGCATCATTTACAAGTCCTATACAGGACGCTACTGTATACACCAATCTACCTCCTTTCACACACCCCCCTCTCTCTAGGCAGCATGTCTCCTTTCTCTCCTAACATTCCCTTCTCCAACTCTCAAAGTTCTAATGTGCTCAGGGAGGGAAGAAAAAAGAAAAAGGGGACCTGCTCCCCTCCCACTGGTTTCAAGACAACCTAAGAATTTATTAGTATTGCCTGGCTGAATAGAGACTTAATTTTTTGCCTCATTAAGGACCTACAACTTCTATAACTAAGTCAGTAGGAGGAAAGCATTAGCTACCCCACACTTGAAGATTTCACTGTTTTTCCTTAACTGAAATATACTGAAAATGAATTTTTATAAGCAGAATCTACATACAGTATACCTAAAAACCATACCTTTTCAAACTCAATGAAAGCATAACAAAGAGATTCACCAGTCTTCCAGTCTCGAATCACTTCACAGCTGAAAAATTGATAGGAAATTAAAAATTCAATGCTGTTGGAGCAAAAAACATAGGATAGGCAAGCACTGCTTAAAAGGGAGAATAACAGTTTAAAAGAAAGAACAAAATCCACCCCCACAACAAAAAAACCCTTGAAGGTATTATAACACTTGATTCTGAGACCCCTACTGATGTTGGGGCTGTCTGTGCAGAAAAAAATGCATGTGACATTACTTGAGTAGTTACTATACTTAACTCACAAGTGGTTAACATGAAGTATAGAACTGGGGATGAATTTCCGATTAATAAAGTAAAGTCTGTTTTCCAACATCACTGTCTGTTATTGACTTCTTGCATTTCACTAATGCAAGGCAAGAAATTTGACATTCCATTTTCTCAGTCATTTTAAGGGAAGTTTGAAGAGACGTCATGTAAACAAACTTTCTCTTCTTAGCAAGCACCTCTTCAGCAGCCATCTTATCAGGAAGTTCACTGGCCAAAGCAAGAAGCCTGAAGTATTGAAATCAGTAGATGTAGAATGAGAACAATACAGGATTGCATCAGTATTACCAAACTCTCATATATGACATGAGAATTCTGACTACAGGATGCTGAAGGAGGTCAGACAGGCAACAAGGGCAGGAAATGGGGTATTAAGGTGAGACTTAATAAGGCTAGATGTCCCCCGGTGTTTACTGAAGAATTGACAAATCAGGATTAGGATACACAGTCCAAAAGATGATCAAGACAAAAAAAAATAAAAACAAACCCAAAGAAAAAAAAAAAAAAGAGACATCAAGGCCCTTCAGATAAGCTATATGAATTTTTTGCAGCAGTCATCAGTGAGGAGAAAGAAGGGTTCTTGTGCCAGAACCTCCCTCTCTGGATTATTCAGAGAATCTATCTGAAAGTGGATGGACTGCAGAAGACATACTGAACAAACTGATGAAAAAAAAAAAAAAAAAGTGTAAGAAACCCCTAGGACATCCAGAAATCATGCTGGAATCGTAAGAGTGCCAAAAACAATGCTGATTTTACTCACGCAGACAGATAGCCTATTGAAGGATCTGGGAGTCCGCAGGCCTGTCTGCCGCACAAACTGAGTTAAAGTTAAGAGTTAAAGTGCATCTGAATAAATAGGATCTACTCAGAGCCATCTAAATAGACCAAAGTGAAGTTCTCTGAAAGAGTCAATATGCTTATGTGTGAGGATGATTTATTTGATGCAGTCTTTCAAAATCCCTCTAGAAATTCTAATAAATTCCTGCACCAAAGGCTTTTGGGGAAATTAAGCAGCAACTGCATAAGAAACATCTTTGCATTGATAAACCTGTGACAGACCAGGTAAGAGTAAATGGTCATTTCTCACCAAGAAAGTAAAGAGGTCACTAGTGGAGTTTGATGATGATACTAAATTGTTAAAGGTGGCAAAAATAAAGACCAAAAAAATTACAGAAAGTTCTTAGGAGACCAAACGAACAACAAAACAGCAAATGACATTCAATGTCAGTAAATGCAACAAGATGAGCATGGGGGGGGAATCCTAATTGTGCATTGTAAAATTAAAAAAGAAAAGCTTTAGCATTAACTAGAAAAGGAGTTGAGAGCAAAGCAGAGAGTATCACCGTGCCACTGTAAAACTATGATTTATTTAATACCATATGGAGTCCTCTCATCTTCACATGAAAACAAAAGAACAGAAAAAGTCTGAGAAAGGGGAAACATGGTAAGGAAAATTCCTTTACAAAGCATGAGTGTGTAGGCTAGTACTCTTAGCAAGAAGAAAAGATACTTTTGGGGTATAGGATAGAGAGGCACAGGAAAGTAGGTTTCACTGTCCATCACGTCTTTTGATACCAGTAGTAGGAGGAATCAACCAGAATTACTAAGAGCCAAGTTCAAAACTGAAAAAGGCAGCAGACATGAGGAACACCTTAACAAGGAGTATATCGGATGCCAGAAATGTTTGTTGCTTTATCCCAAACCAAACATATTCCCATGGAACAGAAAAACCCAGAGACTGTATCTAGCTCATGTAGCATCTGAGATATAAAATGATGATAGGAAGGAGAGGAAGGGGGCCTGGGGAGAGTATCATGTGCTTTCCTCATTCCTATACTTCCTAGGATTTCACTTAAAACCACTGCTGGGACAGGCTACTCATCTAGCCAGATTTGACCGTGCATCATCATTGCTGTGGTCTCTATCCAAACACTGCATGTATTTTGGCACAGGATACATCCCTGGAGACACCAGATTACCACCTAACCACATCTAAACAGACTGGTAGGAATCAAGTTCAGTTTCAGCAAAAAAGGTTTTCTTTTTTATCTTACAATAATTACCTTTTAATTGGACCAAATCGTGAAAATATTATCTCTAGGTCTTCATCTGTGGTCACAGGATTCAGTTTACAAACAAACAGCACATTTTCTGGTGGCTTCACTTCTGCATCTGGTAAGTCTCCCACCTGTGGCATACAGAAAAAGACTTCCATCACTTCTGCCTAAAGCTCTCTACATTCTATTGCCACAAGCACACTGGCAACACATCTTTTGGGTGACCTCAGACACATTCCTACCACAAAAATAAAAAAAAATAAAATATTTTTCCTACTCAATGTCACTAAAAAGTGTTTTCCCTAACCTAAAAATGATTATCTATTTGCAATTCCACTACTGTGACTTCAGGAAAGTCACAAACACTTACTACCTTGCTTTCCCCATTGCAATCCCCATGGATTCATCCATCCTTCAGTAGTGTGTGCGCTTTTCTAAATTTTTTTTTGTTAAAAAAAAAAAAGACTTCAAAGCCTATGGACAATTTTTTGTTATTATGTGGAATTTACAACTGCCAGCAGTTACCAAACATAATATTTAAGAAGGAAAAATATAAATTAAGCAACATTAAACTCAACAGATGGAAGACAGACATAACATACATGAATAATGCAATCTCAATGCCACTGTATGTACACTGAATATCTCAAATTAGCAATGCTCTCTCCCCCACACACTAAACCTTTTCCAAGATTAGAGATACTGAGCAGCATATTACGCATGCTACATTTTTTAGGTGGATGCATTTCCAGCAAGTTTTTATAAAGCCTCCACTGGCCCACTTTTAATCCTGTCTTTAAGAATGAAATATCACCACTTTTATCAGAAAACAACCTCCAGTGCTTATACTCAATCCCTCTCATGTACCACAGATATTTAATAGCACAGATTCTGAGCCATGACATTATCATCAGATAAGCAATTTCAAAACAAATACTACACATCCTCCTAGACTTAATATAATATACACACACGGAGGAATAGCATCTAAAAGGTAAATACAGAAAGATGTTCACCATTTCCAGAAGAATGGCACGAGTTTTTGCTTCTTTTTCTGCCTGGACTTCTTCTATTTCATCTGCGGACCGTCCTTTCAAGTCATCTATTTCTTCATCTGCTCCTATTCTGCCACTCTGAAAAAAAAGGAAAAAGCTATTTATTACCAAGCCACAGCGAAAAATTCTTTCCCACTTTCAAATATTACTTGGATGACCTTCCCCCTCACTCCCCAAAACATGAAAAATGCTGAAGCACTGGATCTCTGCAGAATTGGGCTTTCATTCTATTCTTCCTACTTCAATTAAAAAAAGAGAGAGAAGATGTTACTCTCATGTGTTTCAGGCACTATGAACTATGTATGAACTTTTAGGCCCCATTTGAAACATACTCAGTTGGATAGTCTAAATTCTTTTACGCTCCCATCTCGTACTCCACATCTCACCACAAGTGTCAACTCATTTCTAATCTAGACAGCTCCTACGAGAAATTAAGATAAGGAACACTGCAAGAATCTGTGGTGACTAATAAGGCTCAAATATTAAACATGGTATATCACAATAAGAGTTTTCTTTTTGCCCATCTACATCTAGACAGGATTTGAGGTTTAATTTTTTAATCCTCATCAGCATCCCTAGAACGCTGCCCTTCTTACAGACATTTCTCACCAAAAAGTTTGTCGTCAGATAGGCTACAGGGGAAGAAAACTAAGTATAGGTTTTCAAATCTTTAAGCAGTTGGCAGTGAGCTGTTAAACTCCTTATACTGTTTAACATACATCACAGATTAATCACAATGCAGAAGTACTACGAAAGCCTAATTCCACTCCCGTAATTATATCTATTAAGCTTAAAAATAAACAATATTATCTCTAGTCAATTTATTCACTGTTTGAAACAATCATTTCCATACAAGGAGATAATCTCCCATAGCAACTGTATGTTATGAGTAAGTTATGAATAATTACGTTTTTACCAAGTGCCTTCTGTTTGAACAAATACACTGCAATAGTGTGGGTATATCTGCATACTTGCAGACATAACTCAAAGAATGACCCAGATTACTTCTGCTGAAACACAGACTATTTCACATTTAAAAGAAAAACAGCAGCAGTTTAATATTAGTAATATTTTGTCTTCCACAAAAAACAAATACAAAAAACTGTAATGCCAAAAGTGAATATTCCATACGTTCTGCTTATCTACACTGTAATTAGAAATCTAAAATACAGCTTTCCAACCTAACTCCATCATAGTCACAGGTGAGAGCACCCAAGTTACCCTTTTATCTTTTTCTTGAAAGATTAAGCAGCTGTATTTGATTGAGCACAGCAACAGCCACAAATAACAGATAAGCATTAGACATATCAGAACTCAAGTGAGCGTAGCAGAAGAGCATCTCTTATCCTCCTATGCTAAAAAAAGTGTAGTGCTCCTAGGATATAGATTTGACAGACAAAGTCTTAAAAACAGTATTCTTATTTTGAACAAGCCTGTGCTGGCCACTAACAGGGATAAATTTATTTAATTATTTCTTCCAATTTTACCCCAAGATGCAATAATAAACACTCACATCTAGCTGTTCTTTAGTAGGTTCTGGTGAACGATCAGGAACAGACAGGCCAGGCGGATCTTCAAATGGATCATCTAAAATTACTGTGTGATTTATCCTTATACAAAATAAAATCAAGAACTGTGTCAGTCACATACAAATAGAACTCTCTTTACCTAAGTAACAGGAAACCATTCCCTCTGATCTCAGTTACATCTCAAACAGCCAAATGTACTGTAATGCTTGTAAATGGTAGTACTGTTGCTTTTGTAAAGGCAATATAGTTGTGCATTTTCTTATATGGTTGTTTATTTTAGTACCTGCTTATTTTACCAATACTGGAATTAAAGAGTATTTAAGATACCATGTAAAGGTCACTTGACACTGCTATATTAATCTAGTTACCAAACAAGACTAATTTGCTTAATTATAATATATTCCTCAAAAAGGGAAGTTAAAACAGTCACACCTGATATCTTGATACGGGATAAAATCCTTATCTACAAAGGTTTCATTAATTGTCTTCAATACATCCATGCCTTCTGTCACTTCTCCAAACACCGTGTGCACACCATCAAGGTAATCCAGGTTTTCCCCTGTAGTAATAAGAAACTACAAAAGAATGTACAAAATCAGTAAACATAAAAATTCAGAGCTTGAGTTTTACCTTAGGAGAAGTACAACTCTCACTGAAACCAGTGCGTGGAGGAGGGGAAATTACTCCTGACTCGTGTGGGAGAAGATTAGTCTTCTTCCATCAGGTCTGAGAACACGGTGAGCCAAGCTACAGCTCACAGACACCCAAACAATTTTATACATACAATGCAGGGAAACAGCAAAATTAACTCCATATATTACAAGCTCTAGTTGGAATAAACTGTAGTTTCTTTAAATTGCTCTTTGATTATTAAAAACCCCCTCTTTTAAAAATTAAAACATATGGATACTACAAGTAAGGCATTTCAATATATAAAAGTGACAATGCATCTAAAATAAAAATTTAGAAATGAAGTCATTCTATGAGATTAGAGTTTTAAACATACATACAGCAAAAACTGTGTGAACAGGGAACAGCAAAGGGAACAACATCACTTTTAAAAATGGTTTCACAACACCACTGGGATAAAACTGTAAACTTACATTATATTATTAACGCACACTTTTATGTAACCATACAGAGGAAACTGCGGTACGATTTCCATTTTCAAACTAACATGAAATTATAATCAGAAAGTTTTAAGATTATTTCAAAACCCAGTTTCCTTACTTTTCACTTCCATTTAATTACAGGATTTTTTTCCTGCCCATTCTATACATTAGCAAAATCCCATTGAGGAATTACAGAAATGAATGAACAAAGGGAGAAAAATAAAGAGGACTGAATTCTAACAAATAAAATTTATAAAATTAACTTAAGGTAGGATTTGAATCTGAGCATTTTGATTTCTTTCTTGTCTGTAATCAAATACCCATTGGTACCTGGAACACTATGCAAAATAGCTATTCTTGTCCAATTCTTTATATGCTTTTTGACCATATAACAAGATGATGCTACTGACATGACACTGTCATTGTTACGCCTCTTTGTGAATTCAGTGAATTCTCATTTTAGTTACTCAGACATGTACTAAGGCTTTTCAACACTGTGTGCTGACCTGTGATCCATGCTGATCGCTACCATTGTTCACCATTGACACGGTTCCCTTTTTCTTGTGCTTAATTCTTGGCACTTTTTCTGCCTCGAAAAATCTAGCTTGATCGCCATATAGTTGACTGAAAATTAAAAAGTGAGATAAACAAATGCTGTCAAAAACAGTAACTAAAACATGTTAAAAATTTTTACATGGGCACTCAAATAAAACCAGAATTTACGTTGCAACCATGCACATTTTTATAGACCTGTATACTTCAATAATTCACTTTATACTACAGGGATCAAAACATTTTTTCTCTGAGACATTTTAAGGAGGCTCTTTTGGGAAGGGGGGTGTGTTTGTACGTTTTCACATGGCACAGATAGCATTTTTCTAAGGCATGCAGTGAATACATATTTTGTTAAGTAGGTTCCATAAAAATAAGTTAATCCACACTAATAATTTGTCACAAATTTCTCTTCCAAGATAAATGGAAAGCCACTAAATCTATGTGTAAACTTAGTTCATCATACAGATAGGACTGCACACAGTAATTTGAGATGCATAGTATATTGTAAATTGTTAAACTCTTTAATTTTTGAGTCTTTTTACTTTTAAGTTTTAAGGTATCACTTATCTTGTCTCAGTCCATAATTCAGAGAGGCATGGTCAATACACACATTTGCCCAAATTTAAAGACAGTAGTCTGTTGGAACTCATTTTGATAAGCAGGTGTGAGCCTCTATGAAGAGAGGATTCAAATTAAACTTTGCCTGCATTAGTCTCCTGTGTAGCAAGAACAGAAACTCCCAATTTTGTGGACTTCGGCAGTAAAGAACAGGCAGAAAAGACAAATTGCCATCTTCCGTGCTAGCAGCCGAACAGAATCTGCCACTCTCATCACACTAGAATTCCCTATCTGCCATACCAACGAGCTGCAGAAGGCCAAACCTTTATAAAAGAGCAGAATATCAAAATAAACTTGACCGACCTATGTGCAGAGACAGCTCAGGTCTGGCAAGTTTATCTACCTAGACTTGCATCTGCTTAGCACAGTTATACTGCTTCCAGGATCGCCAGAGCGGTGATCTGTGTGTGTTCAAGGTTTTGTATTTAAGAGGCTCTGACAGACCAGGCTTACAAAAGCCAACATTGGTCTAGCTACACTGTCTCTGTTCAAGCTGAGCTGTTTATGGACTGGGTTCCCCAACATGCCAGGTTTAGCTCTGCTCTGCAATTTTAATTCTACTTTTAATTACAATTTCAAAGGAATTGTATAGAAGATAGGCACTTCACTAACCTCCATTCTAGCTGTTTGAATGATTTATTCAACTTTTATGTGCATGACCACTAAAAACATCTTAAACAAGGAAGAAAATTGATTTCCTAATACACAGTCAACATAACTAAAATGCACTTAATAAATTTTTTAAGCAACAGGATTGTTTTCTTACGCACAAAGAAAATCAACAATAGCCTCTATATTCCCCTACCACTCAATTAAATACATTTGTTACAAGAAGTAAAATAGTAACAAACTGCTAATGATTTTGCCTTCTAGGGCACTTAGTTATGTCTCTTACAAAAGCAAACCTATAGATATTCACTAACTCTAAAACAAACAGAAATTTACATACAGCTTGTCAGTTGTAACATCGCTTCTAAGGTCAGAGACAGAACACTGCCCAGAAAAAAACCATGTGAATGGCCGAAGGCAGCATTGAAAATAAAAAGGTATTTAGGTATGACAACCATAGAAACTTAAGTATTGACATTTTTACTTTGCACCATTAACTTTGCCCCACGAGAGCCGAACACAATTTAACTGGAATCCCTATTCCCTTATACAACATATCTGTTTATTAAGTAGCACAAAAGTTTTACTTACCAAAATATGGATTCCCCTCCACGGCCAGTTCCCATGGGGTCACCGGTTTGTATAATAAAATCCCTCTATCACAAAGCAGAATATGTAAGACATTGCTGTCATGTTTGTGAATTTAAACCAACCAAAAAAAAAAAAAAGGAACTGAGAATACTCACTTGCACATTATAAATAAGACAGTAGTTGTAGTACTTGACTTTGCAGAGCTTCAGGAAATTCAGACAAGCTGTAAGAAATTGCACCACCGTTTACTAAAGATAGTAACTACAGGTATTACAAATATAAGTATAGATATTCAATATGTATAAGAATGGTTTTGGAGCAGACTGTGCTAAGACTTATCAGCGCACAACCTATAAATGCTGTGAGAAACGTTTTAAGGGAGAGGTAACATGTCATCCCATCCTAAAGCCTATCTCTAGTGGTTCAGAGAGTCCTAAATACAGCTACTTGTACGGAAATGGCAGGACAAGGGGTAATGGTTTTAAATTGGAAGAGGGGAGATTGATTAGATACCAGGAAGAAATTCTTTACAGTGAGGGTGGTGAGACACTGGAACAGGTTGCCCAGGGAAGTTGTGGATGCCCCATCCCTGGCAGTGTTCAAGGAGAGGCTGGATGGGGCTTTGAGCAACCTGGTCTGGTGGGAGGTGTCCCTGCCCATGGCAGGGGGATTGGAACTGGATGACCTTTAAGGTCCCTTCCAACTCTAACCATTCTATGAAATACACATTTCTTCTCCCCAATTTCTCTCCAAACCCCCAAGAAAGATCACAGTTGCTTTTCGATTTAGAATATAGTACATTGGCTCGATGTTTTGAATAAATATGCAATAGATGCATAATAAAAGCGTAATAAAAATAAATATCCAAACTTCCCAACAGCGATCGTCACCTGTAAGCATTTCAGACATACTTAGAAGCTGCCCACCGGGAGGGCTGAGGTGGCAGAAAGCCTGTCCCTCCACTGGCTCCAACCCCAGGACCGGGGCCCTGGGGTGACAGAACACCGGGTGCCGCCTGACACCACCCCTTTGAAGCCCTCAGGAGGCCGCGCCGGCAGCTGAACCCTCAAGCCGCGACAGCCCGGGGGACGGACGGGCCCGCCTGGCTGAGGGAGCCCAGCGGCCGGCATGGCGGCGCAGGGTTGGGGGCGAAGCGGACCAACAGCCCCTTCTCCTCCCCCGAGCGGCAAAAGGCCTCGGGCAGCATGAAGGCGCCAGAGCCGCGGGGCAGCCGGCCGCAACTCCTCCGCCCTCCGGGCCACAGCGGCCGCCACGATCCGGCACTTCCTCACCGGGCCAGGCACCATCCGAGCCGGCGCGGGGGGCGGCTGCGAGCGCTGCCTGCGGCCAGGCCAGCCGCCCCCAGCCCCGCTCCGCTTCCCAGCTCCCCCGGGCCCCCTCTCCCGCCGCGCTCCTACCGCGGGGCCGCTCCTCCGTGTACAGGTCGATCACCAGGTCGCCCAGCGTGGTCTCCAGCAGGACTGCCATGGTCGCCACCCGCCTGCCCACGGCGGCGCGGCCCGCCCCTCGCTTCGCCGCCCTCTGCCGGCGCGGAGGAGGAGCTGCCGCCGAGGAGGACCGGGGCCTGTGGGGAGGGACCGCAGGGAGACCAGGGTGCGAACTCCGCGCCCGCAGGCCGCTCCCCGCCGGCGGGGACAGGGCAGGAGGCAGCGGGGGTGGGCTTCCAGGAACCCCTTCCTGAAGGGGGTGGGGGAAAAGCCCCCTTCCCCCTAAGAGCAACCTCTTCTGGCAAAGCGCACGTTTTGAGGCTGATGGTGGAATTTTTGAGCGTGGTGCGCGCTGAGATGAGCTTATTCTGCACTGTGTGCTTGTTCCACATAGTCCAAGAAAACCAGTTTTACCTCGTAGATATTAACTGGAGGGTTATAATGCCATGAGCAGTCCCAATATTTGCCTTGAGTCACAGCACAACCTGTAAGCAGTGGGTGACACTGAAAGGACAAGCAAACCGGGTTTTATTCTTTATTTTATTAGGACAAGGGGGAATGGTTTTAAACTGAAACAGAGGAGACTTAGATTAGATAATAGGAAGAAATTATTTACAGTGAGGGTGGTGAGGCACTGGAACAGGTTGCCCAGGGAAGTCGTGGATGCCCCATCTCTGGAGGTGTTCAAGGCCAGGCTGGATGGGGCTTTGAGTGACCTGTTCTAGTGGGAGGTATCCCTGCCCATGGCAGGGGGTTGGAACTAGATGATCTTTAAGGTCCCTTCCAACCCAAAACATTGTAGGATTCTATGTTTCTATTATTCCTTTGCAGTTGATACCATAGCATCTTCTTGGGCTCCCCTGCGCAGGGACCTCTGCGCCATCTTCACCTCTTTCCGGATCATGCTCCAGTACTCGTCGCACAATGAGTTGATTCAAGTAACTAATCTGTTCGAAAACAATTTCTTTTTTTATTGCTGAATTTGTTTTCTGCCAGGTCAGTGACCAGAATTGACCTGCCATACAGTGAAAAGGAACCAGTGAAGGGGAAGGTGGGGAGCAGGAATGCACAGCTGGCATGGAGGTTGGTAAAAGCAAGATATCCTCTTGAAAAAGCAGCAAAAATAATACCAGATCACCACATTATACAGCAGCGGCTTTACAAAGATCCAAACAGGGAATTCAGCCACTTTTCTTTTCATCCCTATCCAGCTGCATGATAGTTCCGGAGACACCGGGCTGCTCCTGGGACCAGGATCTGCATGGGAGGGAGTTGTATTGTGTCTCCACAGTGAGTTTTCAAAGCTGTTTGTGCTACCATCAAGCATTTTGCAGGGCTTTATTGATTTTGTGAGCTTATTCCCAGTCTGTGCATCAATCCTGAATTAATCAAAGGCTGTTTTTAAGCCATGCTGAGTGGCAGTTATGGATAGAAGAAAGCAGTGTAGCACACGTTACATTTGTTACTCTGAAACTTTAAGAGGCATACAAACAGCACATTAGTTTTATGCAAGCCTGTGCTGACTGAAGTTTTAACTATTTACTTGCTATTTCAAGAACTTGTACTTTCCACTTCATTAAGAAAGCATCCCACTTACTTAGGCCAGGCTTTTATCACTCTTTTTAGTCATAAAAGAAATGAAGAAATAATTTCCTTATTCTTTATACTGCCATTTGCCTTCTAATAGCCCACGGTTATAATGAAGGTTCCAAGAAAAAGATGGCTTTCCACGATCACTTCAAGAAGTGAGAAACATCACTTCAAACTTAAGTATAAACCTACTGAAATACAGACCTTCTGGCATGCTCAGTGGCTCGAGCAGGAGTCAGTCTCAGTACAAAATACTCAAAAATGTTACCCATTAAAGTCGTTATAAATGTGAGGACATGTACACCAGTAGACTAGAGGAGCGTAGGAGGCGTCCGTCTGGGCCAAAAGGGAAAGCCCTCTCATGCTCCCGGTTTGGCCCAGCACTGAGCAGATACTGGCTCACCCAAGATCACTTCTGAAATCGCTATTTATTTAGTTATTTAGTTATTATTATTTAGTTATTGTGTGGATTTTTGCCACCTGTGTTAAATAAAACCATTACGACATCCATTGTGCCGTGAGACTAATAAAAGCTTTGAAATTTGTGGAAAACAGAAGTATGGTGAAAGCATTGTTCACGCATAATTTTTGCAGTTTTAACTATGTTGCAGGAGAATAAAAAGAAAGGAAGAAAGATGACTGAAGTAAAGGGAAAAAAGGAAAGAAGGAAGGAAAACGGAAATGGAAGGAAAGCGTTACTTGCTAGGCAGTTTACCAGGGAACTTGCAAAAGGAGATGGTCAAAAAAGGAACAAGCATTCAGCTCCTGTTCCGTCCCAGTGAGACCCTGAATTCCTCAAGGTCAGATGGGAACCCAGCCTGAACTTTGCAGAATCTATAAATTCTTGCTTCCCTGTATTTTTATATACTCCGATACCATTAATTATTGTGCCTCTGGTACATTGTGTAAACGTTTTAATCATGAATCTGACACACAAAACACTGTACTACCATAGCTTGCTTTTGCTCATCTAGGGTTGACTACATGTTCCCTCCCTCCTGTTGGGAGGGAACCCTCTGCTCCAATTTACACACAGAGTGCAACTCATAGTTAGGAATTCAGGTGATTTAAACTTCCTCCCACCAGCACATTCAAATGACTGCAAGTACCAACAAGAGCTGCATTCTTGTAGCTGCCGTCCCATCCCCCAAGACTCTAAACATGCCCTTTCCGAGATTCAGCAAAATGTCTTGCTGGGGAGCTGACTGACCATGTAGCTTCCTCCTGGTGAGACCACGCAGTGGACAGACCCTTCACCTATTAGTTTACCAAACACAAGAGATTTAATAAAAAAAAATAGCTCAAGGAGATGTCCAAGAGAAACTAGATAAAGTAGGTAATGGCAAAGAGAGGTAGTAGAAATAAAGACGTCAGAGTTTTTCTTCCCTTCTTCCATTAGTGACTTGTGTGATTACGGAGAATTCAGTTATTCAGCTTTATTTATTCTAATCTCTAAAATAGTCCTAGCACTGATAAAAAATTTATTTAGTGGTGAAATATTTTAGGTTTTCATGTAATACGTATGAAATACACTTTACAATATATGACTCTACTAGGCCTCATTTTCCTGTGCTTTGTATCTTGTGCCAGATGTTTATACCAGTGTCTCATGAATGCAAACTGCATATAAAATACTGAGTTTCTCTGGGTTTTATGATTTATGTTCACTATCAACCATGTGGGAGTCAAGGAGCAATATAAAGTCGGCTACAGATCGCTTCAAGGGGACAGCTAATTTATTGCCCTGCTGATGTTAAAACCTCCCTGGACAAACTCTTAAGGTGTTTGCCACCTTTAGCATCAGAAAGTTTTTTTCTAACAGATAACCTTAATCTTTCCTGTTGCAAATAAAGCACTTTTTGACTTCATATCCACCAAGGACTTGGAGATCCAGGTTGTTACCCTCCTCTTTGCTGGAAATGTCCATGGTTTTGGCTGCCCCTAGGAAGTTCTCCTCCATCTGCTCTTCTCTGCGCTGAAGTCCCAGCCCTTTAACGCTTTATCTTCTGCTTTCTTCCTTTCTGATGGCTTGCTCTGCTCTCTCCAGGAGCACGCTGCCAGCTTTGGCTTTAAAGATGCCTTTCCTGACGTGGGGCACTTCCAGCTCAGCCCATGTTATATAGAATCATAGAATATAGAGACCTGGCTGGCTTGCTGGAGAGCACCTCTGAGGAGAAAGACCTAGGAATCCTGGTGGACAATAGGATGACCATGAGCTGACAATGTGCCCTTGTGGCCAAGAAGGCTAATGGCATCCTGGGGTGCATCAGAAAGAGTGTGACCAGCAGGTCCAGGGAGGTTATCTTCCCCATCTGCTCTGCCCTGGTGAAGGCCCCATCTAGAGTACCGTGTCCAGTTCTGGGCTCCCCAGCTCAAGAAGGTCAGGGAACTGCTGCAGAGGGTACAGCAGAGGGCTACAAAGATGATTAGGTGCCTGGAGCATCTCCCTTAGGAGGAGAGGATCTTTTTAGGCTAGACAAGACTAAGGGGGGATCTGATCAACACCTATAAATACTTAAAGGGTGGGTGTCAAGAGGATGGGGACAGTCTTTTTTCAGTGGTGCCCAACGATAGGACAAGAGGAAATGGATACAAACTTGAATATATTAAGTTCCATCTAAACATGAGGAGAAACTTCTTTACTGTGAGGGTGGTAGAACACTGGAACAGACTGCCCAGGGAGGTGGTGGAGTCTCCTTCTCTGGAGCCATTCAAAACCCACCTGGACAGGTTCCTGTGCAACCTGCTCTAGGTGGACCCGCTTTGGCAGGGGGGTTGGACTATATGATCGCCAGAGGTCCCCTCCAACCCCACGTGATTCGGTGATTCTGTATAATCATCTAGGTCGGGAGGGACCCTTCAGATCACCGAGTCCAACCATCAACCCTGAGGCTGCCAAGTCCACACCGCTAAGCCGTGTCCCTCAGCACCACGCCTTCCTGTCTGTTAACCCCCCCCAGGGATGGCGGTCCCACCACTTTCCGGGGCAGCCAGTTCCAAAGCTCGACAGCCCCTTTGGTGCCACCCGGGGACCAGGCGGCCCTCGGTGCTGGCGGCCTCAGCCCACGGGGGCAGCTCGGTATGAGGAGCGGGCGTCGGCCGCTTCACGGAGCGCAGTAATTACTAACGTGAGCCAGGCGGGTCGCTCTCTTATTATGCAAAGCGCTTCCAGAGGCCGTAATCACCTATTAACAGCAGCGTTACCCTACAGCGTCTGAACCGGAATTCCCCGCCGGGGCCGGCTTGCCGAAGGCCAGCCTCCTGCCGCAGAGCGCCGGGACTCCCCGGCCCGGCCCGGCCCAGCCTCCTCCCAGCCCCGCCCCTGCCGCCGCTGCTTGTTGATATTTCACTTTGTTTTAATTCCCCGGTCGCAAGATGGAGGCGGCGCTGGGGCGGCGAGAGCTGCTCTGGTTATTGTTGCTGCTGCCGCTGCCGTCGCTGCTGGCCGTCGCGCCGCTGGGCCCGGCCGCGCCGCTGGGCCAGGTACCGAACGGGGACGGGGGGCGGCGGGGCCGGTTCCTCTCCTCGTCCCTTTCCCTCTGAGGAGGGGGGGAGCCGGACCCCGCCGGGGCGGGCTGTCGGGGCCGTAGGGGCGGGCGGGGCGGCCGTGAGGGGCCCGGCGTGAGGGAGGTGTGAGGGGTGTGGGGGGGTCCCGGTTATAGTGCTGGGGTGTATCAACCGCGACAGGGTCCCGCCGCTCAAGTGCGTTTTTCGGTCCGAAATGTACAAAAAGGGTACAAAGGGATAAAATTTTGCGTCGAACTCTGTTACCGGGTGTGCGGTGTTCCCCCCCCCCCCCCCGATGATTTATTTATATAGGATTTGATAGGCTGAAATAAATATCTGGTGGGTTGAGGAGGGGGAGAAGGCTACCCCTGTGTAATATAAGTGTATCTGCATTGTATTTTTATGCTTGTCTACCCCCGTCTTGGTGGTTCAGTGCCTCAGCCCCCCATAGGGATGTCTGTTCTCTGGGATGGAAGCACCAAGAGGGTTTTGATGTCTGGGTATGTTCCAGGGCATCGTGCTCTCTGTTTTTTCCATTCCAGTACCTGTGCTGCATCTCGGCAAGATTAGCTTCAGGTTAAATTCGGTGGCTTTTTAAAAGGGTGGAAAGAATCTTTTTTTGTCTGGTCCTTAGGAGATCGTCTCAGTGGGAATAAAAAGATGTGCTGTGTGGCACCAGCGAGCTTTGACCTCTGGAACTGCAGGAGAGAGCCTGGGTGCTTCTGTTTGTGCTTGAACCATGACTGAATCCGTCCTCTGAGTGTTAAAATCCTGAACTCCGAAGCATGAGGTCACACAGAGAGAAAAGCTGGTTTGCACTTGCTGGTCTTGCCAATGTGAAGTTGCTGTTATGGGAGTAAATTTACTATGGCTTTTTTTTTTTTTTTTTCTTCCAGAGGGTTGGGTGTTTTGTTGTTGTTGGTTTGGGTTTTTTATTTATTTATTTAAGTAAAACCTTTCCAGGCCAACCTGAGGGAGGCTCCGGCACTGGCACATCCTGTGTTGCACAGCAGGATTCCTGGGTCGACTTCCTGGTTTCTGCTTCTCTGCACGAACACGTGAAGAGACATCTGCTTAGCTCTGATACCAGAATCACAGAATCTTCGTGGTTGGAAGGGACCTTTGAGATCACAAAATGGGTCTTCAGACACCTACAAGAACACGTCAGTGCTGGAGGTCAGGTGCACTGAAGAGAGCAGAGAGAGCTCAGTCCTCTTTGCTTATCCTTCCGAGAAGGGAAATATGGCCAAAATGACAAATGAAGTGATGATGGAGACCTATACTCTTGCTTACCTCCCGCCTGGAAACTCTCATGCTTTCATGCCAAAACTTCAACCTAATAGCCTTGAAGTTGTTTGTCACAGCTGGCGATTGTACCAGATGCGGGGCCACATCATCTCTGGGTGCTATCTTGGGACCTGAAAGTGTGAGTGAGGGTGACACGGGGCTGCCAGAGCCGTCCCGTGGAAGCCAGCTTGGGCTCAGAAATAAAATAAGTGTGCCCTAGAGTGCTAGTAGGGCTTGATTTAGTTAATTGGGATGTCATTACTCTGCCGTTTGTGGGAGTGAGTGTGTCCCTTCGTGCCGTGCTGCTTATGTGGGGTCTGTCAGCTCATGTTCTGGAAGAATCTGCACTTTTTTTAGCTTTATACTGGTGCGGTGGCATAAGTATATGCAGAAAAGCTCTTAAAAGAGTCAAAAAGGAAACATACACATTTTTACTTTAGTATGTTTTCTTTTTAAAACTCGTATTTCCTCCTGCACTACTTCCTTTTGTCCCTACAGGATAATTTTTTGATGTTAGAAGGAACAATGAATCTTGAGAACGTTTCAAGTAGAAGGATTGCCAGGTCTTAAGCGTGAGCTGGTTTATGGTGGCCTGATAGGAAGTGCCTGGACAGCAGGGATGGGCAGAGCAGGAACACTGCGCTGTCAGGTTGGCTGCAGAAGCCACGAGCTTAATGACAGCGGGCGATGGGGTGGGAATAATCGTGGTCCTTCCTTGGAAGGGCTTGGGGCTGCTGGCTGGCTGGGAGCAGGCAGCACCAACACATTCAGCTTTTCTTTGGCCCACTGAGCGTACAGTTCTGTGAGCCCACTGGCAGCATACAACTGATTGCTTCACATTTTGTAGTTCTTGTACACAGTATTGAAGTTTACCTCCAAGTCGATGGCCATGACCTTAGAGAAACCTTAAGGAATGACTGAGGAAAAAACCTTGAAACACTGGAATAACATTTCGTAAGGCTGAAATGCTTTTATGTTCATCTCTGGAATGTGTATGCCTCCCTTGTTGTGCAATCTTTGTAATTTCTTAAATAAGCTGTTTTGAAATCTGGACTTCTTTTTTTTTAAAAAACATTTGCATGTGTGTTTTGATTTGAATGAGCAAAAGTGGATTATTGACTGATTGATATTAGGCAAAGTTTAAAAAGAAAAAAAAAGGCAGGGAATGATGCAATAAGAGAACTGAGCTTTGCATTAAAGTAACGTATTTTTCTGGTGCAAGGTCAAGAATTACGTTTTGTGTTTTGGAATATTTTTCCTTTAATATGCTGATAAGAACTGGCTAAAAGCACAGTTAGAGTAATGCTATACTGTTTGCTTACTCTGTTTGCCTCTGGATAATGTAGGTTTAGCAGTGTTCTTTCTGAATGGCATACTTGCCTACCAGACCTTTTTTTTTTTTTGTTTCAGTTTAGTTGCCTGAAAAACATTGTTTTCAGATTATTTGTTGGCTGCAAGAGACCTCTGTGTGGATGGATTATTTCACAACAGAAGAAAGTAATCTTCACTACATCAACCATTTGGGGTCATATGCAGTGGGTGTAATGTGTTTTAATCAAAGAAGAAACTTGTCAATAGTTTCTGACACGCTGAGATGTTTCTATCGTTGCTTTATGCTGGTTTCTCTATTAACAGCCTGGCACATGTTCTGAACTTTATGCTTGAAAGATCTGACATCATCTTTCTGTATATATTTGATTAAATTAAAGCAGTATGATGCAACCGTGTCTCAGTGATGTGAGACTAAGTATTCACCTTTTAAAACTCTTGATAAAATATTCATAGGATGAGTTGATTTAATAGGGAGAAAGCAAAGGCAATTAATTCTAGCAACATAGGTAGGGGAAAGGGAAGGATAAGCAATATTATGCTAAGAATCATCACAAAGCAAGAAAGGAATGTAAGCGTGCTTGTTCAGAAAAGTAAAAGGAAAACATAATGTTAGATTTTTATATTAACAAAGACAGTTCTGCTTTACTTACTTAAACAAACACTGGAGTTCGTTATCTTACCCCAAATCTTGTCATGCAGTTTAATAATGCCAAACCTTATTGGAGCAGATCTTGTACTATCATTTTGTAAAATGTGAGGGGCTAATGATTCTCCTGCATACTTGTCAAGTCAAGCTTGTACCACAATTATTTCTTAACAAGTTATGCCTGATTGCAGTAGACTTATCCTACAACATAGCTCTGTCTTGAGCCTGATGAAAGAACTCTGAGCAGCACAGAATCACAGACTGCAAATACCCAGTTACACTATTTGGAGCCAGTTGTCCATGTATGTGCCAGGACTCAAATGGTATGAGTTTGGGTGTAGTTTTATGTGTCTGTTCAAACAGTTTTTGCATAATCTCTTTTTGGATTTAGAAAGTTAATGGTTTTGCCTATTTCTTATGTGTTTGTCAGCCTCCATCGGGCTTTGTTTTCCTCCCGCGAACAGGATATCCCAGTAGTGCCCGCATAATCTCTGCGAGGGGATTGTCTGCCTTCCAAGCCTCTATACAGCTGGCCATCTTGCAAGGCACTGTGCCATCTGTTCCTCGGGCTGCCTGCTCCGCTTCCCGCAGCCCTTCTGGAGCAGACAGAGCCTTGTTGGGGGAGCCTCAATAGAGAACAGCTGTGCTTTAAGTGGGCTGGCTGAGTCTCAGTGGCGTGTATGTGACTGAGGCAGTTGTGTAGGATTTAGCAGTTGCCCTGTACTGGGAGAAACTATGGTGCCCCCCATCAGGTACCCACTGAACACAGAAGAAGTTTTCCCCCGACTCTGTAATTAGATCGGTTTGAAGTTACTACGTGATTAGATCTGTCTAGTGCAGCATTTTTCATAAAAGGCCAATCTTAGGTGAAATGTTCTCTGTACATTTGTGTGGCATTGGTATGGGGAGTCTTTGAGAATTAATTAATATTCCCTTTCAATTTAGGCCAGATGCTTTGGATTCTTTGGGCCCATCTTTTCCCCATCTTGCTCTTCTGCTACTACTGTGATTACAGTGCCTCAGTTAACGCTCCTGGCTTCTGTTGCAGCACGTGGTAGAAAAGAAAGGATTGGAAAGTGATCACTACCCACTTATCTCTACTGATCCAAGTTCACAAAAATTCACTCGTACCATAACAAAGTATTTTCTCTGAAATTAAAGGATGTTTCATACGTCTGTGCGTCTTCACCCCTACGATTGGAAAGATGGGTATTTGAGTTATCACAGTACGGCTTTTCAGGCCAGGCATTTCATCATGGAAGGGCGGTACAAGAGCTGTTGGCCTTCCAAGTCTGTCTTCCTCCCAGTTTAGCAAGCATTAACAATGTATGGCTCTCAGGCACTTATTTATTCATGAGCAGATGTCAAGGGGGTGCCAAACCAGGTTGTGTTCACAGGGGGAATGCTGTGCATCGCCCATTCTCTGCTGTGGAGGATGGTGGGTCAGCTAGGATAGTAATAGTACCCTTCTCTTGCCCCCAGCCTTCCTGCCTAATTTTTCATTGTGTTTGGCATGCATCTTGTGGTTCTTGCCCTCATATACATTTGGTATGGGTCAGGAAAGTTGGCCACAGCAGGACCTATTGAGTTTTGTGTGTGACACTGCAGGAAGGACTAGTGGGAAGCCATGGGAAGACAGCAGTGAGGAGCTCGCTCCCAGCTCAGGTAATCCTTCCTTGGAGATGTTAACAGTCCTCCAATTCAGTCTTCCTGATTATGTTCCATGGGAAGACATTATGAAGAGTAATAAACAGCCTGTTGATAGATTACAGCAAGGAAGCTTCAGCTTAGACACTAGGAAAACTTTTAATGCTAACGGTCACTGGGTACTAGAGTAAATAGTTGAGGAGAGTGTGACATTTTTAGGCATCACTTTAAGCTTAAAGTGATTGAAAAAAAAAAAAACAAACGGATTTTTCCATCAGCTTTAAGACTAAGTGTCAGGAGTGACATTGATATAGTTGACTCTTGACTCTGGAAAAACCAGCTTTCCAGCTTGTCCTTGATGTTTCTTTATCAGTTCAGGAATGTTTGGAGCAAGAACAATTGAAAACTGATTATCTTTTTAGCACCAAAACTTTTGAGATCTGTCAGAGTCTTGTGAGTCTGCTTAGTGAAGAGCCAAAGCAAGAACATATGACAACTCGGGAGAATGGATATACAGAATATGGGAAGTTATCAGTAGAATTTGTTGGATCTGGATGTGAACAGACTGGTCACAGGGATGGCAAGAATGTGAGTTCTCTGTTGCTTGTGAACACAAAATTGTAAAAGTCACGGTATAGCTGATGTAGTGGAGTATCTACATTGCCTTAGTTATTGAGTAGCTTTATGAACCTGTGCCGTTCAAGAGATACACCACCATCTCCCGAGATGATGGTGAGGTCAGGCATCTCCTGAGGAGATGCTGTGAGGACAGGCAGACTGTGCAGCAGAGCCGATCCAACAGTCAGTGGCCATCAGAACGTGTAGCCCACCTTCCACCTCCTGGCTGTGTTCTTGCGTCTCTCATGCTTGTTTGGTTCTTCTTTGCTTCTTCAGCTGGAGAAAAATAGCCTGACAAGAAAAGGGAAAGTTGTCCTGTCAACTTAATAAGCTAAATTGGCTCACTGACTTAGCATAAATGAAAGGAAAGGATGATGTCCGCGAGGGATCAACACTTTTAATGGCAGAAGCAGCAAGTGGTCAACCTTAGTTGTCTGCAAGCTAGGATCTATTTTCTGTAACTTTGACAGCATGGCAGTGGTCCACTGAAATACTTAATTTCTTGAATGTGTAATATGCTCTTCATGTGCAAATTTGAAGTATGTACCAGAACTCATGACAGTGCTACATCAACCGAATTAATGCTGTTTTGAAGAAAATTAATCATTGCATGTATAACTCACTTTGTAGATTTAATGCTCAATTGTTGAGGGTACCTGTCTTGCCCCATGCCATTCTCTTTCAAATAAAGCATTTGATTTAAACAAAAAAAAGATGTACGGGGGGATTTTGCTTTTTTCCAGCAGTTACAAGCTATCAGTCATTTCCTTTTTCTTGCAATCTCAGTGAGTCACTTTGTAGATGTTGAAACCAGATTGCAAAATACTTTCTGTATAAAAGTACTCAATTTCATTTGACGCTTAAAAACTGGAGGACTACTAAGACTGCCTGGAAAATCCATTTTTTCACGCCCTTTGAATTCCCAGAAAACAGAAGAACCAAGGAAGTAATGACACAAGGTTCTGGTAATCTGTTAAACACTTTGAGGATGCAAAAGGCATGAGGGTGTGTACAGCTTTGAACACTAGAGCTAACACTTTGGCAGACAAGATAGTAAGAAATCTTGAAGAAATTACAGGATGACCAAAGAGATTATGTCCTATCATTATATTATTAATTTGGTTTATATTTTCAGTTATAGGCTTCCAGTTCTCTAACTCTGTTTACTTTGAATAGCTGGGATTTAATTTTGAAGAGAAGTCAGTATAGACACCTGTTTCCTAGAAGGAGCATTGAGAGAGGTTTTTCGTTGGTCTTAGTGGCTGGAGAGCTTTCCTACTGATTTGACAAATGCACCTGAAGCATCAATGACAAGTCATTTCCAACCAAAAGGTTATCTGTATTACATTTTTAAACCACGCTTCTCATGATGCCAGATTTTTGCTGAATCAGATTTGGATGTTGTTTTTCAGTTTTTGGCAGTCCTGGCTACCTGCATATACCAATTAAAGCTTGTTTTAAGGAATATTTTTACATTATAGTCATGCTGCAGAAGCTCTCTGTTCACGAATTGGGACTATATTATGCTAGGTAATGTATATTTCAAGTATTTCCTGTCTCAAAATTTAGTGTTTTATAAAAGTCCCAAATGAAAATCCTTTTTGTGTGTTTAAATTTTTATTTATTTCAAATTCTGAGCAAAGTTCCAACTTTATTGAAACATGACTCACTTTTTAGCTGTTGTGAAACTGTGACTCAAACAGAGCTAAAGATGCTGAAGGTGTGGAGAAGTTTTCCAGAGGAAAACGAAAGGGATTGGAACCATTTAAGGCTCCTAAAAGGCAAATGGGGAGCTTAACATTATTTTTGAAGAGGTGACTCAGGAAAGCAGGGTGGTAATCGTTACTTTTGGCTAAGTCCAAGAGAGGTTTGGCTTTCGTATGTAGGTTTTGTCAGTGCCAGGCCCAGGAGATTTAAGGTCCCATCTGCAAAAGAGCCCCTGAAATTACAAGGGTGAAAGGAGATGACAGAATGAGCGAGTCAATAAATAACAGCAATTAGTGTTTTGAAAGAAGCAAAGCCCCACTGGCTGTGAGTTTGGAGGTGTCCCTTGTGGCATAACTTGGGAATGGTAACCGAAGAAAATAAATAGGCTTACTGCTGAGACTGGCAAAAACTGAGTGCTCTCTAGTAGAGGCTAATATGTACTAAATTATACTTCACCTTGAAGACTAAGCAGCGCACTTAAAATCAGACTCTCTGTAAGTTTTTTTTTTACCTTGTGTTGTCTATTATTTTCCAGCTAATATCAGAGGCTTCTTTTCCATAATGTCCATGTGAAACAAGTTCTGAGACTTAAGCTTGATTATTACTTTACGTTAGTTAAAAAAAAAACAACCCAAAACCTCTATCCACAAGGGGATGCAGTTGTTGTTCTTTTTCATCAATCCTCTTTATTAAAAAGGGGGGGGGGGGGACACACCCCCAACCCTTACATGAAACAAGTTAAGCATATTCCTCTTTTGTCTGCTGGATAGAAAGCCTGGGACTGCACGTTGCCGTTCCATCAGGACGGTGTGTGAGAGCTGCCTGTGGCCTGCAGCAGCTTACGTACTTCCTCGGAAACTCAGATCTCTTTTCCCTCTTGTTTTCTAGGAAACAATCAGAGTCGATGTTATGATGCTGAAATCCAGTGGAGAATTTCACAAAGGACAGGTTTGTCCGGTTTTTCTATTTATTCAGTGAATTAATATGCAGAGAAACAAAGTCTGCATGTGGATGCAAATATATTGTTCTGTCTGACGTCAGTCAGTGTGAAGCGTGTCCCTCTGAGAATTATTGTCGCAAAGGGCCAGGAACCACACACTAATTCTGTCTGTCTGTCTTTCAGGTTGTTTTTAATATCAGCTATGCTAATGGACAGGTATATCTGAATGATTTTCCTATGAAAAGCGGGGTTGCCCACATAACATGTCAAACGGTAATATGTGAGTATTCTCTTTTTCTCTTTCCCTCCCCCGGGGTATTTGGCTTCCCTGTTCTCTAGTAAACAAGTTTAAATAACTGCATGTTCTCACGCTCTGCAAACCTGAGCATTGTCAAAGCAAATCATTTCCCAAGGTAGGATAATTCTGCTACTAAAACGGGTGGGAAAACAAATCTTACTGCCTTGTTCTCAAGTCACATTCACATGCTTATATGTAAATGGTCTGATCTGAAATCCAGACTCTCACATATGTTTCCAAAAGAATGTTCTGCACCACAAGCTAGACAATGTAAACCGAAGGATGCGACTCCACCCTGCTCATGGCTGTGTCCCTGGGTTGGTTGGCATACATCCAAAATGAGATTCAATAACAAAAGTATGAATTATTATTAGGAAGATCTTTTAATTGTCTCATTTTTGTGTCTGTTGGACAACCAAGTTTCTGCTGGATACTATATTGTAGCACAAATACTGTAGTTTTGCTACTGTCCTGCAATGGTTATTGGCTTCAAATCGTGAAACTGCTATTTTTTCCACTGATTCGATGCTACACCTTTTGTAAAAGACCAGAAAGTACTGTGATTTTTTTTTTTTCTGAGATATGCAGAGCATACTGTATAATTAATTAAACAAGGACCATTATGCTCATTTGATTTAAGCTTCTGTTGTATTCAGAATGATCTCTTGATGGATCAGGTGCAGTCAGTCTCCAGGTTGGTTTCTGAGGTCATGCTCTCCTTACAATCAGGCATTTACTTAGAAGGTACTAATGCTTTCTCTAAATTGCTTCTCTGAGCCATGACCTTGTTTCTTGAACTTTTCCTCCCCAAGCATAATTAATTATTAATTTGATACTATTTCTTTTCCGAAGAGGGAGAGCAGTAATTCATTTATCTTTCTGGGGCAGTTATGTTCCTATTGCTTCTATTTTTTCTTTCCTAGGGTAGAAAAACATGGCAAAATGTCATTTTCCTGCTAGATTATTGACTCCAGAAAAACAGATATGGTTTTATTGACTAATTGAGAGATACTGAGTGCTGCACTGTAGTTCCTACTAATTTTGTGAAATCGTAGTTGTATAGCTTGCAGTGACGACAGTTATGAATGTGAATCTGAAACAGTGAGAGAAATACTGATTTGACCTGGGAGTGAGGAAGCTGGAACTCTCTGTCTCTGTGTTTGGGTCTGATTCCTCAGCACAGTACCTCTCTCTGTTATCTGTAAACTAATATTTATACTATCTACTCAATACATCCTTGACAATAAATTCAGGTAACTTTTGTAACCAGTATCTCAATGTTCCTTTAGCTTTTTACCTGTTAACAGAGGGGAAAAGATACTCATGAACGTATGTAAAATCCAATCTTGAGCCAAATATTCTTGAATATTGGCATGGAGACAAAGTCTCCTGGATGGTATTGTCTTCACACTTTTGTCAGATTGTGCCTGGGACCTTTATCCCCACTTGTAGTTCCCACAGATGTCATTTTTGGAGTGTCTCACCCCTGTTGCATATAGCAGGGACTGAGCAGCCTGACACATGAAAGGCTGGGAACCACAGGGAGCTTTCGGCTACTTGGCCTCTTTCAGGCTTTGGTTTCTTTAACCAGGTTAGTGCTCCAGCTCACACCTATAGGTGTTCTCTCCTTCTGCCACTTATTTCTTGCAGTGGAAGATACTGCTAAATTGTCCCAGGTTGCCTCTTGGCACAGCAAAGTGACACAGCACTAGTGGGTTAGAAACAGGAGCCAGTTCAGTCTCAGATCATGCACCTTGCTGTCCTGCATGCTGGAGAGATCTGTCACCTCCACTCCTCCAGCACTTCAGTACTAGCGTGTCCCCACCTGAAAGAGAGGCACAGTAGCTGGGAAAAGGATACTAACACTATGCAAAGCCACTGAGGGTGCAAAGGCAGCTCTCTGTGTGCGTGTGGAATATGAGGCTGTTGAAATGGCTGAAAGCTTTTGGGTAGGAAGAGAGTTTGAGGCATCATGGTCACATAGGAGAAAAGGGGGGGAGAGGAGGTAGAGAAAACACATAGGAGGAAACAGACACTCAACTCTAGTGTATGCAGCGTGCCTGGAAAAGAGCATATTTGTTTCTGTGTTGAGAGGAAGGGGTATCAAGATGTTTACGCAGGTGGCTGGCTGGGCTGTGGCATCATTACTCTTATGAGCTTCTTTGGAAAACTAAAATAAGAATGCACCAACAGTGAAGCCAAAGAGTGCTGACATGCAGACCTTGAAGGCAGGGATGCAGTGCTGTTTGCAAGCTCCCTCAGTCTGGGGATCACGCAGTGCTGCTGTCATCTGCTGTATTGTATCACGAGACCTGCTCAGAGTTTGAGTTGGTGATATAGTGCTAAAAAATCATGGCATCCATTCTACCTGTTGCCCAGATCACTGCTGCTTATGACGGCAGCAGGTGGAAGTGTTAAGGACTTTTGTACCACTGTTCAGGCATCTCCGGCTTGATGCTGGAGGTCCTCTGTAGTTGTGATGACTCTTCCACTCAGATGCTACGTGTGCAAGGGCTTCCGTGTCAGAGGTGCAACTGCCCCATGGTTGTACACTGCTTTCTGGCTGGGGTCGTTTCTCTTTGAAAAGTGTCATGTTGTGTGTTAACAGTGGAGAATGGCAACTTGGAGAACGTACCAGATCAGCAGCGCCTGGGAACCGTCAGTGTTCGCATCATGGTTCACGAGTGGCCTTTGGCATCCAGCTCTGATTTGCAGCTGATTGTCATCCAGGAAGAAGTGACAGAAATTGATGGAAAACAGGTAAAAAAAACAACCAAAGAACCCCAAAAAACAACAACAAAACCCCAAACCCAATGCTCTGCTTGGTTTTAATTTAGGAGAGGCAAGTAGTTACCAAGGATTAAAAGGTTTACATGTATCTTGCTGATGGTTAGATCACAAAGTACATAATCAAATGCTCAGCCAGCACAGTACTGAGGGAGACAATACCAACCTAAGTTGCCTGTATAAATAGCAGGGACGTTTCACAAACAGGCTTCAACTTTTAATGCTGCTATTCTTCTTTTAATAGTGTTGGATGACTTTCCCTTAAGCTTCTCAGATATCATTAACTGTCACATGCTCTTTCAACACATTCATTTATGCAAGAAAAGTCAGACTCACAAGCAATATTGCATTTACAAAATAATGTACAAAATTAATAAAAAGGACATGGGCTTGTCCTGAAGTTTTTCCCATCATTTATTGCAAGCTAAGAAAGCACTTCAAGTGTGTAGTATGGGGAACAGCTTGCAGCAGCAAACTCTTATGGCAGGTGAGCTTATTGCAAAAGCCCACACACCTGAAAGCTTAGCCTTAGAAAATTTTGTGTAAGATAATGAATATATAATAATGGATTTTGAGATGATCAGGAAAAAAATGTGCCAAATTCTACTACTATTTGCATAAATACCAGTGAAAGTGAGGGGTGACAATTCTAGCTGAGATTGAAATGTGCAGAACTCGGTTCTCAGAAGGTACAGTTATTTTTCCAGAGAGGGTCTGGAGAGAAGATACAGCTGCTGAAGTCAGCAAAAGTGTCAATTTTTTGTTTCAGTATGTGCCTGCATCTTACATGTAGCTAGGCTCTTTTGAAGCTGTCTTATGTTCTGACACCTTTATTTTTTTAAAGGAAAATGATGGTAATACCATTGATTTCTCATCACGTAGTGTTTTCTGCAGGGATCTGCGTCATGTCGAGATTTTACTGTTAATGAAAAATCCAACTGAGAGGTTTGGAGCTTTCCTGGCGAGTTGTTACCCAGTAGTACTGGTGTATGTCAGATCTCAAACTAGACATCACAACACATTTCATATTTTCATAGGGACCTGGAAAGAACAACCAGGAATCTAATGCTGTTCCCTTAATTGCTTCCTTAAGTCAAAAAGCTGTTAATCTTTCTTATTAGTAACTAGCTGACAGTAATGATCATCTGTTTCACTGCAGTGTTCTGTGCATCTTTGAAGCAAAAGGAGACTGTTGGTTGGGCTGTGGCTCTGACAGCACAAGTGAAACTATCACATCCTGCATTCTTCTCTTGTAGTTCTATTTCTATATGTAGCAGCTATAATTATGGCCACAAACGCTGTGGATTTCAGTCAGTTCTTGGCCTCACAGTGCAGTTATTGAAGTTAATAGGAGTTATGCTGAATGTGTTCTATATAAGCAATGCCTGCAGTGATTATTAAATGAAATGAGTCCCGTGCATCACTGGAAGAAGAGGAAGAAAACTATTGTTTCAGTTGTAGAAAAAAAGCAACATTACTATAAAAGCAGAGGTGTCAGTCTTGCCTCAGCAACACTTCCAATGTTTGCAAGTGCCTTTTCACTACGTACATGCCCTAAAATGCTTCCCTAAAGGAGGATTGTAATGAGCTATGTAGGACTTGGTTAAAAGCCCATGGAGTGGCTACCTCGGGCTTTTGCAGGGAGAGAGGGACTCGATCTGTTCAGTGTGTTTTCTAATGTATAGTGTATAGAAGCATGGTAAGTAAAAACAAAGAATGCTAATTCATGTTATAACATCCTTGTGTCTAAATGTCAGTGGCTTGGAGTTCTCTGTGATGTATTGGTTTTCTCTGCCAGCCTCCCTCCCTCTCACTTTAAACTCAGTAATATCAATGTGTTTGCTTCTCTTGTAGGTTCAGCAGGAAGAAGTAACAGAAATAGATATTTTAGTAAAGGACCTGAGAGTACTCAGACATTCAAACTACACTGTCCCTTTGAAAGAGAGCATGCTGTATTCCATCCCAAGGGACAACGACATGTTATTTACACTTCCCAACCTCTCAGGAAAAGGTATCTTTCTCAGCTGATCTCAGACAATATTTTTAGCCATAGTTGCTAAAAATGCATTGCTCTACAAAGGTGAAAGAACGTCATTATTCCTGTGTTTTACATAATGAAACTGTTTCTTCATTAACAGGGATGTGTTTTGTTTTATCTGGTTTAGTTTTCTGTTTTTTTTTGAAGACCTAAGATCAGCTCTTCTACATTATAGGTATTTTGTTTGTTTGTTTTCAAACCTGTTCTCCTTTGAAGCACTTGGTACTTGTAAATCTCGGACATCTCATGGGAATAAATTTCTCTCAGTGCTATCATGGAAACTTCTCTAGAGCTCCCCCTTTTTCCTGACACTGAAGGAGAAAACTGGAGAGGAAATACCTGTCTGGGTCACTTCCAAACCAGAGAATAGGCTGATGTTATTAAACCTGAATAACTTAAAAGCAAGAGATGTTATTTGATGCCTTAATCTGATTTCAGTTTTGTTTAATCAAAAACTCACAAGGATTGCATAGGAGATGAATACTTTGATCTAGTTGGTCACCTTTTAATCCGGCAGCAGCTGAAATTCACAGCTTGGGGCACAGTTAAAGGCTGCACTGCAGCGCTGCCTCTGCTTCTTAGCAAGTTCACTACACAAATAAAAGTAAGCCCTTCTGTTGTCTTGCAGTAAACGTGTGAGAACTGTACCAGAAGTACAGAAATGTGGCATATCTTTGTTTTCCTGAATAGTGACTTAAATAAAAAGCAAACCTGCTACTAAAATCTATATTTTCTTCTTCAGATATTCAAGATCCGCTGCAAACTACCAGTCAGTACCTCATTCGGCAAGCAGAAACTACAGTAGATGAAGAGACATTACCTGGAAAGTTACCAGAGACCCCTCTTAGGGTAGAGCCTCCATCTTCTTACAAGGTAGTTTTGTTGTTTCTCTGTTTGGGGTTTTTTAATTATTTGTGTATTTCCTTTAGAGACTGGTCTAAAAAGGAGAAGCATTTTCCACCCTCCCTCTGTCTCTTTCCCTGTTTCCCCAGAGATGAAATGCATAGAGCTAGGTGACATTTTAGGAGGAAGGGTTGCAGTAACATGCTGCAGGTAGAGCTGAATGTAATTCAGTATTACAGTTTGAGGGAATAGTCTTCCCTCCCTATTTTTGGGACTGTCTACAGAAACACGTACAAATGTTATGTTTTCCTCCATTGTAGATGTTTACAGGACAAACCAAACAAAACCAGCATTGTTAGGATTTAGGTAGTGGGTTCTCCTCATGCAAAGACCAAACACAACATGCATTTAAAGATGTTAAGAAGGTATGTAACATTCCTAGACTTTTGTCTTTCGATCCTTTGTGGTTACTTTGAAGGGAAAAAAAAGCAACATGATATGTAATAACTCATTTCTGGGAGAACTGCCATTCCTACTTAACCTAGTATTGACTTCTCAGTCTCCTGTTTTGCTGCTTCCTGTTTGTTAAAAGCCAAGATTTCACATTGTGTGAGGTACCTGACAGTAACTGACTTCCACAGAAGTCTAAGAAATCCCCATAGCCAACCACTAAGAAGAACAGATGTTTACAGATATACTCAAGGAAACCTAAAAAAAACCCATTCCTGAATTACCCCAGCACTGAGAAGTTGCTTGGGGTTTTTTCTTAGCTCCAGTAGGAATCAAATGGGTTTCTAAATCCTGCAGTGTCCTCACTTCACAGATACTTAATGGCAGTGAGTTGTGATATTTACATTATACTAAGCAAAGTGTTTATAAAAAGTTCAAACTTTGTTTAGCTTTAAATTACATCATTTTTTTTTTTCAGACTCTGCTCAGAGGTAAGTGCTTACCCCTCTGAGAGACAGGACCTTGGTCTAACTTGTTGTAAAAAACCACAGGAACAGCTTGAGAAGTTTCAGTTCCAGATGAGGTAGGGGTGGGCTTGACAGCTTCCTCTGTGCCCTAAAGCAAGGGTTTATAACCCACTGTTGAGGCAGAAGGGACAAAATAGTAGGCTGAAAGTTACAGACAGGCGGTGCTACCCCTCTACTGGGCTGTCAGTAACCCTTTCCCTGCTGTGCACTGCCATGGTGTTGTAGCTTCTCTGTGCCTAGGCCTAATGGCTCATCCTTCACCTTCTCTGCTCAAGCGTCCTTTGGAAACTTCCAAAGGGACCTTTCCTTTCAGGGAACTCTGCCAGGATGAGCAGAGAATTAAACCTTCATCTGGTTCCAGACTTGGTAAAAAGAAAGAGGTCTGAGTCACCAACTATTCCATCCCACTTTTCTGTATGTTTAAGCATACATAAATTTAAAACTCACCATGGAATGTGATTCACCAGTAGCTAAAAAAATTGCACTTGTTATGTTTTGCAACCTGTCTTCTTATTTTTACCTGTTTGGTTGTAGGTGATGTGCCAGTGGGTGGAAGACTTGAGAAAAGGGTTGTGCAGATTCTGGTTTCGATCTTTACCCATCTTCTTTAGTTTGATGGAAGTCATTGTAGTTGGAGTTGTTGGAGCAGCTCTTATTCTCAAAGTCTTAAAAGTGATTTTCCCTTCCTGTGAAAGCAAGTAAGTAAATTTTGCTATTTTTTTCTCTAAGGCAAAACATTAACTAAAATCTATGAAGAAGCAGCCCCATTCTGTAGGAAGATGGTGGAAACAATTCAGGGAAAAGGCTGCTGGTAACTTTCCATTCCAAGTGACTGTTGTCACACAGGTGACAGTGTTGTGTGTCAACACAGGCATTTCAGAGGAACACGGGCAGATCTTTTCATGGGAAGTGTCTTTAGCTTGGCTGCCATACCACCAAATTTTTATTAAGCCTTCTAAGGACTACATTGTGAGACACCATTAATGTAGCTCCAAGAGAATCAGAATGGTTAGAGTTGGAAGGAACCTTAAAGATTCATTGGACACCTCCTACTAGAGCAGGTTGCTCAAAGCCCCATCCATCCTGGTCTTGATGATGAAGAGAGGAGGGTAGAAGCTAGAGCTAAACAATTCCAACATTTTTTTAACACTTCTGCTGTGTTGGACTTGTTACAGTAGTTATGAAAGGCCTCAAATTTGGCTTTGCAAATTGATGCAGGAATTGTCCAAGGAGGAGCTCCCTATATAGGCAGCTTTTAAAGCCACAGCGATGGGTGCTAGCATTGGTGGGCAAAAAGTCATAAGTAAAGTTGATGATTGATTGACTGCAGATTCTCTCCAGTGATGTATTACCAGCAACACCAGTGCTTTTCAGAGAAGCAAGCTAAGAAATCAGGATAGATTTAGTGCTGGAATGGGCAAGCATGTACATATTACATCTACCTAAGTCAGGTCTAGAAGACCTAACCCTTGGAACTGTAAGTTCTTTCAGGACTGACAGTCCTGACAGTCACTTCATCACTTGCAGGTGCAGCTGGTGTCTTCAGATAGAACTGGCCAGCTGTGCTTCTGAAGGCCCCGGTGCAGTTAATTTATGTCTCCACACAGGGACTGGAGTGGCCTTAGTCCTCCTGACAGAGCTAGGAAATAGAGAGCTGGAGAATCAGGAAGGTTGGAAACTGCAGTGACTAAAGAGACTGCTTCCCCCCAGACCTTTCACAAAGCATGCGGAGTGGAGTACTGCTTGTAACAAACTTCTTAGAGCAGAAAAAAGTGACAGAAATACTTTTTACTTCCTCCCTCCCCCTCCAGCAGTAAGTAGCTTAGCGCTGCCACATGTGACACTTGGAATTAAGTAGCACTAGGAAAAAAAAAACCTTCTAATCCCCATAAACTCTTCAGCAAAGCATCTGATTGGCTGTCCCTGGCAGAGGTCAGTGCAGAGCAGAGGAACCAGCCTGCAGAAACTTCTCTTCCCATTGAAGAACATGGGGCCTGTGCACGGCTTGTCAGAGCATTTTAAGAAATTGTAACACTGGGAAGATGGTCTTCCTCCCCTCCTTCCCATCCCTCTTAAACCAAACCAAAACCACAAACCCAAAACAAAACCAACCCAAAAACCACACAGTAATTTTCTTGCTACCTGTATAAAGTGGTCCTATAAAATGTGGTAAAAGTTTAATTTAATTCGATTGTAAAACTGATAAAACTAGGGGCTTTAGCTTGTCTTGGAGAGTCAGGTACAGGACTGACAAAGCTGCTCCTGGCAGCAGACAAAGTAGCCTTCAACTTTAGGCTGCCATGAAGTTGCACGTAGAGCACTACTGATAATTCAGATGTAGAAACCGGGTGAAGTGACCCTTCTGAAACCACAGCTAGTACGTTTCTGGAACCAGTTTTCCATCAAGTTTTCATTCTAGCATCATAAAAGAGGTATTATATGCTTACTACTCGCTTGATGCATTGATTTAAACTAAGTTGGGGAGTTTAAGAATAAATCTAGTTTTTAGAACACAGAATTGTTTTGTATATTGTTTTCTAATGACAGGTAATCTTACCTTTCAGAGGCATCCTTCTCCTGGACCAAGTCAGTTTTGTCCCTGTGATTACCATCAGCTTGCCTTCAGATCTTCCAGACAGGAAAAATAATTTAGATGAGAAAGCATGCACTTAATACTGTGTTTACTTTGGAGTTCCTGTTTTTTAAAAACAAATTTTTAGTTGACCTGAAATTTGGCACTTGATCTTAATACCTTGTTTGTTTCCTACTAAGAAAACTAAGTCAGTTGATGAATTGGTAAAGGGACACTCAGGCCGAGGCCCAAGGCTGACTTCCCCGTGCCTCTGCGTAGACATGAACGTGCAGCTTCTGGCAGAAGGTTCAAAATAAAGCAGCTTTGCACCGTGAGGGCGACCATTGGTTTTAACTTCTGTGAAGTCACTTTTCCACACCTCGGACAAGATGCTGGCTGCCTTCGTGCCCATAGATAAACCAGGTCAGCTAATCCCAAACAGGAAGGTGATGAACACTTCAGGGCACTTGAGGGTGTCCTGAAGTCTCCAGATAGTATTCTTCAGAAAAGGACGAAGGAGCGTCGCAGACATCAGCCGTGCCTGCAAGCCTAAACACAGTTGCCCAGCCTGGTTTCCAGGTCTCCTAGGGTTGAGTGTGCCTTGCAAGGAAAAATATTGCCACTAAACATTTGCGTTATTCAAGTAATTTGACATTTTTTAATTTGTGTTTTGCATATATAAAGGCAGATTTATATTTCAAGCACTTTACACTTTTATGGCCCCTTCCACTCCTTAAAAATCATGAACACTTGTAAACAATGTGCTTTTTGTATCTGTGACAGCCGTACTATGTGAAGCCTCAAAAGGAAAAAAGAAAATTCTACAGAACTCTCGGCAATTCTGGCTCAGTAGGCCCCCTCTGCCCATGCCGATTTGTACTGGTAACACTTTTCAAATAAACATTGAAATTGTTTTATTAGACTGTGTTCATGTGTGCATCTATATAAAGCAGCAGTTTGCCAAATGTGTTAAACGCATGGTACTGCTTGGTTTTTAGCTTTTCGTTGTTCTTATTTACAAAAATCGTTGGTCAGAAGAATGACTAGAAAAAAAAAAAGGGAGCTTAACTACCCAGCATTAGACTGAGCACAGTTATCATTTCAGTCATCAGAAGTATCCGTGTTCAGCTTAAGTTTTTACCATGAGGGAGAAAAATCTAGCATTTCTCCCCCACATAAACACACACCTCTCCCCTTAAGGAAAGGTTATAATGAGTTTAACAGGATCTCTTAAGTTTTTCAGATGCTTGTTCTTACAGCCAGTCTGTGACAGGAACAACTTGAGTTGTCTCACCAAACAGAAATGTTTCTTCTACCACCATAGCGCTGTCTAACACTGACTTGCCTTGCAAACAGCCCAACCCAAAAAACTACCACACAGCAGAACAGCACAGTTGTATGTCACTCAGAGATAACAAGGACACTGTTCAGACTTCCCACCTTTTATTTTTTGTTCTAGCACCTTGTAGGTTTGTACTTTGCATTTAATGCCTCAGGATGCCAAATGTCTGGCAGAGGCCCAGCTGAGAGAGGATGTGTCACAAGTGGTAGGAGCCTGGGGGCAGGTCTGGAGCCATGGACAACTGGAAGGAGCAGCAGTGGCTGACACCCCCAGAGTCCCAGGCAGGGCTTGCCAGGACACTACCCCAGGAGAGCTACCATAACGATAACATAACCATGTAAGACTGAGGTGATGCTAGAGCTACAGAGCAAGTTCAATTAAAAATACAATGTAGTGACAGAAAAAGACCTGACAGAGGGGTCATTGTTGTCCCTGCCTAAACAGTAGACTGCTAAGACTCTAGCACAAGAATGCTGCACACACAAGAGCAAATTTTCAAACAGTTGTAGACAAACTCCTCTTTAGATGGAAATTAATGTTCTTTCCATTTTATGAACATAGCCCTGGCCAATTCATTACTATAGTTCAGTTAGAAGTGATGTATAAGGCTGAAGTTTAGCTTCTTTGATGAAAAAAAAAAGAGAGTAGGATGGACGCAAAACATGACAGCTCTTCCTGGCTGTACAAGCACAGGCTGGATTGCACTGCAGCTGGTGATTTGGCAGCTGTCAGCATGTGCTTTTTGCATCCCCCCTTGTGAAACCGTAACCCAAGCACCTGCACAGCCAGGAGGAGACCTAACTGCATTCTGAACAGCTGCAACAGCCTGAAAAAGCATCCGTGCTGCTTCACAGCTTGGCCGGTTTCCATGAGCTATGTGACCCTCCTCTCTATTGCATTCTACGAAGTTACACAGCACAAGGACAGAAATACGCCCATCAAGTTAGCAAAATTAAATCTAAAAACCAGTGCAAATTGAAAGCAGTAGCTGACAGACAACACTGCTGGGTGACCAAGTCTTACAAAGTTAAAGCACTGGCATTCTGCTTTGGCATGTGCATGGGTTTCCCAAGCCATGAAAGCCTCACCCCTGCCAGAGGGGTGCTACTCTGAGCTGGGACCACTCTGATCCATTTTGTAAATCAGATGATTGAAAAATTCATTACCACAACTAACACAGTTGGGAAAGGGCAACTGTCCTGCAGGCCACTCACTCTAGGTCTCATTTCCCCAGGACGTGAGCTGACAAGGCTACAGGTGCCAGCTCGGGAAAGAGGCAGGGATGACAAAAACATCAAAACCCCCCAAAAACGACCCAATAACCCCATCTCTGTAGGATGTAGGGTTATAGGAAAGGCAAGATCTCTTATCTCCTCATGAACTGTGGCTCTCATTGCAGCAGCCCTTGTTCCATCTCACCCTCAGAACATCTGGCTGCCTTTCAAACACGGGGAGTTAAGCAGCACTGGCCCCTCCCCTGGTACAGGAGCTCCACCAGAGGGGGGTGGTACCATCGTGTTCTTCCTTCCAAACCAAGCTGAACCTCTGAGCTACCAGTTCAGCATCTACCACTGTTCTCCCCCCTCTATGGTGTTTATTTGCAGTGACCAGGGCTGGCTGAGCTGTAGAACTAAAATAACTGCTTTTAAAGTGAGGTTTACTTTACTTTAGAAGTTCTCAAAATACATCATGCTTTCAGTCTAAATGGCCCCGCTCTGGACAGCTTCCAAGGACTAGCACTTGCCCACTTTCCCTTCATACTCAGGTGGCAGATGATTGCATATTTTGGTTTGCTTGCAATGAATTGATTTATGTGAAGGAATCTCTTCCTGCAACACAGCTGCCAGCTATATACTCATCCCAACACGCAAACAGAAAAATAAGTATTAAAAGAACCCACTTCTTCAAAACACAGCATCAGTGTCGGGGATAACTTCTTGACACAGCTGGTGAGTGAGCCAACTAGGGGAGGAGCACTGCTAGACCTGCTGTTTGTA